>OW388300.1:73492575-73972575 GCA_936450465.1 Gibbula magus | reverse complement strand
ATGTATGTATATATGTCTATATGCATGTATGTTTGTATGTCTGTATGTATTTTATGTATGTATGTATGTATGTATGTATGTCTGTATGTATGTAAATGTATGTATGTAACTGTGTCTGTCTGTCTGTATGTATGTATGTATATATATGTATTTATATGTATGTATTTATATGTATGTATGTATATATGTTATGCATGCATTTGTGTATGTATTTATATGTATGTATTTATATGTATATATGTATATATGTATATATGTATATATGTATATATGTATTTGTGTATGTGTGTGTGTATGTATGTATGTATGTATGTATGTATGTATGTATGTATGTATGTATGTATGTATGTATGTATGTATGTATGTATGTATGTTATGCATGCATGTATATATGTTATGCATGCATGTATGTATGGTATGTATGGCCTCATTCTGGTTAAACCTTTTAATTATATCCGGCCAATATGCTTTTACCTACCTTTGTTCACTGGAAGTGCATTTTCTAAAAATTCCCGCGCTTTCTCGATACTCTCCGAGTTCCTGACGTCGAGGGGGACCGTTTTGAGTCTAGCAGACGACACTTTCCTCAGTTCGTCTGCTCCTCTCTCTGTGAAGCAGCCGGCGAACACATTGAAGCCCAGAGAGTCCAGTTTTTTGGCCAACTGGTTCCCGAATCCTGAGTCACATCCTGTGATGAACACATACCTCTCCCTGTAGTTACCCACAGTGGGGAGTCGGATCAGCTCCTTCAGGAGCAGGTAGACGACAATGGCGGCTATGATATAAATCCACATGGCTGTTTTGAAATCTTCTTATAACGATGGTCTGTGTTAAGGGCATTGTCAATCTGTGCACATATTAAATTCAAGATTATTTACTTCAATGAACGCATATGTTGTGCTTTATCAATGTGGAGCATGCAATTTTTCACTTCGTGACCTGCATATGAATATGTAATTGATGCCCGACTAGGTATTGGTGTTTATTTTTATATTCGAATTAAATAATTATATGGCCTATCAGCAACTATGACCAGACATGAGTCTGAAAAAAAATCTGAGATTGTTTATAAGACGAGTATCATCTATTTAAAATATGTTAGTAAGGTTGACGTCAAGAGTTGGATGAACTGGTAGTTAAGGACATTGAAAGAGTCTACAGTATTTGAGATGTAGGACTAATTTGCGCGGCTGTCGGGAGTTAGAGGATTCGTAAAAGGATGTCATTATCGGGTCAGAAACTCAGTAATGGGCAAATGAAAAACAAATCTGTTTCAGGATAAGTTTTCGTGGGTAAGTGAGTTTCTGGATAGTGCTGTAATGTTCATGTCAATCCTTTTTTAAAATGGGTTAACAAGTTGTGAATCTGGAGTCTGCACAACAGACTATCAGTTTGACGTTTTCAGGGAATGCACATAGGCGTATCCGGGAATTTTGAAAGGGGTGGGGTGTCAAATATTGAAACTTGCGGAGGCCATCAATTTTACATATGCAAAATTCAGAACCCCCCTAGAAGTATTTGGCTGGTGTGAGGGGGAGAATAGGGAGGAGCAAAAACACTCTCCTTGGCAACTTCCGACACAAGCCGAATATTTTGTTTTCTTTTCAGTTTATTCCTTTGTTAAATATATCTTGTTTCTGAATCCCTCATACACAAACATGGACGAGGACGCAGGGAACTCTTTTACCTCCCGCGTGTTGAACAAGGAATGTTATATATTGAAGGATTCAATCGTTTGACAAGCACCTATTGATCCTTGTTATATAGCGTTTCTTGGCTCGATTAAAGCGCTCTACTGAAAGCCTACTTTGTTCATAGCAATAGAGGAACTAGTACTTTGGTTTGATATAGGCTACGTCACGTAATAACTTTTCAAGCAAACAAGTAATGGAAGAAATGAATCACATTTGAACGAAATTAGTTCCAAATTTGAAGGACATGCATTCTACAATTTTGGAATTATTTTATTCAAAGTACAAATATAGATATATATTTTGGCAGAACATAGTATATGCATTACCAATAGATGTATAACTATCCAAAGTCTCAAACTAAAACAAAGGTGTTTTGTATTGTCCAATTTCAAGTTAATAATAAGTTTCGGTTTCATTTCATTCCTAATATATTACATACATGTTCACTATCAACATTAGCTACAAAGCTACATATTATTTGTCAACACATTTCAAAAGGTTTATATTAAAAATACCATCGACAAGCATTCGTCATTTAGACTACTTCGAAATGCAGTCCCCTGATACGCTAAGCAGACTGAAACAATCATGAGCAACATTTTATCTTCAAGTAGTGTGCACTTTACCACAGCATGTCTGCAGCAGAATCACAGATAGATACTAAACGGGTACTGAACATGATAAAGTGGTTTTTTTAAAACTTGATTAGATAAGAAAGATAATTCAAAGTACAATTCACATGGACTAGCATCACGTTATACATTAGTCCGAAGTTCAGGCCTTACAAGTGGGCATCACGTTATTCATTAGTCCGAAGTTCGAACCTTACAAGTGTGGATATCACCTATATATCATGGCGGAGGTAAGTTTCTCTAATACGTCGTTCTGCATTATGCCAATTTCAGTTTGTATATTGTGCGTCAATGTGCTTTCGGAAATGAAGGTTTGCATGTTGTTCTCAGTATTTTGTAAAAGTCACGTATTATCATTTCGATGTGGGATGTGGCACATGTATATTAAGACTGCCATTACATGATGAATATTGCAATCAACCTGAAGAACATCTAAACATCTTGAAAATACAGACTTAACTTTACGAAAGGGCTTTATCGCATTGGATATTGCAATAAATAGAAAGGGGCGTATTATTTGCAAGGTCACGCAAAGGATTGTGGGTTGTGGGAAAGTTGACTAGCAGATCCAGACGATCGCGAAACTGATATTTCGCTGATGCTGTTTCAGCCGCGGAATAAAAACCGATATTTCGCTGATGCTGTTTCAGCCGCGGAATAAAAACCGATATTTCGCTGATGCTGTTTCAGCCGCGGAATAAAAACCGATATTTCGCTGATGCTGTTTCAGCCGCGGAATAAAAACCGATATTTCACTGATGCTGTTTCAGCCGCGGAATAAAAACCGATATTTCACTGATGCTGTTTCAGCCGCGGAATAAAAACCGATATTTCACTGATGCTGTTTCAGCCGCGGAATAAGAGTGATAGATCCGGATCCTGTCAAATCAGTGGACCTATCCTCCAGGACTTATTCATGCACTAGCACTAGCACAAAGTACCCCAGACATAGTGTCTCAGTTGAAAAGGAGAGTTCTATTAGGGTATTTTTGTGGAAACGAAATTCGGGAGGATATTCCTGTTTACATATATATGTTATAAATACATGATTAAAACTGTGAAATTGAAAGATACTAATAAAGGTAACATTTTGATGACTTTATATTTCACAACTTGATAAACACAAGCGCAGACAGACAGAGTATAATTTCGATGCTGCAGTAACCTGAAATAATTCATATGCAACATAGGCAGAAAATAGTATATACATTACCAATGGATATATGATTATCCAAATTCTCAAGCTAAAACAAAGGTGTTTTTTGATTATCCAATTTCAAGTTTATCCCGGATGTTTGGGTTTCATTTCTATGCAACATGCAACAACAATAGCATATGCAACAACAGATATTGCAACTCGCATATTGATATACAGCTCAACAAAATCTTAATGTGATGTAAACATATTTGAAATACAAAAAAACAATAACTGTTATTAAATAAACCAATTTAATGAAAGTTAGTTTTCATTTTAAAAATACACTTTTTCAAAAGTAAGAACTTGAAAAGTAAAGTTAACTTTCGTGAATAATTAGTGTATTTGTCCGTGGACTGTCCATGATGAAGTCATTGTGTGACCTGATTCATTCTAAAATAGGCAATGAAATGTATTGCTGCTCAATGTTGCTGAATAGAAACGTGCTTAAATCATGCATGTTCGTGATTCAAGCACGATGCTTATGCTGTAGCACGACTCGTACGCGTTGTATAAAATGTACGCCTCATGCACCTCGGACAGTGCTCACAGTGCTGATGATGACGTCAATGTCCCTAACATTTGCATATGAAAATGAGAAATGTCAATGTTATGCATGTTGTGTTCGAGAGAATGTTTCCCAAATATGTTTTTTGAAATATATTCATTTTCACACATATTTTTGGGCGACTCAAGGATATGACTGTGCTCCAAGATAGATAGAGAACTCGTAGCACTACATTATCGGGATATAAATGTGCGGGTTTGAGAAGGTTAGGCTCGGCTGACGCCTCGCCCAACCCTCCCAAACCCATACATTTATATCCCGATAATGTACTGCTACTCGTCCTCTATCTATTACTTAGAGCACAGTCAAATGCTTTCGTCCAATCATATGAGTGTATTGTGGTCACGTGGAGTACATTTATATCCCGATAGATGTACGGTTGTCTGGTTGCGTTCGGGTGTCATGCTCATAAACTGGTTCACAGACTTTCATAAAAACAACAAACAATGTCAACTAATTGTTTTATTTATGGAGATAATACACAATTAAACACTAATTACATTGACAAATGACCTGCTGTGTTCCCTTTCCGAAAGGAAATAGTCGCTTCCGGTGATGGGGGTCTCCTATATTAAGGAGCTTGACATTCCTAAAAGAAGAATAAAAGCATGTAAATAAAGCAAGTAATGGAGGTCAATTGGGGTTTTTCAAGTGTATTTCATTTATATCACGAGTAAGTGAAACAATGACAAGCATGAAACCATGTTACCAATGTTACCAATGTTTTATATATTTTCAACCACGATATAAAAACATAATATCAAAAGTTATAGAACGACATAAAAATGAGAAATAAGAAAGTGATACAAATTACCTTCTTGGAGTGTTAGAGGTTAGAGGCTCCATTGTCGTCTCACTCCTGTATCGTCACACAGCGTCCGAGCGATGTCCAGTACGACGTTACATTCTTTCCTAGACAGTTCGAGTTCCTTTGCTTCAGTAACCTGAAATAATTTAATTATATGCAATATAAACGGGATGCTCACTCGTATATTGATAAATACAGCTCAACAAACAACTTAATGTGTTGGTAAAAAAGACAAAATACAACAAAAAAAAACAATAACTGTTATTAAATAAACCAATTTAATGAAAATTAGTCTGAATTTTAAACTTGCAGAGTTTGAAAAGTAAGGAGTAAAAAAGTAAAGTTACCTTTCCTGAATGAATAGTGTACTTGTCCTTGGACTGTCCATGATGAAGCCACTGTGTGAACTGATTCATTCCACACACCACTAGTCTTTATAGGCAATGAAATGTATTACTGCTCAATGTTGCTGAGGAGAAACGTGCTTAAATCATGCATGTGCGTGATTCAAGCACGACGCTTATGCTGTAGCACGACTCGTACGCTTTATATAAAATGTACGCCTCATGCACCTCGGACAATTTCAGAAATTCAGTGCTCACAGTTCCGAAGATGACGTCAATGTCCCTAACATTTGCATATGAAAATGAGAGATGTCAATGTTTTGCATGTTGTGTTCGAGAGAATGTTTCCCAAATTTGTTGACAAAATATTTGAAATAAATTAATTTTAAGACATTTTCTTGACGACTCAAGCATTTGATTGTGCTCTAAGATAGATAGAGAACTCGCAGCAGAACATTATCGGGATATAAATGTACGGGTTTGAGAGGGTTAGGCTCGGCTGACGCCTCGCCCGACCCTCTCAAACCCATACATTTATATCCCGATAATGTACTGCTACTCGTCCTCTATCTATTACTTAGTTTTAACATGTTTCTCGTGAGAACTTTTGAAATGAAGGTAAAGTAGTGTGTCTATAGGTTTATGCTAAATGTCAGTAGACAGTTTAGTACCTTCTTTTATGATGAGACTATCTAAAAACGGGAGCTTACGGGACACAATTCATATTCTACACTCTCTATTGACGGCGAACTTTTTTTAAACATGAAGTTAAGATTAGGAATCCCAATGTGTAACAAAGGGAGGTACCCCGTACTGTACCTTTTCACGAGATTATATTATCTGCTGAGCGTGAATTGAATGTTTTCAAGGAAGACACATAAAGCATTGATCACTTACCAATTCAATTCAATCAACTAAGATCTTATACATAATCAGATCGGCGAGTTTTCTAGGCAATGCACAAATGAGAATACTACAACAAAATTTTTATCCACAAACATCGAAATCTCTAATCTCAATAGTACCTCTAAACTTATCGAACACTTGCATTGTTAAAACCTCTGGTAAACATCATCCCAAATTTAAAGTTGCCCAACACCGGTTGAATAAGGAATGTGAAGAAGCTAGAAGATCGTCTTCAATCTTGCAAAAAAGTTTGTTAACTCCCTGCCGATCTGGAAGATTTTTAACGTGGTGTTCCTGACTATTTAAACAATAAACAGAGACACACATCTCATACGTTAGGTCTAAAGTCAAACGAATAAGTGGAAGTAACAAAAGGATCATTTCAGTCCCAACGGCCAATTGGGCGATAACTCTGAAAACAGTTTGAAATTACCAGGAACAGAGTAACGTCCCCTTGAATTTCAAGAAACTGTAGCTACTGTAACCCAAGACTTTGAAATAATCACTGACACGGCCAATGGGGCTCATGACTCCCCCTTGACGTGTCCCTCTCACTAGAAGAACTAAGAATAGATATATTACAAAATAGGAAAATACCTCCCCCGGTGCTGATGATCTATGCTACGAACTGTTCATTAGGAATAGTAAAATACACCATTAATCAAAGTTGGCTTCCTGGGGTAGTTTTCTAGGTTTGGACAGAAGCCTTAGTTGTTCCCTTTTACAACCCCGGATGGATTCATCAGCACCATATTCGTATATACCTATAGCATTAACTTATAGTGTGTGTAAAAGTGAGTAATTGCTTTAACTTCAACATATAATCTAATCAACTTCTATCCAGACTTCAATCTGGTTTTAGGAAAAATTTACAGATCAACACACCCGACTTCAAACATACGCAGAATGTTACAGGTCATCAGGAATGCATGATGTGTGTATTTTTAGATATCGGGAAAGCATATATGACATTGAGACAAGGGCTCTTATTGAAGCTAAAACATTTGGGAGTTTTGGGGTTTTGAGCTAGATCATTTAATATTTATTTCCTCTCAAACATCGGCCAAGATTTATCGCAGAAGCATATACACTGTAGCATTCAACACCAATTGCTGAAATGCAAGTCGAAAAACTACAAAACCCTATTATGTCTATTACCTTAAATTGTTTTTGTTGACGATGTAACTATGGGAAATGATTTCAGTTAAAATAGAGCAATTGGCTTTCTAGCTCAACAGGTGTTTAATAATAAACTAAATAAGTACATTTTCCAGAAGTATTTATCGTAGGCACAACACATTTCAATTACTAAACGTAATGGAGAAGAAGATGAAAATAGATATTAAGGTCATGACCCCTGTGACCCCTATTTGTGGTCACAGAGTCACCAAACCTTCAATATAAAATCCTCTTTGGGCAAGGAGTCTGTACACAACATTTCAGCTTTCTAGAACTGTACATACTGGAGAAGAAGATGAAAATAGTTTTTTTAGGTCGTGATCCCTATTCTGGGTCACAGGCTCACCAAATCTATACTTTAAGATCCCCATTGATCAAGGTGCTTATACACAAGGTTTCAGGTTTCGAGACCTTTTGGTACTAAATCTAGAAAAAAAAGATGAAAATTTGTTTTTAGACCCCTGTGACTTTATTTGAGGTCAGAGGGCCACCGAATCAACACATAAGAAGTTGTCAGTTTTCTAGAGCGTTTCGTACTGGAAATGCTGGATGGACGCTGGATGCCATGTCATGCCGTAAGTCAAACGGGCTTTTCAGGCATGATGAGCTTAAAAGAAAAATGTTTAAAACTCATTGAAATATGTGGATTTACACAACAAAGGGAGATAAGCCGTACTACATCTATCATTACTTTTTAGACGTTCTTCTTTGAGGTTGCTAACGTTCATGTCAGTTAGTCAAATATTTTGGAATGTCATGATATTCGACATTTTTTTTACATATTTCATAAGATTTTCCACTTTGAAATAAATGTATTTATTATTATTGAAACCTCAATGAGACATCATTTAATAACTTTTAAAATAAATTTCAGATGGACGCAGTCACAAAATTGAACGAAGAATTTCTGTCCTGCAACATCTGCACGGAGGTCTTCAAAGACCCGTGCACTATCGGTTGCTATCACACCTTCTGTAGAAGATGTCTGACCAAATACACAAAAACCCGCAGGGACGCCATCACTGCCAAATCCATCCTGTGTCCCAACTGCAACCAGATGACGAAAGTTCCCCGACCTCAAGAACCAGTGGATCTGTGGTGTCAACAGTTCAAGCCTAGTTTCCTCATACAAGGCCTTCTGGATGCATTCACCTCACAGGGGAGTTCAGGTAGTTATACCGTGTTCCTTTATCTCTCATTGCAGTACATATAGTTCAATATAATTCTTTAAAAATACATTGTAATTGACTTAAATTTGTTAGCAATACACTAATAATCGACTTATTCACGTAAAAAGGTATCCGTATGTTACGATAGAATTATTATCTACCAGTTTACCATATCAGTACTTTGGATATGTGCATTGATACATTTCTGGTATTTTGTTTTCAAAGAACTAGTTTAGTTACACTGTGCCTACCTTTAAACAAAGTCGCTAGTTACAGCTGTATAAATATTCAAAATCACAACCTTTTGGAAAGTTGGACTAATGAGAAAATAGATCAGTGTTAACTGTAGTATCCCATCTAAAGCAAAGAGAAGCGTTTAATTCTGAACCCAAAATAATCTCAATACTTCCCATGATGTTCTCAAATCGTATGGTTGTAGCATATTCGTCAATATTTCTAGAAGCAAGGGTTAACACTTCAACAGCCAGTTATAGTTTCAACATATATAGTTTCTTAGTTTGTTAATAGAATATGTTAATATGTAATATGTGACAACATTCTGACAAAATTGTTGTTTTTGACATCCAAAACCAAATGTTTATCAGGTAGTTACGACACTATTCATTTCAATATTTATTTTGTTTGTAAAAATTCATTATCATCGCAACTTCAGTCTTAATTTCTTTTCAAAAGTATTTTTCGTTTAAAGAAATTAGTCACAAAATGTACTATTTCAGGTCGTGAGATGTTCAGTTAATCCATTCGAACAACAGCCAACAGTTATACATTTAAGTTTTAAATTTAGGCGTGCTTAACTATTAAAAGGATTCTACTTATATTTTCAAATGAACATTATTTCTCTTTCAGATTCTGTTGAAAACTGCTGTTTCACCTGTCAGCAAATTGGGAAGACAACACAGGCCAAATTAGTTTGTGAAGATTGCGACATCCTGTTATGTGAAGCATGTGCTAAAATGCACGTTGGCACTCCTATGGCAGCAGATCACGTGATCTCACCCCAAGTCGCTGGATCCTCCAAACAGCCCAAGAAACGTAACCATGGTAACGTCACGTGCAAGGAGCACAACTGTCTAGTTGAGTTTTGTTGCAAAGATTGTCAGAAAGCTGTTTGTAACAAATGCTGTATCGTCTACCACAGGAAATGTCACTCTGTTGTCACCCTCGACTCGATGATCCCTGAAATGAAACAAGCACTACAGCAGAATCATGATCATTTAAACTCTCAAAGACAACAGGTTGGAAACACTTTGAAGAGTAGGAGGTCAGAAGTTGAAGAAATAACACAACACAAATCTTCTCTACAGTCAGAGATCAAAGGAGTCAGTCAACAAGCCGTGGATCTGATCAGAAGAAAGGAGAAGAAACTCCTGGATGAACTGGATGTGATCATTGAGAAGCAGACTGAAGAACTGAGAGGTCAGATAAAATCTGGAGAAATTGATCTGCAAACATATCAACAGTACACCGCGTTCATCAAACAAGTCCTGCAGTCTGACAGTCCCATGGATCTGTATGGTATGTACACGATGTGTCAGTCAAGGGAGATAACTGCTGAACTACAAAGCAAAGAGAAACAAGGCGACAGAACAAAGACAGTTGACTTTCAGAAACAGTTCGATGTGGATCAAATTGACAGAATCTTACAAATTGGTCATTTGAAGTTTATGGAAGACCAGTCCAATCTCCAGGACATACCTAGACGTATCCAGGATACACCTACACTTCTCCAGGACACACCTACACTTCGCCGGGATACAGCTACACTTCACCAGGACACACCTACACTTCACCCTACACTTCTCCAGGATACAGCTACACTTCTCCAGGATACACCTACACTTCTCGAGGATGCACCTACTCTTCTCCAGGATGCACCTACAATTCGCCTGGATACACCTACACTTCTCCAGGATACACCTACACTTCTCCAGGATGCACCTACACTTCGCCTGGATACACCTACACTTTTGTGTACAGTCAGTACTAAAACAAAGGATGATCACTCGTCACGAGATATCTATGACATTGAAGTATTGAATATTGATCATACAGATATACTTGTTGTTGCAGACTACAATAATATAAGTGTCAAGTCCTGTTACACGAAATGCGGTACATATCACTGCACTTCTCTCAGCCTTCATGGAAAACCCTGGACCTTAACAAAGATTGGTCAGGACACAGTAGCTGCATCATGCTGGTCGGAACACATTATTGAACTAATCAAGCTGACTCCTGACCCAGTCCACGTGTCCTCGATCAAAACCAGGAAGAAGTACAGATGTCTGACTGCTCTCAGTGACACAACTCTGGCTGCAGGTACTAATTTTCCTCCCAGTATTGACGTCCTGGATCTGTCAGGGAGAGTCCTTAGATCTGTGATCCCACCCAGCACTGGTCAGACGCAGATACAGAATCCAGAGTACATGTGTACAACACGTCAGGGTCACATTGTAGTGGCAGGGTCGAAATCGGTTTACTTTGTAACACAGCAGGGGGAGGTTCTGTATGAGCAGGGAGGAGGGGGCTGGTCAGGTGGTGTAACAACCACAGACACTGGTTCTGTTATCGCAGCTAATCGCCATCGCGACGAGATCGTCCAGCTGACTGAGACAGGGGAGTATGTGAGAGATCTGCTGACTCGACAAGATGGGATTGATCGACCACGGGGAATACGTGTACACGGGAACAAACTGTACGTCACTGAACAAGACAGTGAACATGTCATGATATTTCAATACTGAGTCCCCGATTGAAATTGACAAATTCCGGTTTGGAGATGAATGTCAGATAATCAGTTAATTTTGATTAATTTTACAAGATATTTCAAATTCTTTTGTAATTCAAAAATATGTAAATTGAAATTGAAATTAAATTGAAATATTCAATCCGAAATTATAGATAAAATCCAAAAATGTAAAACATACGTCACTACAATAACTGCTATAATTCGGAATCAAATTAGACTCGTACAAACAGTGTCATAAGCATAAATGGAAGACAACAAAATCATATTTTAGATCAAAGGATGATTTGCGGATATCATAGTACACAAAGAAATGTATCCAGTGTCTGGTCGAATCCAATGTATTTTCATTTCCTAAGAATTCATTTTAATTACGAACCTTCCAAAAAACATCAAGGTTTCGTTTATAGGATTCGTTCTGACTTGCAAACAAAACATCTTTGTAAAAGCCAATGAAATAATACTGATAAAATAATTTCCGTAACATGATTTATTTAACCAATGAAATTATGTCAAAAGGGTACTAAAGAAGTAATTTATATATAATTACTTATGAGCTAGTCGAGAAAATTTTACAAAATTATCAAAGTGTTCAAACCTTTCGTCGTCCAAACAGCTGACAGTAGTTGAACATGTTTAAGGAGCTTCCTGTGTTACTGCGCATCCTCAATTGTCAGAGGCAGATGTGCGGAAAGCGTAATTTCAATCTTATTTAGTACCCGGACAGTAGAAGTGCATAGATGTGCTAGGCTTGTAGCGTGTGTGTACATGTACAGTGACATGGTCGTGCAAGCATAGCCTTGCAGCGTATGTGTACATGTACAGTGACAATGTCGTGCAAGCATAGCCTTGCAGCGTGTGTGTACATGTACAGTGACAATGTCGTGCATGCATAGCCTTGTAGCGTGTGTGTACATGTACAGTGACAATGTCGTGCATGTATAGCCTTGTAGCTTGTGTGTACATGTACAGTGACAATGTCGTGCATGCATAGCCTTGTAGCGTGTGTGTACATGTACAGTGACAATGTCGTGCATGCATAGCCTTGTAGCTTGTGTGTACATGTACAGTGACAATGTCGTGCATGTATAGCCTTGTAGCGTGTGTGTACATGTACAGTGACAATGTCGTGCATGCATAGCCTTGTAGCGTGTGTGTACATGTACAGTGACAATGTCGTGCATGCATAGCCTTGTAGCGTGTGTGTACATGTACAGTGACAAGGTCGTGCATGTATAGCCTTGTAGCGTGTGTGTACATGTACAGTGACAATGTCGTGCATGCATAGCCTTGTAGCGTGTGTGTACATGTACAGTGACAATGTCGTGCATGTATAGCCTTGTAGCGTGTGTGTACATGTACAGTGACAATGTCGTGCATGCATAGCCTTGTAGCGTGTGTGTACATGTACAGTGACAAGGTCGTGCATGTACACAGTTAGAAAGCCTAATGACTGTTTTGTTATACGATAGTTTAATCATCGTATTACAATTATGCCAAATGTTATAAAGTGCTTCATAATCTATTTGAGGTGAAAGAGGTCATATGTAATGTACTCTGTCAAGCATTAGAGGTACTAAAAATGTTGATATCTCAGTTTTGATTAATTGTTATAAAATAGATGTGATTGTTTTTGGGTAATTGTGTTGTTGAATAATATATCTAAGAAATAGTGATATTTCCTCCAATTCTTCAGATTATAAATGCAGGGGCGGATACAGTTTTTACAGTAGACTAGACTTACTTCAAATCTATTGGGATTATACGGTGTAAATGTACCACCTCTGACCCAAAAATCGGTGGGGGGGGGGGGGGGGGGGGGGGGGGGGTGGTTTCAATGGTCATTTTTTAAAATCTCACATGAAAGGGGGGTGCGCACCTCTGCTCTCAACCTCACCCTCCCCCCCCCCCCCCCCCCCCCCCCCCCCCCCCCCCCCCCTTTGGATCCGCCCCTGATATGTGACATGAATAAGACTTTAAACAGAAAACAGCAAAAACAATGTTAAAGTTAAATTTTGTTAAAATGCTTTCAAATAACCATATCATTACATTTTCTTCATGCATAGATGTGTAAGTAATAAACATTTTAGTCAAATAAATCCATAAACATGAACAACGTTTGTTTGTTACTTTTGTTGGTAATGTGAATTGATATTTTGCAACTCCCGCCACTTAAATTGGGAGCTCTTATCTAAATACGAGCACAGTAATCCCTGCGTTTTAGTTCGTCAGGCCTGAAAGGTCAGATGGGCTTATCGCTGGACCACCGTCATCCTGCATTATGTCTCAGGGTAACATACGCTAATGCAACTTTCATATGAGACAGGATGGGTCCACCGTCCGTCGTTCATCGTCCGTAAACTATAGCTATTCACATTTTCCGACTTTTTCTCCAGAACCGCTAACCCCCAAAGCTGAACTTTTGTGGAGAGGTACCTTGCACGGTTTAGGCTACACAGAAAAATGACTTAAACGGTGTCTTACGGTAAAGTCACTTTGTCCGGAGCCTCACGATTTCCCAAATTATACATGGGATCCCAATCAAACTTGGTATAAATGTCAACCATGATCCCGAGATGTGCCTTTTGAGAATTAAAGCTTCTCGTGAATTTGTTTACGGTTTCCATGGAAACATGACTTAATCAGTTGCTGTATAATGCAGACGTTTTGTACGGAGCATTTCTCCCAAACTAAACATGCTAGCTCTACCAAAATTGGAACACACATCAACCATGATCCCTAAATTCGCTTTTTGGGTTATACCAATTTCATTTTTTTCAAGTTTCCGTGGAAACCTCTGACTTTAACAGTGGTTCAATGACAAACGGGTACTAAACACGATTAGGTGATGTTTCAAACTTGTGTGCAAGAAAAATGTACTTCTTTGATTGAAATTCTAGAAGTTGAGGTGATGAGGAATAGAGACAGTTTTATTGACATCACTTCTTTATTCTTTGATGGCGACGTTTCAACATAGATTGTCATGTCGTTGTCGTTGACACGTGCTTGACAACGACATTACAATCTATATCGACACGTCCATGTCTCTACTCTTCAAGAAATATATAGATTCACGCTGATGATAGCATGATGTGAAATTTCATTATTTGGGAACCAAAACAAAATACAGTATAATCAGCAGATCCTATTATAAGTATATTGTTAACAATATTTAGCATTATCTTCATATATCCTGAGTTGCAAATTTAAAAAGATTGTTTTGGACAGGGAATTAAATTCAGAAGATAAAGGTAAAATCAAAGGTACATCCATTGTGTTGATGGGGGTCACATATTCCAAACGTTCTAAATGGTGTTACTTTATCGAGAAGTACCGACTGCTACCGAAAACTATCATTTTGATGACAGTCGATAAACGATATGAAGGTAAAACTAGTGATTTCTGATCGAAAACCGGACAATGCATCGCGATTGACACGCGCCAATGAGTCAAGCTTATTTAAAACAGATAAAATAACAAATTTGGGTTGATAATGTTTAATGGGTCATATAATCACTGTGCATGTAAATGGGACGTGTAGTTTCGTTTTCTAAACATGCATAATGATGTTACTCGATTTTAATTTGAAACTAGTAATTATGATATATTTGGCGATTGGGGATGAATATGCAAGTTGAGTGAATTTGTTTGTATTGTAAACAGTAGATTTGGTGAGTTGGAACGAATTAAAACCAAATAAAATTTTATGAAACAAAAAGGATGCACCTTTAATCATAGCGAGATTCGTTCGTAATCGATATTATCAAAAAAGACACACAGTGATATTGGAATTGTTTTGGTTGATATTTTATCAGTGTGTAAAGGAATAAATACATCATTATTTCTAATTTCAAAATGTAAAATTGTATCCATAACTATATTTGTCCATGATATTTTCTCTTCCAAAAGTAGTTGTGTAGAGTGTCTTGTTTACATTATTGTTAGCAAATAGCGTGTCTCGCTAGCCACCTCCCAGTTGATTTTATAATCATTCAGATTTTGGTCACTCGGAAAAAGTTGTTTTTTCTTCTTTTTTTTTTCCTTCCATATTTTATAATACAGGCAAATATAACAAAAGCATATGACAAATCACAAGACACATAATTATGAATACATAAAAATCCACAATTGGCTGACTACATAAATTTCATTGCATTATTTTCCTTAATAAAAGATGTAAAGTTGACCAATATTGAAAAAACGTTTCTTCCATTCCTGTTGAAAGAAAGACATATCTTGACATGTCATAGTAGCGTACAATTTCATTTTTTAAGTATTCCAACTTCGGTTTAAAACCAGTTATACTACATTTATAAATATATTGTTTGACTAGTAAAATGATTGCATTAACAGGATTATTGTTCTTTCCTTTCATACCAAATATAATAACTCTGTTTGTAAATTCTAGTTTCAGCTGGACTGAATTCAACCATGTTTCTAATTCTTTCCATAATTTTAAGATATGTTCACATTCAAAAGGATATGGTTGATACTTTCTATTTTTGTCTCACAAAATGAACAAAATGGTGAGGGTGTATAGCCAATTTTGTGAAGAAATTGTCTTGTTGGAAGGATATTGTGAATAATTCTGAGTTGCAACCATTTTAAGTCTGTGCTCTTAGAACATTTAGTAGCAATGATGTTAAAAATTTTCCAATCAGTTTCCGTAAAATCAGTTTGTAAGATCTTCTCCCATTTTGCATAGCTTGGCAAGCGAACAAATTTTGAATTGATAAGGAAAGCATATAGTTTTTTTATTCCCAATTGTGGTATCAATGTTTAATATGTTAAAGGGATAAATAGGATCAGGTAGTTTGTTTTTAAATTTCTTTATGTTCAGCGATCGAGTATAGGTCATTATGGCTCTTTTCACTGATTCATAAGTTAGAAAGTTAGTCTTTATTGAAAAATGTATTGGAAAATTCATCAAATGTTAACAACCTGCCATCGACATGAATCAAATCATTTACAAAAACGACACCTTTACTATACCAGTCATAATACAAAAACGGGTGTCCATCAATGATAATGTTGTCGTTGTTCCATATTGACTGACATTGAATTTCTTCCTCATGTACAATTTTTCTTTTACTCATTGATATAAAGTCTGACCATTCTAGGAGTATATCTTTCCAGAATAAGTTAGTTGAGGAGGGGGTTAGGTTATCTCTTATGAAAACACTTTCCGTTAGGAGAAATGGCGTTTTCATTTTAAGCCGATTGTTAAAGAGATGTGTCCATTTTAAGTCATTTCCACTAATTCTTTTTATCCATTTTAATTTTTGTGAAGATATGATTTTTCTAATATTTGGAGCTTTTATCCCCCCATGCTCTGGATTTAATATCATTACACCCCTCTTTATCTTGTCCGATTTATTTCTCCATATGAAGTTAAAACATTGTTTCAGTCTGATTAAAATCGACGGTTTTCCGTGGAATAAAAAATGCAAAATAGTGCATCTACCGGTATACGAACTCGAGGCGAGGAATCTACAGAACCTGTTCGTATCCCGGCAGATGCAAAATTTTGCAAATTTTATTCCTCGGAACAAGGTCGATTTTAATCAGACTGAACATTGTTTTTGCAGTTTTTCAATGACAGATTTTTTGGGATTTGGTAGGGATGAAAATAAATGATTCAGCTTTGGTAGTAGGAGTGATTTAAGAACAGTATTTCTTCCATATGGGGTTAAAGTACGAGCTGTCCAAATATTCATCTGCCTGACAATCTGGGAAAGCTTTTCGTTGTAATTTTTATCGACAATATTATCTAGATCAACATCAAATTGTATGCCTAGCAGGGTGAAGTTTGTTTCTGACCAGTCGAAGTTCCATTCTTTACACATCTTATCTCTTTTTAGAGCCTATCCATGTTAATTTAGTTTTATCTATATTGACTTTCAGTCCTGAAAAACGGGCAAACAGTTCTAAAGTATTCAAAGCTGCGTAGAGACTTTTTTCCGATCCATCTAACGTGAGAGTTGTATCATCTGCGAACTGCGACAGAAGATTTTCTATATTTCCTAGTTTAATTCCTTTTATGTTTTTATTGTTTCGTATCATAATACCCAAGATTTCTACACACAATAGAAAAATATACGGCGCTATCGGGGGCGACAACCCCGGCTTATTTTAAAAGGACTTGATGCGAATCCATTAACTAGCACTCTAGATTCAATATCATTATAAAACGTTTAGAACTATCCAGTGTGAAATACTGGGTCCAAAATTAAAAAACTTTAGAACTTTGCTAAGATAATTTCTGTCTACTGAATCGAAGGCCTTTTCGGAAAAAGTGGCGTAAGCCTACTGCGGCCGGCCCATGAATCTCGTTTTCGCGTTTACAAACTGAAAATGCGGTATATTGTGTTTCTCAAAATCTAGGCAAAGCGCTCATATAATCTGTTCAAGTGCCCAGTGTTGTGATCTAAGGGAAGTAACTCTCATTCAAGGTTCAAAGTTCAACCCAGTAGCGTCACGCCATTCATATTAGTCAGAAGTACGAGACAGTGCTGCACGTGTTGATATCATCTATATACCATGGCTAGTGTTGAGGTAAGCTTTTTCTCAACCACTACATTGTGTCTATTCAATGTAGATGTTGGGCCTTTGTGGAAGTCTCAATTTAAAGAAATAAGAAGGTATTTGCGATGCTGTTTGTTTGTTTGTACGACGAATGTTGTGTTACCGGGTTACACTGACCGACCCCCTCAATGTTTTTTTCCGGTTTGAAGGGGTGTGGCACAAATCTTGGAACTGCTAGAAGTTAACTTTGGCATTCCGGTTAATAAAATCTGGAAGTGCAGAAGTGGTCAATCGATAATCACTCAGTGAATATTAAAATGGTTAGAATTCAAACTTTTACAATTCAGTCTTTCAGATTTAATAGTTTTTTATGCTTTATTATTAATATTTCATATATTTCATGTCAATTTTCAAAAACAAAATGTTCTGCTGTAAAAAGGCAGACGGAGTGGTTCATTCTATAATTAGACTCTCCCTGCCATAATACTAGCAGTCGGATAAAGTGAAATACTCTTGCAAGCGGCGTTAAAGGTGCATCCATTGTGTTTAATAAAATTGTATTTGGATTTAGCCTTTACTAGTCCGGTAACCCATGGCAAGTGAAAAAGAAGTTGGGCAAGTAGAGTGTAGTCCGAAGGACTAGTTAAAATTTGAGGTGAAATGATCGTGGAGATATATTTGGCTAGTTGGAATAAGTCTGGACTAGTTCTTTCAGAAATGCACTAGTCCGAGTGGTTACTGCATTGAAAAGGTTAATTTCGACCCCTGTTACTACGTTCCAACACACCATATGTGCTGTTTACAATACAAACAAATTCACTCAGCTTTCTTATTCATCCCCAATCGCCAAATATATCATAATTACTAGTTTCCAATTAAAATCAAGTAACATCATTATGCATGTACTAAAAAAATTGAAATAAAATAATCTACAATGTCCTGTTATAATGTGGCAAAGTATTCAAGATAGGGGTGCAACAGTAACATTGACCTTCAGGTCGATACTTATTGCAGTACAGGACCCTCTGTTCGGTACATTTTCAGTTCGGTACAAAACCAAGAATGTATTTCAATATATATATTAAACCATAACAAACCATGTGTTTTTCTTCGAAATTAGTTTGTACGTGTGGAAATCATTTGGTTTTAAAATTTCACAATTTGTAATAATTTGTTCACAAAATGTAATAACTTCTGAGTTAATAATGGGTAGACAGCCATGCGAGACATCCATATTGACGCTAAAGCTAAATTATGATTCACAGCATTTCAAGTTTGTACATAACTGTTTTATTAACGTATATATTCAGTATACCGATGATGTATCACGATGATGTACCGTGTACCGAACAGAAAGCAAAATTCTACGGTTCAACTACTGGAGTTGACTGGCTGCTGGATGAATGACTTTGCTTCTCATTGGTGGACAAACTCCAAATAATATTGCATTTTTAGAAGGGGTTAATAAGTTAACTATCAGTGCGGTACTAACTTACAGAATGATGTGCGTGAAAAGTCGGCAACTTATCGAGTCTGCAGGCTGGACAGGTTATAAGTATCTAGAAAATAATGATATCCCCGCTCACTCTATAAGAATCACTCGCGAACTAAATGACTTGAAGGTACATCCATTGTGTTGTTGGGGTCAGATATGCAAAAGGTTATAAATGGTGTTATGTTATCGAGAAGTACTGAGTGCTACCGAGAGTTAAATTTTTTATGATAATCGATTCTGTATATTGACAAAGTATCAATTTCTGTACTAAAACCGGACAATGCACCGCGTCCATTAGTCATAAAAATTTGGAAATTTATTTACAACAGACAAAAAGACAACTTTAAGCTGATAATATTTAATAGGTCTTATAACAATTGTGCATGTAGATGGTACTTGTAATTTCGTTTTCTGTACATGTATGAAAATACTCAAATTTCATTGGAAACTACAAATTATGTTAATTTGGTGATTGAAGATGAATATTCAAGTTGAGTGAACTTATTTGAACTGAAATATCACATATTGTATGTTGACAAGTATCAAAGCCAAATAAAATTTTATGAAAAACAATGGATGCATTTTGAATGACTCCCAACTTCAAACTGTGTATGGACGGTAACCTATCCACAATAGTCTGCTTCTGTCTCCAAGTGGTTAGGACAGACTATCCTCCTCTTTATCTCATCGTCAACTCTTGTTGGCCTCGTCTCTCCGTCCTTGCTGACACAATGATTGTTACTGTTATATCCACAGAGTAAAGTCAAAAAATTTTATGTAAAAAATTAATTTAAATTATTATATCCTTGTTTTGTTTAAAATCTTTTTCAGATATATATAATTTTTTTAGATGTTTGACAGGAACATTAGGTGAAAATATTTCACTGATATTTTTCAATATGCTTCAAGTCACAGTACAAGAACAGAACAGCTGGTGGTAACTGTTGATATTTGAAAATTGGATTTTTTACACCATTTAAAGAGACATTCAGTGTGTTATTAGGGTTACATATGTCAGACATTATAAATGGTGTTGTATAATGAGAAGTACTGACTGCTGCTGAAAATAACCCTTTTAATGCTAGTTGATTCAGTATAGTTACAATATAAAGGTGAAAGTCGCACGGTTTGCACATGTCAATTAGTCCAACAGAAATTTGGAAAATTATAGCTATAACAGACAAAAGACAAATTAGGGTTGGTAATGTTTAATAAGTCAGATAACTACTACATCATGACAAAATTATATTTTGCCAGGCACCTATTTTTTGGCAAACGTATGAAAAATATGATTGCCTCCATGCATGATTAGTATTAACATCTATATTCCTATTCCTATCTAATCTATATTCCTTTTCATGTTCGACCTGTAAGTAGTGTGTTGCTGGAAATACTTCATTATATATGAAAGTAGTGATTTCTCATCAAAATGTACCACCTTTAACGCTTGTCAATTAGTCCAACAGAAATTTAGAAACTATAACAGACAAAAAAAACAAATTTGGGTTGGTAATGTTTGATAAGTCAGATAACTACTACATCATGACAAAATTATAATTTGCCAGGTAATCGTGTGAAAAATATGAACCCTGATGTGATTGCCCCTGTCGGTGATTAGGAGTGATATATTATATATTCCTCGTTTTGGATATATATGGTTGCTTAATATACATCATTATTCGGCTAATATTAACATACAGGTATATGCATGGCACAGCTGATGTTGACAATTGTATTAAATTCAATATTCTAAATATTAACTTAGCAATCATTAATATCAGTTCTAGATTGTAATTAAAGCTATTGTGATAATGGATGGTTCGATTTTATACCATATTTATTCTCATAAACTTACTGCATTTGCAAGTGTGACATTTAATAATTTGTGTAATTTGTCCATAGCCTTAGACTTTCTTTATGAAAAATAATATAAAACTGTGATAATGATAAGTCTATGAATATTGTGATGGGTAAAACTGTTGGTTGACTGTTCTAGTATTCAAGAAACATTGGATATGTATGGAAGCTAGTTTTCCTGTTTTATATTGAAAATATAAATCTATAGTTGACAATAATTCTTGTGCATTTTGAAATCCTGAATTGTGTAACAGTTTAGAAAATTAAATGTGGTAAACGTCCCCCCTGATGCCAACAAATGAAAACAAAAAGTCAATCTGTATTACCCGGTATAATAAAATTATACAATGTAGAACAAAGTTAGTCTAAATAGAAATATTTAGAAAATGTTCAGAACATTAAAGCGCAACTCCCGGATAAAATGGACCAAAATTCGTTTGACTAAACCAAGCTAAATTGTACACTAATGTGCATCTGTATGCATAGTATCTAGCTAAATATGATTTTTCGTAAGGTCATAAAATTTTTAAAACAATAGATTATTTTATTATTTGCGATTATAAAAAATAGCGTCATTTACTTGCCGCGATCGTTTTGTTCCGGTGATGTAACCGGATGTGACGTCAACTGGGGCAAACAAACGTGACGTAACAGCCACGTGACAATGTAAACAACACAGCGCTTCACTTCGGTGATCGCGTTTTGACGATTTGGGTCACAAATAAAGTTAAACTGAGAGTGAAATTCGAATATCTGCTGTATGAAAGTATAATGGCAACGAGGAATTAGCTAAATAATTGTTTTGGTACATAATCATGAGAAGAATTCATGATCCGAAGGACAAGTCAAATTCTGTAGCCTAGTGAAGCAGTCGTTGTCCTCTGTCGACACGGAATGATTTCGGTAAGTGGGTCTTTGATGTCTTTCTTCTAACGATGCATAATTTGTTATGTGAATGGACATGTTCTTTCGAAAATATAAATATCACTTGAATTTTCAATCTGAGTCGAGGAAAACAACATTATCAGTCTGTCAAATCGTGGCTCTTGTCGAGTGTGTTTTGCAGATCCTATTTTCGATACGCGCTCACAATCTTCCAAAGTGATTTTTTAAAGAAATTTGTCTGGCCCACAGGGATGGCAGTATCCAAATTTTGATATCCATAGTAATTTTTACTAGCCTCGGTCTGAATGACTGGTGTTAATTTTAGCCCAGAGATTCATTAACATGTCAATTATGAGAACTTATACTTGTAATTTATTTGCACCATTTCTTTGGTAAAATGTTAATGTGTGCATGACTCGCCTTTTTAAAAAACGTTTATAATTGATTTGTCATCAACTTCAGGACATTATTTTTTAAATATCGACATTTGCTTTCAATTAAATATATTAGACAGATATCAAATTCAAAACCATATAACAATGTAGTAGAAATTACTACTGGTATTTAAAAATTACAAATTAGAAGCCATCTTAGTTAGTGATCTTGGTTTAAACATATTTGTATTTCATAAAATGAAATAAGGATTGGTGAACAAGCCACAAGGCTTATTTGAACAACGTTCCTTTTTAGTGATCATGAATGTATATGCATATTTAAATTTTCAAAGAAATGGCTTTCCATAAAAGATTTCAATAATTTGTTTGATAACTATTCATTTGTTTGTGATGAAATTAGACTGAGGCTGTAGATGTTTAGAATTATTTCACTTGCCTGACATAAAAATATCAAAGGTCCTATACCAAATACCAAAACAAAAACATGTTATGAATTAATCATGTGTAAACATATGCAGCATCAAGAAAGATTTATTATTGTTGTTACAGGTGATGGGAGTCCCTAATACAAGAGAACACATCAACAAAAAAAACCCATTAGGAATGGACTGTATGTGCAGTAAAATATTGGTGCTGAAGGTCTTTGATATCAGGAAATGATATATATAAACATTGTCATAAGAAGTGATATATGCTGATTGTGTGAACTGATATCCAAATCATTATCTTCTCTTGGATATGAGAATGTGCCAATGTTTTAGAAATATTGTATTCAACTTTGCAGCAAACTTGAGCAAGACTACACAAAATAGTGTAATAGTAAATCAAATTAAAATTCAATTTAATTATGAGAGTAAATAAAATCAAATATTTCCCAAATTATTTAAAAATAAATTTTATGATAAAAATTAATTTCATGTGCACTGTTCCTTTGTTATTCCTAAAATGCAAACACTTAAACAAAATAATGTACACAAAATAATGTTCAATACATGTATACTTAGTTGAATAAATTTGGCTCTTATATTTGTTGTTTTATTCATGATTAAAAAGTGGAAATGCAATATTGCATCTTAAGTGACTTTAATGTCACAATAAAAATAGAAAACTTGAAAATAATTTCTTTTCAGAATTCTTAGGTCTGTTTCAAGGTAAGTTTATTTGATATGCAGGTAGGTGTAGGCAAATGTAAAAACACAAGTCATGCTTACATAGGTATTTACACACTGTTACAAATCTATTTTATATAAATACATATCTTTGTCCCTTTGGATTATGCTATTTACAAAATTAATCATATGCATTGTGATGAAGTATATTTTTTATTTTGTATATATATCTGTAACTGAAAATACAGGTTAGTTAAAATTGCAGATTATATCAATAAATGTCTGAATTTTCCATTTGATCAGATAATATATAGTTGACAAATATACTCATAAAATATTATGTAAACTTTGAAATGAATAATGATTATCTTATCATTTAAATGAGATATCAATCACCAAAAATTCCATTATTCTTATTTATTTTATCCACTAAAATACAGATAAGTTAGATAAAATAGTTTCATTCTTTCTTTCAATGTCTTTCAAAATTTATGAAACAATATCACTACAATTAAATTATTTCTATTGCAATACACTATTCATCCTAAAACAAAATTGGGTACGAGTTCAGCGAAACGTGTGGATATGCATTGGAGTTCACTGCATCCCGAGAAGATATCACGTGACCATGCAGGTACGGTAAAGTTATTTCGCCAAAAATGAAATAACCTTTATATTATAGTCACCAAATTACAAAATATTTAACTACATTCATACACTATTAATGATGTATCTAAAATACGTAAGTTTGCCAGATATATCAGCACTGAAACACGTATGATATCAGCTGTTCGGTTAATTATTTGGGAATTTACTTCCGGGTTTAGTAAGAACCATTTTTAAAACTTTATCGCTGATATTGAGTATATTCCTTTTCTGATTCTCTTCAAGTTGTCATATGCAAATATATGGCAAGTTTTTACATTAAATGGTCGACTGGTTTGATTCCTATTGCCCGCGCAGTTTACTAGTCTGATAGTGTTAATGCTACGGGGGCCGCCATTTGCATTGGTTTGTGTTCTCCAGTTGACGTCATACATTCCTTCGGGGAAAATCGAGATTTTTCCGGTGTTCTCCGTAAAACAAGATGGCCGACACGTCAAAAAGCGACGTAAACAGACAGTTTTCTGACTTCTTTTACGATTTGCTAAAGTCACACATGATTTCAATGGTAATGGGATGCGAGAATTTGTTGTTTATAAACCGATTCACATAATTTCCATGTCTTTGCAATGTGCATGTAAACCACAGGCAGTTACTTGAAAGAAATTGGAGCAAAATCATCCGGGAGTTGCTCTTTAAATATATGGTAAATTTCCCCACCAAAACCAACAAATGAAAACAAACAAGTCAATCTGTGTTATAATACTAATACAATGTAGAACAAAGTAAACTAAATTGAACGGCAGATTTCTAATGCATTTAGTTCTAGTTTATACATATAGATCACAAATATAACATTAACTACCATTTTGTGAAATTTGGAATTTTTTAAAAACAAATTTCTGTATTTTGCACTTCGTCATTTTAGGAGATGATTCTGTTCAAACTTTACACAAATTTTCTACAGTAGGAGAGATGCAGTGCAGAATAACAATCACTTTTTGGAATTTTGTACAAATTTATTATTTTGTACTTCGTCATTTTCTAAGATGTAAATGTGTCCGGCTGATTACAGAAAAACTATTCGCCTTATTTTCTTCAAACTTGACACAAATCTTCTTCACCACTAGATAGGTGCAGTACAGAATCACTTTTGATATTTTTTCTCAATTCATTTCACACTCGTAAGTTCCTAATTCTTTTGATATCCTCCCGGGTCGATGGTATTAGAGAGCCATTGTCAGTGTTTTGCCTGTTTTGTTGTAGATAAATTTTTGACTAATTGATGTGCACCAGTGACCAGTCGCGATGTTTTGTTCAGTTGTCTATCAGAAATCTCTACTTTAAGTTTTATATCCTCATTATACTACATGGACTAACATTGTACATCAACAGTCAGTACTTCAAGATAAAATAACCCCATTTATAATGTTTGAAGTATGACTCCCAACAACACCCTGAATGCTCCTTCAATAAAATATATCCACTTTTGTAGGAATACGGTATTCAGGAAATAAAATTTGCAATTATCAATTTATCACCAAGGGAAAGCTGTCATCCGAATTTGATTAATTTTATTAGTTTTTGTTAGTGATCAATAAACAACATTTCATTAACAGCAAATGAAGTTAATTAAAGGAGAAGTTAATTGCTCCATACATTAACATGTAGAGTGCCCTGGTCCTGTTAGTATAGTGTGGACAGATCACAAGTTGACGTATCGTGTCGTATTGCGTCCTGTCGTGTTGAATATGGTAGGTAATAAGCTTTTCAGAGTAACCAGCCTAACAGTGTAATTCTCTGCATGATGTACGGCCAGCATGACTTGTCCCATATATTCACAGCTGAGTTAGTATGGATATGGTCGTAAGGATCAAACAGTTACGTTGCATGGTTTGCCTCAATTTGAGTCAGTCTTTGCATTTAGAGAACTTCAAAGTTATAATCCCTTTTGCTCTGGACTGATAATTACATTTTAGGCAAGTACTTTTCAAGCTCATTATTTCATAAATGTCAAGGATTCACTGACCACTGTGTATCGTTTGTGAAAATTTTGATCAAAACTTAATCTGTCATTAACTGAATTTGTCAAGTGTTTACAGTTTATACTTCAGCAGGTGATTTTAGTTGATTTGATTTGTGCCATGCAACTCTCAACTTCCAAATGCAAGGCATAACTCTTGCCAGTCTGCATTACTGGCTGATTTATCCCTTGCGGTATTTCCCTCGCTTTCTTGTGTCGAGGCAGTGAATCGCTGCACTGGAAATGCATAGCGGACCTGGATTTCTAAACACAGATTTCTTAAGGAAATACTGCAAGGCCTAAATCAGCCAGTAATGGAGACTGGCAAGAGTTATGCCTTGCATTGGGAAGTTGTGCAACTCTGAGTGGCCAACTTACATGAATCATGCGTGTCATTATCAGTAGGAATATATCAGGCGTGTCATTATCAGTAGGAATATATCATGGGTGTCATTATCAGTAGGAATATATCATGGGTGTCATTATCAGTAGGAATATATCATGCATGTCATTATCAGTAAGAATATATCATGGGTGTCATTATCAGTAGGAATATATCATGCGTGTCATTATCAGTAGGAATATATCAGGCGTGTCATTATCAGTAGGAATATATCATGGGTGTCATTATCAGTAGGAATATATCATGCGTGTCATTATCAGTAGGAATATATCATGCATGTCATTATCAGTAAGAATATCTCAGTATTCACCATTGGCTGAATATCAGTTATCGTGAAATATTCCAAGGTAAAAGGTAAAATGTCAGACAGTTTTATTTCAGACGTTGTCTCTATATTGCAGGATTTTGAAGCAGCAGCCACGAAGGCGAAGAATTTGAAGACGAAACCATCAGACGAGGAAATGTTGGAGATCTACTCCCTGTACAAACAGGCAACAGTCGGAGATGTCAACACAGGTAACAATGACGTAGTTATCATCATCATTTATCAAAAAACCACCATCGGTGGTACATGAGATACCTACATACAAATTATATAATAATTACCCAATATGGCAAGGATGTACACAGGAATATATGCAAATCACAAAGCTTAGGCCCTTTTCTCATGCACGAATTTACATACATGAGTAAATTTAAACACTATGTAAATATACATACACGTGTAATAGTAAATATACTTTTTGTTCTCATGTACTTAAGCAATATGTTGTATTTGTCAATTACATACAGCCATATTATACATTATATAAACGAAAAGGTATGAATAGATTCATTCTCGCACCAGATTTCGTGATGTAAGACTTCTTACCTCCAAAAGGAGAAGGGATTTCTCCTTTTTTCAGGGTACATACATTGTCCTGAGTCTTGTTCAAGAAAAGAGAGTATGGTTAAAAGAGAAGACAAGGGTTTGGTGGTGTCATATGTTTATCGTATGAAAATATTACCCGATATGATGAGGTAATAAGTGTAGGATAAAACATGACCAGCGGGCATTATCTAAAAGAATGTCCGATTCAACGGGAAATGCCCACGGGTCGATGATAAAATTTGCAAAGATTCCTTCCTTTGGTGCTTGTACTCCGCTTCTTTTTGCATTTTCAGTAGGTGTAGTAGGGTGTACAACCGCAACTTTCACTCTCTCATGTTCCTGATTCTTCATTTCTCTGGAAATTGTTTGATAAATGGTCACATGACAGAATTTGCATGGGAAGTATATGTAAATTAACATTTACATGACCTCTTGAGGTGATGTAAATTTGCTCCTCGTGCAAAAATACTCATGTATGTAATTGCATTCTCATGACACGTTTACATACACTAAATGCATTTACATACATACGTAAATTTGCTCACCTAAGTAAAGGTGTGCATGAGAAAGGGGCCTTAGATGAAATTAATGATGGTAACAATCGCAGTTTGGGTCTTTGAAGGGCATTTAGAAGTGGTATGTACATAAGAACATGAAGATTTTCTGGATAACAACAACTTCTTTAATGTGAAAATACACGACATTTCGGAGTACATACTCACTCCTTCATCAGGTGGAATGTAAGGAAATACATTGCTATATAAAAGCACCATATTTTGTTATTTCCTTACATTCCACCTGATGAAGGAGTGAGTATGTATGTAAGCTGTTATCCAGAAAATCTTCATGTTCTTAATCACAGTTTATTCAACACATGGGCTGATCAAGGAATTTTCAAAGGAAGGATAGGGAATTTACATACTGAAAAGGGAAGGAGGGGGATTTCTACCAGGGGTTCAGCAAATTCAAGCAAAATCTTGCAAAAGGTTCGACTTTCAGAAGGGTTGTCGTCTGGTTAATGTACATCTCTGAATTGTCTCTGAAGTGCTTGAATAATCTGCCTGCTTGTTTGTCAAGTGATGGGGTCGGCAGCTTTTAGAAAAACCAAGAAGCTTTATATTGGATATTTGAGAAACTAAGTTCCTGTCAGATATTTAGAATGAATTAATGATTTACAAATCCCACTCACTGCTTTGGAAATAGAAAGAACAGAAATAAGAAAAATAAAATGTAAGAAATAAAAGGACATTTATGATGACACCCAGACAAACAGACAGAGCAGGAATAGCAGGATGTTATATAGAATTGCACCACCTCTAAGGATGGCCTAATCAGACAGTAATGAGACTAGGCTAGGCTGCATGTTTATACATGTCAGTGTAAAGTAGTTGCTTAATTTTGAGACTGTCCCTAAAAGCCTGTTCCCAGTTGATAAGTTGACACTTTGTTCTACATTGTATCTCTAGTGTTATAATGCCCTGCCATATCAAGCTCTCCTGCCTGGATACGAAGGTATGAGGGGAGATATCACGAGAACACTATCTCCACTGGATACTGTTTATAGTAGCTGTGTATGCTCCGTGAGTCACGTGTCTCCGTTGAATAACCCCTGATAGTCTCACCTTAACAAACAGTAGTTTTAATCAACTTCTTATCATTCAAGAATCAATTGTACAAAGGTTGAGTTTCATCATTAGGTAATTTTCCATACGTAAGAGGGCAATGTCTAAAGCTAGGTTGACAAATGTCAATGTGTGCTTGTTATGTCCTGTTTCTTGAACATGTGCAGTTTGTGACAACGGGTATGCGTCATCGGAGATGAGCTACAATATAATCAGTTCAACCCAAATTTGTGATTCTGTGCTCTGTCAACTTAAACTTACTTAGTGGATTTGTTTGTCTTCCTCTGATTATGTAATATTGTTTTCGGTCCCATTGGGGTTCCTTGCTAAGTAGCAATTTATGTCCCAAATATTCACATTACTTTTTGTAATCATATTTATGATGCTTTGTCACACATGCCCTTTTCAATGTCTTGATCACCAATAGCACGGTGTATAGAGTTTGAAAGTTATATTGAACCAGTAGGTGTACGACAGTTGTAGGTTTTTATCTCTTGATGTTTGCAATAATGAGTTCTGGAAATGCCAATAATAATAAATAATTTTATAGTCACGTGTCGTAAATGTACAATGGTATGAGCCTGAAAATAATTATTTGAAAACTGAAGTGAGTATTATTATGTTATTTACTATCCCCTGCCACATGGAAGGGGTATATAGATTTGAGCTCTGTCTGTTCGTTTGTTAAAGGGGACAACCTTTCTCAGAAACCATTCAAGATAGGATCACAAAATTTGGTCAAAATAAGAAGCACATAATCAGTTTTGGATTCTGTACATTGTATCTCCAAAGCGGACCATCTTTCTTCACAAACAGTTACTGTCAACATCTAACTACTGGTGCAAATCTGACTTTTAAAATAAATCTTAGAGTATATATATATATATATCATTATATATATGTTATCATGAGAGTGTGTGAGTCTTGGTGATGACAAAAAATAACGCCTCCTAAATTATGCTTTCAGTTAAAATAATTGTTATTTTGGCTGATCTTCATTTTCAATTTTGTGAGGACACCTAATTCAAACTGGCGTCCAATCGCTTTCGTGTAATCATGACTACAGGCGAATCCATCTCTAAGGCACGAGAATTGCTTCCCTTCCGCACAGTTGCATATGGCGACTCAGATACCACAAGTAGATCTTAACTGAATATTAAACAGCTACAATCCCCTTTACAAAGTCACCTTATGGAACGTTCGATAAATGAATATGTGACTCAAACTGCTTTTGTTACCTGTAAGTATTTATAATGTGTTTGCACGGTAGTTTCCAAATTGCGATGAACATGTTTTGGCACAGCTTGATCTTAATGCATTGCACAATTTTTGTTTTGTCATTTCTCAAATAAATGTAGATCTATATGAAATGAAGCATGTATATTTACATGAAGCTGTTACGCTGTTAGGCCTAGAACTGTTCCAGTTTATAGAAATAAACCAGAAATAAATTATATATTTAATTTATTTTGTTTTGTTTATTGAAATTTGCTAGTGAGATCTCAGAGAAAACAATCTAACCCCTGGCAAATTTGTTGTGATTTTAGTTTTTTTGCATATCTTGCTTGTGTTCAGAAATCTAAAATATACTGCACCATTGAAAGGTTGTGTTGTTTATACCACAATACGTAACTACTACATGTGTACTCACCCTGAACCCAAGTGTACACCTTCACAGTATTGTATCATATCACCATGATTAATCATCAAAAATTATGTTTACCTTCGTAGGTAATAAAATCAAATATCAATCATCTATATAACGATTGTATGCAATAATAAATGAATTTACACATGGCTTGTCTCCTCAGCTAAACCCGGAATGCTGGACTTCAAAGGGAAAGCAAAATGGGATGCCTGGGATAAAAAGAAAGGTAAGTTTAGTTTTACTTGGAATAGTTCATCAATAATTATCAGTAAAGACGAGGGCGTTATTGTCGTGGCTCCAGCCGTCCGTAAGTCCGTCCCGAAAACAGTACTTGTGTTCTGATTTCAACTTCTCTCACAGTTTTTAACCCCCGGATGAAACCGAAGGGGGTTTATGTCGTGGCGTTTGTCCCGAAAAGGGTACTTGTGTTCTGAAATCAACTTTTCCCACAGTTTTTGATCAATCTTTTTCAAAATTTACACATGCTTTGGATATACATCAGTGATATGCATGTGCTTTTTTAGGGCCAATTGGATTAATATTTTCAGAGTTATGGCCCTTGACTTAGAGCGCTGGGCTTTCCAATTACAGACTTACGGTACTTGTGTTCTGAAATCAACTCCTCCCAAAGTTTTGAATCAATCTTTCTGAAACGTGACACATGCTTTATGGGCCAATCGGATTCATATTTAGAGAGTTATGGCCCTTGACTTTGAGTGCTCGGCTTTCTGACTGTGGGTTAAACTTTAACTTAGCGTGGCTCAAACTTTTGATATGTTATCTACTTTTTAGGGCCTTTTAGGCCAGATGGGCTTATATAATGGCATGGTGTCCGGCCATGACCAGGGTCCAGGGTCATGACCTAAAAACCTATCTACATCTTCTTCTCCAGTACAAAAAGTTCTGGAAAGCTGAAATGTTGTGTACAGACTCCTTGGCCAATGAGGATTATAAATTGTAGATTTGTGACCCTGTGACCCCAAACAGGAGTCATGACCTAAAAACCTGTTTTCATCTTCTTCTCCCGTAAAAAAAAGGTGTAGAATGCTGAACTATTGTCCACAAACTCCTTGGCCAATGTGGATTATAAATTGTAGATTTGGTGACCCTGTGACCTCAAATATAAATTTTACATTTTCACGATAGTATCAAGTGATTTTTCATTCGTACAGAAACTTGTATGGCCCTTATCTGGAACCCAGCCATTTGAATTAAAAATTTTGATGGAAATATGTCAAAGTGCATTTATTATGTTATCTGAAGCTTCTGTAACCAGTGAGGGAAGCAGGTGTGTGTTTAAGAATTCTCTTGTGTCAGTGATTCATGCTGTGTAATATGTTGGTCACCTCAGTCATGTTGTAAGTGACACCTCGACTTGGAGATACAACATAACTGAACCAATTTGTTGCAGGAACAAGCCAAGAGGACGCCCGAGCTAGTTACATCGCCAAAGTAGAAGTATTGGTGGGGACGTATGGGTTGAACTAGATCCATGACAGCACGAACAGTAAGTTGAGTCATTATAGGGAGATAATAGGCATGTTATATGGGGACATTATAGAGACATAGGGGGAGCTCATAGGGACAAACGGGACATTATAGGGACATAGGGAACATTATAGGGATACTATCGGTGGGCATTATAGGTGGGCATTAAAGGGGTATATTATAGGGACATAGGGAACATTATAGGGACATTATAGGTGATCATTATTAGGGGCATTAAAGGGGAATGTTATTGGGATATTATAGGGGAATATTTCAGGGACATTATAGGGGAACAAAATAGGGACATAGGGAAACATTGTAGGGACATTATACGGGAAAATTATAGAGGGACATTATAGGGTGACATCATAGGTGGACATCCCATCCCATAGTGGGACATTATAGGGAAATATTAGTATTATTAATACCCAAACAGGGGTCGAAATTAACCTTTTCAATGCAGTAGCCTTTCGGAGTAGTGCATTTTCTTAAAATACTAGTCCAGACTTATTCCAGCTAGCCAAATGCATCTTGATGATCATTTTATCCCAAATTTTAACTAGTCCTTCGGACTACCAGTTTTTACACTCTACTAGCCCAGCTTCTTTTTCACTAGCCATGGGCTACCGAACTAGTGCTAATTTCGAACCCTGCCAAGTATTCTTTGTGAAAATGAAATGTACTGAGAAAAAAGATTGGGATGTACAAGTAATTTTTTGAATTATAAATAAGTATTATTTTATTTGTTGACACAAGCATAAACAGGAATATCCCTGTGAATTTCATTTCGAAATAATTCCTTGATAGAACCCTCCCAGAGATCAGTAACTAATACTACAAATACTACATGTTGATGGTCTCACACTAAACATATAATCTCAATGATTTATATAATTTAAGTTTTAGTTTCTCAATTCATTACTCTGAACCTTCAAGGTGTGCTCTATGATAAATCCTAATCACTTTAACTAAAGCTTTTTTTAACCATGCTCTTTTCTTCTTCTTTTTAGATTTTAAACCACATAATGGAACAACACTTTGGCATTACACCCGGAACATTACCTTTTGGTGATTAACTTGTACCAATGTGCTCACATAATCTTATGTTTGTGACATTTTCATTATTTAACGGTCAGATGATAAAACATTTACTGTTTTCATTTATGCAAATAAATGTCTTTTGATATATCAGCCTTGGTGTCTTTTGTGCAGCAAGCCTTTTCAACCTCAGGGGGTTTATTGTCATGGCACCGGCCGTCCGTCCACAATAAGATACTTGTGTTCTGAAATCAAACCCTATGACAGTTTTTTTTACCAATCTTTCTGAAAGTTTACGCATGCTTTGGATATACATCTGTGATAAGCATAGTTATTTTTTGGGAGTGGGATGAATATTTTCAGAGTTATGGCCCTTGACTTAGAGCACTTTGCTGTCGAGCTACTTACTCAGATTTCTCGTCTAAAATCGATTCTCGCTTTTAGAGTTACTTGGATAACAGCCAGAGATGAGAGAGAGTGTGTGAGTGTCTCTCTTTCTCTCATACAAGCGATATCTATTGTGGGAGCCTACTGTTTAACCTATTTTCAAATTAGGTCTTTGAAGGGCATTTTGAAGTGATATACATAAGAACAGGAAGATTTTCTGCATAACAACTTCTTTAATGTGAAAATACACAATGTTTCGAAGTATATGGTCACTCCTTCATCAAGTGGAATCAAGGAACAAGTATATACTCCGAAACGTTGTGTATTTCCCTCTCTGTCTGTTACAATTAGACCATATTCCTTGCCTCCAACAAAATCCCCCAGAGGCAAAAATCGTACCAAGAATTTCTCCCTACTTTCTATCCAAAAAAATCACATCTTACATTGAAGTCACTTAAATATGTCTGATTTAATTTAAACAAATAAAATATTTTCAGTTTTAGTCTCGGATTTAGTTTTCTCAATTTCTGAGCATGTTGATAGTTAATTATTGTCACAAAAGGACATCAGGGTCACATATTTATCCAATGAGGAAACATTTATCCAACATTTCGGTTTAAAAAAGTATCATTATACCATGATTGCCTTTAAGATGCAACCATCTCCATTTCTATCCAAAGAAGTGCTTAACTTCTAACAGAGTTTACTTGAAATGAAATGACATGGGGAGAGAAGCAAGACATTTCACATCTCGTCATGCCTTGCACCCTCATGAACACACTAATAATGAAATAAAACAAACAAGAACAACGTCTGTGTAATGTTTACTTTTCATCCTCTTGTAAAATGGTTTATGCTGTACAAAAATAAAAATGACATTTTTCCTTGTGGTGACAGATCCAGCTACTCCTACTAGCTAGCAGAGATATATATATACACACTTACACGGACAGGCTACTCATGTACAGCTCTAACACCATATACACATTTACAATAACTTCACTTGGTACAGGCAGTATACACAGAGAGCATGCACAGTTTCACGAAACAGTCTTGGCATATATTCAAGATAATGAACAAATTCAAGAATATTTTAGCTTAGAAAGTTTAAAGAGAAAGGAGAGCCCAGGTCCAACAACCAACCTTAGCACTGAGCTAGATCAATGGCTAAGATTGTTTAGTGGAACCCGCCAGCTCTATCTCTATCTCTATCTCTATCTCTATCTCTACGCAAAGTTAAATCTTACCTATGATATATCTTGAATCATTAGCTAAGACAGATATTATATTTCAGTGGAACTGGATCCTGGTCCAACATTGTCAAAGCACTTTAGCTAAGATAATCATACAGGTCAAATTATAAACTGTTTTATGTATCTTATTGCTAAGATAGCTTTGAAAATCCTGACCCTGTTCGCACTTTATTTGCTTAACTGAAGAACCATGTATACATGTGTCAGTTACCTTATGACTATCTTAGTGCTAAGATAACAGTGTCTATGATAGCAAAACTTCTCATCGCCATGGCAACAGCTGGTTGCTTAGAAACAAAGCAATACTGGGTTACTTAGCAGCTTAATTGGCATAAAAGCTGACAAATACAGTTTGATATCTCACAACATTAATAGCAATATTCAATGATGAAACAACGGATATGACTGTCATGCATAATGATCAACACAGTTTCCCTTTTACGAAAATTATAAATATGGTTATGAAATTACAGATGACATTAGCACTAGCAAAGATATATATTTTCAATTACACAATGATGAAAATTCTAATATTCACGGGATAATTTAATGAGCAAACATTTTAAATGAATTGATTTGAAATACACTAAAGGGGAACAACTACTATGACATCTTTGTTGGAATTCATAGAAATGATTTCCCTTCATTTCACCTTTACATTCATGCAGAAAGAGAGTCAAGTTGTAAATCAATTCTTGTACAATTTGGTCAGAATTACATTTCATTTTCAAATCATTGAGCACGATACGCTGTATAACTTAAGATGAGCAAATTGGCTTAACCATTGTAAATTACAAAATATATTAACATAGCAGTGTATTAAAAACCGACTGTTAGCATGCTAACCTCTTGCTACTCTAAACAAACAACACCCAGAGTCAGTCTCCTTAGCCTAGGGTAGCCCTAAATCAGTGTTACAGATACAGGCAAAGGTGTCTTAGAACAAAGGACTTTGGGAAATACATCCTGGTTTCAGAGGTATCCTTGAAGTTGGCATTATGGAGAAGATGAGGATGTTTACGGGTGATCGACTTCTTTTTTTACATGTAAATTGGTAGAATTCCTTATATCACGATTGCAGATTATACTTGATAACTGTAAAAGGAATTATACCGAAACATTGCCATTGTTACACAAAGAAGTCGATCATCCTTGTGTTCTCTTCATATAACAAGTTCACGTCAATCACAGAAAGTGATACTCGTCCGTTGAACTAATCAGAGCATACCAGCACATACATGCTAACATTGCTGAGAAGCAGCACCTTGTTTTTGCTAATCATATGAAATGGCATAGTTGACTGCAGGGGGTTGTCTGTATATTGCAGCAAGCACGGCTTGCTTTCCAAGGGAAACAAAATCAACGATCACTGGGCATAATTGAGCTGAATATTTTATAATTTAGGAAATAAATTATGAAAATATGATCCGCGACCTCACAACCATCACATGAACACAAATATTTATAAATCTGCAAGTTTCCTGGACGGAGCAAGAGAGAAATTGCTTCAAAGTTTGCATCCGATTTGTCAATAAAGAAAATCAATTATTAAAATACCTCGGCACTACCTTCAATTTATTAAGAAAAAAGGACGAGAAATTGTTCAAGATGAAATATTATACAATTCAGACCACTAAAGTACTTCAACGAATTAGGTGTTTTTAAATTGGCCATCAGCAAACAAAAAAATCTCACCTAATTCTTAAAGATTTTTTATTAAACTGTATGACCTATTTTCTCAATGACTTAAAACTTTGAGCATCTTTTACTGCATAATTATATATTTTAGGGACGAAAGCAAACTTGCAATGTGTTTAAATCTTCCTCAAGCAGACAGACGACTAGTGATTGTACTTGCTAATTAGCTCATGTATGAGATTGATTGGGGAGATATACCTGGTGAGATATACCTGGTGAGATATACCTGGTGAGATATACCTGGTGAGATATACCTGGTGAGATATACCTGGTGTATGATTTGAGATTACCGGTAATGGAATTGCCATTAACTCTATAACTGCCTAACGTCATTATGTGGTCCTTGGTGTATACAGGATCTTGCAGTGAGGTTAAATATCTCAGTGTAAATAGAGTCTTGTATAATTGGTCCGCCAAGAATATCCTGAATATTTTACCCAGTTTATTGTACAAAAGTAGTGATAATCAACACGTAACAATATGATGAAACCAAATAATATTCAATGATTTAGTTTTGAAATGGATGATCCACATTTGAAAACAAAGATTCACAATAACTGAAATGACAAAATGAAGTGGAGACAATATATTTTTACAAATATTCAGGGAGAAGTATATTGATCCCTATAATTAATATATGTAGGCAGGGTATTGAATTGCTAATAAATTATTTACATATTCTGTTTTGAATATGAAACGAGAAAACAAAACTCTCCATTGCAATTCATCTACCAATAATTCCTTTTGGCTCCTCTTTGGTTTTGGCTCCATTTATCCTACCTTTTAGCAATCTCGTTACTTCGTTCAAGAGGTCTTGCAAACTGGACAGACAGTCTGATTCTGTTTTTTAAGATAATTTCTCTTGCAGAATAGTCATTTCATTCATATTGCATAGCAACTGTATATATATATTGTAAAGAACAATCCGTTCATTTTTTTCTTATGTTTTTGATTACAGAAACAGGTGGTTTGTTTTAAGAATAATCATGTTTTTATAATGAAAGCTAATTTTTCAGTTAACAATATTACTATGATTAAGTTATATTTCAAATATAATAAATTAGTGACTGACTATCACTAACCCTTGATCAGTTCACCAACAAGATAAGTTACATTATTATTAGACCAGGTTCAAGGGAGACTACTCTGTTATTTTATCATTTCCACAGCTATCAAATTACACGTGAAATTCACTTCTTGACAATTTTGTTTTGTAAATACCATGTTTGCCACAAAATAACGTCCTTGATTAACTCCATCAAATTTGTCAAAAGTGGAAGCAATGCAATGCCATATTGCTACATGAAAACTCATCAATTGTTAAATAACAACTTCAGAGTGGACAGATATTTTGCACTGTTTGCCTTTAACTTCATAGAACCTAGTGTCATGCATTCTCAGACAAAAGTTTCAACTAATCTTTGGAGCATGACGACCTTGAGTAACAGAACCCAAGCATGTCGTCTCGTTCCGTTTTCCGTACATCTGTGAATCTCCTGTCTGCAGTGTTCCTCCACAGATTTCCTCAATACCCGTTAATTGGAATCACAACTCGGAATCGTCTGCTGGTCGATTGGTCTCACACAACTGGTTCTCGTCTGTCCACAGCATGTTACACACAGTATTGAATATCAACCAAATTTCTTCTCATTTCTTCAATCTCTCAGACTTCAACATACACATCTCGACAGAAGAAAATGAGGGTCTCCAAGTTCCCCCAGATGCACAGGCGGTTACAGGAATTGTGAAGGGGGAATCCTCCCTCTGGATCTCCCACGTAGACTTGTCGACAATTCTAGTCCCTAACATAGGAGAAACTTGACTTGATAGGAGAAACAAGCAGATTACTGTCAAAGGTTATCCCACAATTTTTGTTTGCCCAAGGTTTTCATGGTCTTCTATTCATGTCCACTTAAGAAGCAACTTCAAGCAAACCCTTCCTTTTCAAAGTTACAAGCTCGAGCGACACAATCTTTACTTTCAATCCTTATAATCAAAGCATGACTTGGACACGACTCTTGCAGCTTTCAACCACTCACTGTAATCGTATTTGTTCTTTTTTCAAGATTCACGGAGTAAGAACTATCCTTGGATAACCTCATGCAATCCTGGTAGAAACAACCGTAAGAGGTTAAAGGAGGTATAGAGGTTTTCCTACTTGTTCATGTTTAGATAGGAAACCAATAGGCAGTATTCCTTTATCTCAGGTCACAACGGTCAGACTTTAGCTGAAGAGGGGTCAGTGACCTGTTGAACAGGCCGTCTGCTAGCCACTGGGGGATACTTAGGGTCTCTGTATGCTCTCGAGTTATCTCCATACAAGTTTGAATTTGGTTGAGGGTTGAGTCTCGTAAATGCCGTCTGCCTGTTGGCGTTTGTGAAATCAGGTTGCGAAGGGTACCAGTCTTCCGGGTATTGCTGCGAGCCTCGGGACGGAGGTCGGTAGTGAGGCTCGTGTGAACCGGGACCTTGACCTCTGGACTGGGGTCGGTCGCGACTGTGTGGGTAGTTGGTGTAGAAGTGTGTGTTAGAGTTTGGTTCCGAGATGTCGCTGGAGTCACTAGCGCTCGGGTACGAACGAAAGTTTGAAGTGCTGTCCTGGGATGACATCCGACTGTGGGATCTATGGCTGCAAAATGAAGGATAGGAGGTTTAAATTTTGTATTGCCAAGGTTACAAATGGTTTCACTTCACCTGTGGCTATAAGATCTTTCACAGATATCTTAGAACTCTTTAAAATTTTGAGCTTTGGTGAATAAAATGAAGTCTAAGTAGTTTGTTCTTATCAATAATGCTATGTAGATTAAAGAGACAAGTCTCCATCACTGGGATCTTTCAAGTAGTATTGAAAAACAGGAACATACTCCATGTTTACTTTCCAACAAAGTTAACAGCAAACACAAGAAATGAGACCTGATGTTAAGGACCACTCACCTCTCCATCTCATGTCTCTGTGGGTGAAGTCTCCCGGCCAGTTCTCGCTCCATCTTCTGTAACATCATCATCAAGCCACATTAAGATTTGCAACAGGAAATATTTCATGCACAACCAGACTTCATTTTGATTACACTTTTTCCTTTCTCTGCACTGTTTTCAAAAAATCCCCTAAAATGTCTCAATTTAAACAAAAGCCTGTACAGTACATGAGGATTTCAGTGAGATTGATGTGCTGTTGGTAACTTTAGAACCAGTAACTGGTTGGTGGAAATCTGAAATCTCTCTAATGATCATTTTACTTGTGCTTCTATTGAAATTTAATAATAGATGACATAGCATGGACTTAAATAACATAGGCTCTCATTATTTCTTGTATAATTCATAATGAAATGTTGATCACCGGGTCATTTATGATTCAGCCAAAGATATTTGGTATTTGAACATTCAGTCACTTTTCTTACAAAGCAACACAAAGGAATGTCAAACTGAAACTGTACTGAGAGATCATCCTGTCTCCCCTCCCAATCCAAGATGGAACATGTCCTGCACACCATACCTTCCTCTCCTCGTCCTGAATCTGCCGCTCGTAGAACTCTTCTACATCCTCCCCCGGGTAGTGGCCGTGTCGCTCCTGGTGTTGCCGCTGGTGATGCATGCGGAGGTTCTGGATCCTGTCCGTCCGGGACATCCCTCGCTCCATCCCATACTGCCCCCTGTCTCCCGACATCCCCCGATCTTCAGACACGCCCCTCTCAGACATACCTCTGTCTCCTGACACGCCCCCTTCTCCATGCATAACTCTATCTGTCATACCCCGGTCATCTCTTGAACCTGTGCTCCCATCGCTTGGAAACTCGCCCAAGGAAGATAACCCTTCTTGACCATACTGATTGTGTGGGTCATAGAACATTGGGCGGTTTTGTTGCATAAGTTTCTGGTGATGGTTCAGATATTGTTGTTGTTGTTGTCGTTGTTGTTGCTGTCTCTGCTGTTCCAACTGTTGCTGTTTTCTCTGCTGTTCAAGTTGTTGTTGGTGCTTTTGTTGTTCCACTTGTTTTTGATGCTCTAATTGTTGTTGGAGTTGTTGTTGTTCAAACAGTTTCTGCCGTTGTTGTTGCTGTTGTTGTTGAAGACGTTGTTGTTCAAGTCGTTGCTCTTCCTGCTGACGGCGTTGTGCAACAAACTCTTGGATTCTAAGGGACAAACGATAAATGAATCAATGAATCAAACTCTTGATAGGGCATAGTCACTCTTAAAAGTAAATTAATATAATTGTTTTACTATGTCAATAACCATATAGTTTGGTGATAGAATTCTGAGCTTGGAAAAGCTTTTGAAGAAATGTATTATCAGTAGTGATTTGAATGTTTCAAACTCCTGGGCAATTCAAGATGAATGGGAGAAAGTTAGGGCTGAAACTTGAAACTTCTCTTGCCAATGGAAGCTTTAAAAGTCAGATTGCATGAACGTCAAATCATCCTTTTATCAGATGTGAGAAGTATGTTGGTATATCACAGTGGAGAGCACAGATTGTCATGTCCTACCTTTCCTTCTCTTGTTGAGCCAGCAGATATCTCTCCTGTTCAAGTTGACGAGCTCGGAGATCAGTTTCCGATGGGCGTTCAGCTGACCTTGATCTTCTTGTGTCCTCGTTTGACTTCCGGCCTTTCCCCAACCTGATTGGATACACAAAACTGTTAGTTAGAGGGGCACATTAACAAAATAACATCTTTGCTTAAAGTACTCTTGCAACTGCCAACTGTTAAAAGTATATATAGGCCTACTTGCAAAAAGCCCCTTTCGTACAAGGTGACTGTAACTCACTGTTAGCACTATAATGATAAGGGTACCTTTAGTCTAAGGGTACCTTTAGTCTAAGGGTACCTTTAGTCTAAGGGTGCTTTATGAAAGTGGCTTCTGAAAAGTTATAGCCTTAAAAATTCTTAACTCTGATTGTAGCCCATGTGTCAAAAGGGGGGTTCTATTGGGGTATTTTTGTGGACACAAAATTCGAGAGGTTATTCGAGTTTTCACATATTTGCTATTAATATATGATTAAAATACAGCCAAATTGAAAGATATTAATGAAGACAATATTTTGATGATTTTATATTTCACAATTTGAAAAAGACAAGAGCACATTTGTTGAAAAAATAAAAACAGTGAGAATTGGAGCCATTCATACGCTGTGAGTTGGGAAAACTCTACAGCCTATTAACAGTATATTGTTTATTAGTTTTAGTGCATGTTATGTGTTACTATGTGAATTTTATATCATTGTATATGTTTTATTACTTAAAAAGTGTAACACAGGGTTAAATATAGCATGTTTTCATTTCACGTAATGCCAAGAATGTCAAGATGGTGGAAGCTGCTGATAAATCGGCGATAGAACTTTCCCTTTAAGAATGGCCTCATGAAGTTTGTAGGGCCCCGGTTTGCCCCATGTTGTTATGGATTTTTCAAACAAAGTATCAATTGCGAGTGTAATTCATTTTCACTGAACTTTAAGGTGCAGACCTACAATAACCTTCAGGAGTCTGAGTCTGCAGAATTACTATCCCATTCAGCCTCAAAACCTGGACTCCTTCTTGGATACATCATGAACCCTCCCTTTAACATCAATAACTCAGAAACAAGTGAAGAAACTTTACTTAAACTGTGTGAGGTCACAAATGCGCACACATCTCATACCTAGACACTCAAGTATCTAAACGGTGGCATTGTACTCAGAATCATATCCAAAACATCAAACACATCTACATGTGCTTCCATAACAGTAATTACCTCCCTTTGCTAGTCATCAAGAGTGATCTCCCTTACCTGATGAGACCTTTCAAGATGGCCACCGACTTCTTATCTTTAGATTTCTTCTTCCTGAGACTGTGGAAGTCCTCCTGGTTGTTTTCGCTGCTGAACGACGACCGCGCGGAGTTGGACTGAGTGTGGTTCAGCGAGTTGGTCTCCATACTCTCCTCCTCCACTGCAATACGTTCAGTAATTATATATTTATCTATCATTTTGTGGAAGGGTTTTTCCCTCTGCCAAATGACATGTATAATGATATCGAGTAGGTAAAGCATATTTGTTCATACAAAAATAATTATGTTGAAAAAGTGAATAAGGGCTTTCAAAACAACCAGATGAACTTATGCGAAATACTGTCATTACTTATTTTTCAACTATGAATTACACACTTTTTGTCCCTTTTTAAAAATATAAATGTTTGAAACAAATAATTGATTCCACTGTAACTTTGATTAAAAGAAACTTGAACAAAATCTTGACAAACGGTTTCTACAGTTTGAAAAGACAAAATGGCCATTAGCCTGGATTAAAAAATAACAAACAAATAATTTCCCTGGTATTGATATTTTTCTCTTACATCAAATTGATGCTGGTGATCTAAATACAATATTTACAATCTCTGTGAACTGGGATAAGACTATTTGCTATCAAAGAAATAAATAATACAAATAATAAATAGTAACTCTCAAAATATTTTCATGAGGTTGTGTTATGATAAGTTGTGCAATAATGTTGTTTTAAGTTATAATATCACAAATTCACAGCATTGGTCAAAATTCATGAAGCATATTGTATGTCTGTTAGTGGCTGCTTTGTAATTTGTATACAGCTGCAAAATTACCTTCCGATGTTACAAGATGCTGTCAATGACTGACCCCTTTAGAACAGGATCAAAGGAGTTGTAATGCTATTTCAACAATAGCTGATCAAGCCTTCTATTTAAAAAACATCATTATTATTTCTATCTTTTTAAAAAGTAGATATATTAACAAAATTGAGTCCAATTTATTGCTAGGTTTGTTTGAAAATAGCTGCGATATACTAGTAAACTTTGCATTTATATCGCAGACATATCTAGAGTCCTGTTGATGTGCACTCAGTCCTATGAATGGCTTTCAGATTAGATCTGAAGATCTCCAGATTGCAGATTATCCAGCCAATCATTCAGTCAGTCAATGCTTCATTAATTAAAGTTCAGGATCACCATCCATGGACTAATTAAATTTCTTTTGTAAGTTGCTAGCTGTTAAAACCCGTAACCAGTTTCATGCCGTTAATTCATCACATGCAAGCGGTCAGCGACTGACCAGTAGAGGGGAGACAACTCTTGTTTGTTGTACGTACATGGACAGTGAGAGGAAATGGAGTAATAGAATCACACAGTTCCCTGATATACCCCGGAATATATACTCTCCTCTCAGATTTAATACTAATGGGATTCATATTGCTGCTGTGTCTCTCTTGAAGTCAAATCAAACTATGTATAATGAAACTTACTTGATTTAATTCTTCAAAGACATTTAGAGGTTGGTGTGAAATACTAGACAAATCTTATTGATTACAACTTCATTATTTGTTTCTCAAAAAGTTTCTGAGCTAGCTCTTGTCATTATTATAAATGTAACTGAATGTCTTTAAAGCGTTCAATACATAATAAAAGTTAACCAAATGATAAAAGATTCTCCTGAACGAAACACAAATTGAAACAAAGATACTAAAACAAAAAATAAGTAAATTCCTCAGTGTAAAAGGACAAAATATTTATCTTAATTTAATTAAGAGAAAAGAAAAAACTGTAAGTAATGCAACAGAATCAATCTCTGATTATCATGTTAAATAAATTTAAAACTTTGTGATTCAGATATTTAGTTAAATAATACGACTCAAGTTAATGTTATTGAGACACAAGTAGAGAGAAGAGAGAGATGATTGACTGTACAAGGAGCTAGCGGACACGACGGAGAGACTAACTAGAGGCCACAACACTGAGTACCTGCACCGGACAAGGTAAACATCTTACCCAAGCCTGCTGCCAAACAAACAAACAATATTCCACGATGTCAGTACAGCAACGCTCCCACATGTAGACATACATCACACAACATAATAACAATATAATAATAATAACACTTTATTGTCCGCAATACAAAGTACATAGGAAATTTATTTTGTGCATTTTGCATCCGGCAGCCACAGTGCAGCGCCAGTTCAAGCATTATTCTGTCCTTATAATGCTGAGCGCTAAGCAAGGATCAACAACTCCCATCTTGTTACGTCTTTTGGTATGACGCGGCCGGGAATCAAGCCTCGACCTACCGGGTGATGTGCAGACGCTCTACCAACTGAGCTACATCCCCGGTTCCTCTCATACTCCTTGTTACTGTCCTTGTCTCCTTGCTAATACATCTTTAACATTGTTATATATGAGATCACACTATCTAGAATAGTACGAGGACGAGTCCCTTGCGGAACTGGAACTCACACCCTCAGAGTCAGGCACCAACAGCTTACCTATTTGACCATCTTGTAGAAAACTCTTACTGAATCTACTATCAAAATAATACCTCACATCCTAAGAATGTTTTTATCAACTTCACAACTAGTTTCTTACATTCGATGGATGGGATTAGTTCGAAATATTCAAAGTTCAAGTTCCAAATTTTTTAGACAAGTTTTTTAAAATACTTATTTTTTTACTAAAACATATTGAAGTTGATAAGCGAAAATGGTTTGTTTCAAAATTGAACAGAAATGATAAAAAACGTAATTATTTTTTCGGAAAGTTTTCGAAAACTCATATTTGTGGAGTTTAACAATAAAAGGTCATCTTTTCTACAAAATGTCATTATGTGCATGCTTTTTGAGTCACAATTAGGTTAATTTTTAAGTTACATAAATCATTAATCATTGACCGGTATAGATACTCTATTAAAGAAAATGAAAGTAGCATAATAAGAAAGATATTTCTCAATGTATATGCATCACATGGGACAAGATGTTACAAGGACAATTAACACTAATTCATACATGCCGGCAACAGATTTTTGTTAGTAAACATTTGACATAAACAAAAATAAAGAAATTTCTATTATTATCAAGCTACGTAAGAACAAAGTTATTTGATCAAACAGAAATAACTTAATCAAAATTATTCTTCTTTGAAATAGACAATATACTTCTATTGTTAATATTGTTATTGAGGGACCACTCGCACAAAACTCTCTTAGTAGCAAGGAGGTTTTGTACAAGTTGATCCTGGGTGCAGTTCTACAAAGCAATCACAGACTGAAGTCAGTCGGAGCCAACATCATCCTTAAAGAGCCACTGAGTATCTGTCTTAATATCTTATTTCGTGTTCATACGTGTCGAACTACCACGTGTGCTGATTTAAGTTTAATTATTTTATTCAACTTGCATATTCATACCTATCGCCAAATATATGATCATTACTTGAAATCAACATATGAAAACAAGCAATAGAAACCAAAACTACCGTATATTACCGGGTATAAGTCGACCCCACGTATATGTCGACCCCCTTTCTCAACTACCAAAATACTGGTCAAACCCTATGTCTCATGTGTAAGTCGACCCCCCTTTTACCACGTGCTGACTGACACCAAGTGACAAGTCGACATGGCCAAGTCAAGAGTCAACTCAGCGGCAATTCGTAAGGTGATGTCCATCGATTTAACAATTGTTTTGACCTAAATATTATTAAAAAATTTCAGTCGTAAATTGTAACATAGACTGAAACATAGACCCTGTGTATAAGTCGACCCCCCTCTTTGACCCCCTAAGTTTTGGTATCAAATTCTTGACTTATACCCGGTAATATACGGTACACCTCCTAATTACATGCACATAGATATGTGTCCTATTAAACATTTCCAACCAAAATGTGTTGTATGTTTGTGCATTGTTGATTACTTCCGATCAGAAATCACTACTTTCAACTTTATACTAGACTGAGTCGACTATCATTAAAACGTTAATTTGAGTACTTCTCGATAACACTATTATTAACGTCTTGACATGTGTGACTCCAACAACATACTCACTGGTTCTTTAGTTTGTTTGAGAGGTATTCTAGAAGTTGTATTTCAGAGAAGATATACATGGATGATCAACTTCTTTATTTAACAATGATGCCGTTTCGGTAAGCTTCGATTGAACTCAGAGCTAAGATCAGTTTGTGGAACAGCACCCGACATCAACGAAACCCATTTCAATGTTTTAACAACAAATTTACCCAAGGAAGAAAACATTTGTTAAAATAACTAAGAAATTACTTACAAGTATCCATGACGTTGTGGTCGACACCAGGAGCGTCGTAAGATCGATCGACGGCAGCTCGAAAACTGTCGTTACAGGCACGAGGACGTCCAATCCGTGCAAACCTCCACATCGCAACATTACCATCATCCAATGGAGCGATGGTGTCTGTCGACGCAAGGTCTTCGAAAGATGAAGATCGCTTGATGTTTGGTTGGTTCCCAGATTGACCTTGTGACCTCCTCTGGTGACCTGCAGGTCAAGCGATTTATTTAAAAAATTTTTACAATATTGATGTGATGTTGATGTGTTGTTACTTGATGCAGGATTCAAGACATTTGATCTTTGAAGAACATTCGTGAGAGGGTACAGGAGAAACATGTTCTTTAATTATGTAAATTTCCTTATTGTGAGAACAAGATGCAAATATGCATACAGCTCCTCACTGTAACTCAGGAATCACAAATTTTATCACGATGGCCGAATAGGTAAGGTGTTGAATAGTCAATGCTGGCGGTTGGTGCCTTACTCTGAGGGTGTGGGTTTGAATTTCAACAAGGGACTCGTCCCGAAATTTGTACCATTGGTGGATAGCATGCTCCAAAATATCAAAAATATTATATTCTTGAAGGAAAACTTCTTTGCTTAACAGAATATAGACAAATTGTCTACTAATTCAACATGAACCATAAAAGAGGTTGTTTGTTAATGTTGTTAATCCTTTTGTTATTCCTGATGACAAATCATGAACGGTTCATGAATACAACTCTTCAGTTACTCAGTAAAATGGCATCCTCATAAAACAGTAAGACAGGTCTTGAATCCTTCATGTTTGGTAACTTATTCATTGTTAAATTGTCAATACAAAATGTATCATGTTAAAGCTGAAAAGAAGATAAACAAAAAGGGATATGAAAAGAGAATTAAATAAATAAAGTCAAATATTTCAGTTGAGTGAGGGAGGTAACAGCAGTGTATAAATATATATAACAAGAGGAAATAAGTATATATATCAAGAGGAAATAAATGCTGTGGCTCAAACCATGCATAACATATGAATATTATATCATTAGAAATTAATATGGAACTTTGCAATTCATTAACAAATTAAATTATTAAATGAATAATTGACCAAATAAAATTCAAGAGAATTATGTTTAATCATAATGAGACATAATTAATGCAAATATTTGCTCTCACATGACCAGCAGGCTATTTTAATCTTCATTTTGTCATGTCCGGCACGAAAATCAGACATTCAAAACATAGACTAATCTTAAGGATAAATAAAGCAAACATGTTTGTTTGTCAAAGGTCACAGGAATCAATCGTGATGGTAATATTCTCTTCACTGTGTTGCACAAACACCAGACTGCTTGTCATCCTGCTCCATTAGTGTACCGTTCTTGTATCTGCTGCCCTAGCTACCACAATACCCAGATTCCCCGAATCAAAAATAACTCTTGCTTTGACGATGATGAGTTTGAGATTTTACGAGCGCTTTCTAGCTGAGCTGATCTTGTTTTGTATATATATAGTAAGTAATCAGCCAATGAAATATTGTGATTTGAACATCGATTGCTCATTGGTCATTTCATCTGGATACAGCCAATATAGTTAGTTTTTAAGCTCTTTCATTGGCTGATTATTTATAGCCATAGGAGAGTTATTGGGCTCAGGGAATCAGGGTATTGTAGTAGAGTATCAGATACAGATACACTGATGGAGGAGTAGGACTGCATGTAGGAAAGCTCTTCAGATGAAGTTGTTGGGCTGAATTAATGAACTTATTAACAGTCTGAATGTGGAAGAGTAGCGTGCTGTTCATGCTAGAGAGAGCGAGGGTGAGGGGGGAGTGGGGGTACATACTGGCGGGAGGGTCATGCACATTGTTGTTAGTTCTATTGGATGCTGCAGACAGGAGCGACTCCATTGACCCCGAATTTCTGGGTCGGCTCAGGTCAGAGGTCACGAGGTCACCGCCTGTAGTACAACAACACATGCATCAAACATTCTGGAACGTGCTTTTAATGTATAAAATATGCTTCATGCTTCAATACTTTCTTGTAAAAAGACGTTTTTCATGAAATATCAGTCAAACTGAAGTCAGCAAACATAACCATTTCTTATATATTATATTTACCGGTAGGTATCATGTCAGTAATTGTACAAGAAGTCATTCAATGTTCAAAGGTGTTAAAATCTAACTGTCATTCTCTTTTGACGAGTAGTCAAACGGGATATTTAATGAACAGGGTAGCTACTATCGAAATGTTCATAGCTCTACAAACTTGTTAAGTCTATTCTGAACATATGGGCTACGAAGAAGGGCTAGTTAAGAATTCATTAGGCTAAGAACGTTTCAAGAATAAAGGGAGAACACGTCTATATTACTTTTAGTGCTAAGAGAGGGAACGATTTCATACTTCATTATCAGTGTCATAACTTAACATGTCAAATAATCGTGAAGCAAATTCACATCCTATCCTTCCTTAGTCTTTACTTTTCTCTACAAGCAAGTGGAAATAGGTTCGGACAATTATTCATGATGTGTTTGCATGGCATTAGGCTTCCTGTAAAAATGCATATTGAATGTCAAAACTTTCTGATCACATAAATACAATACTTCTTGACTACCAAAAGATGTCCTGTAAAACGCCAAATGTTAGGATTAAAAGCTAAATTTACTTAGCAGTTCCATCTGTTTGAATGTAATAAAACCTTTTTGAATTGGTAATGAGACAGGACTTTGATTGGAAACCCAAAATCCAAGGAAATGTCCACCTTTCAAAAGTCTCAAATGACCAAAATTGTATAACAGAAGTTATCCTTTATAACAAATGCTACAGAATTAGTTCAAGAAGTGAGATTTGTTTGATATCAGAGAGAATCAACACAGAGCTGGCCAGGATATACGTGAAATACATCCCATAATATGTGCTGGTATGCACGGCTTATACATGGGGACACACAGTCATGTCATATATATATTTAGTATACATGCAACAAAATAATACTCAGTTGCAAAACAAGAATGATCAAACAATGTATTAAAACAACATCAACAATCAAAAGTATCAAAATGAAAAAAATATTAGAACAACAATTCATGCATGTACATACAGACAACAAAAATACAACATATCCTTTTATTTTCAAACAAACAAGATATTTTATTTATTTTGTGACACTCTTATACACCATAGTAACACACATGTACACAAACTTATATATAAATATATTTGTATATATAATGAATCAATGGTAGTAAAATGAGAATAAAAATGATGTAAAATATAAATGAAAATAATAGAAAAAATTGTCAGAAAATATCAAAGGTATAACATTCTAGAATAACTCCTTCCATAACTAAATATGAAATTTGATGAAGAAAATTGATTTTAATATTTGGAATTCTAAACTAGAGTAATTATCAAAATTGAGTGTAAAAAAGCAATGCTGTACTAACAGTTATTCTTTCAGTGTTGTCCCTTCAGGGACCCATAAGGAAATGGCTAAGTAAACCTTGCTGCATATTCTAAACTTTCCTGTGGTAACATAGCAGCATGCTCCACCTGATCTCCACAGTGGGCTCTGCTACGCTAACACAAGAAAGTTCAGGAAATGCAGCATGGCTTTAATTAGCCAGGGATTGGAACTGGTGCAAGTCATGACTGCAGGAAGATGTGACTTTAATATCTAAACAGATCTCTGATGTACAATTTATCATTTAAAACGTCCTTAAAGTTGATATTTGATTTAAATGAACTTTCACTTTGGGACTTAGAAATATTGGGAGAAATAATGACAAGTATTTTCACACGTTCAACTTCTTTATTGTGCGATGGGCACATTTCAGAATAGCTTCTTATACATTGACGTGAAAATTGCATGAACTTTTCTAATCATCACCCATCACACAATAAAGAAGTTGATAATCTAAAGACTTGTCTCTCTGTCTCCTAGGAACAACACTGGTTCTTATAGCTCTCTCTAGTGCTCCTGGTTTACGTGAATATGTACTCGATCATTATTGTATACATGTGTACACGCTCATGTTAATGCTGGCTGGCCATTGTTGGTTTGGCTGTGCAATAAGCCTTGAAGGAATGAACGTTTGATGGAAGTTATGGATGAACATGAGTGGTTATTTATATGTCACATCATCATATTTTTTATATTGAGTAACTTTTATCAGTTTATGTTTTAAAATATCAAATGTTTTATCTTGTCTACATTATTAATCACAGTTGTACAAGTTGTTACAATAATTTGACAATAGGTTACCATTACAACAGAATCCTGAATGCTCGGAAATACTAAACCTTTCTTCAACAAAATTTTGAATAGCCAATAAGGTAAATTTTACTGATAAAATATTTCACCAAAATGTGAAGAAGAAACCTTAAAGGAATATTCCATCGCAAAATGAAAAGAAAGCTAATAAAAGAATGTTTGTTGGGCTATCGATACATCCTATCCAATATTTTTTAGGTACATTGGAAATTCTGTAATAAAAATTCAAACAGAGAAAAAAACGCAATTATCGGACTCACAGGGCGCCGCCATGTTGCCAGAACGAGAGCGTGAAACGACGAGATTACGCTATGAAAGACACACCACGAAAATAGGAGACGCTGTTTTCAATGGCGAGAGGTGCGGGCCTGTCATGCATGTTTTTTTAAAAACCGTAAGGACCTGGGTATGATCGCCCCCGCTGCCCAAAAGTAATAATTTACGATCTCCAGATCAAATAAATATAAGATTTTTAACAGTAGATTGCTGAACTAAATCGGGAATATATGCTTGGACAATTAAGATTTGCAACTGTTGTCAGCTGTTCCAGTTCGGGCGACGCGAGGTTTGAACATTTTGATAATTTTGAAAAAAAATCTAGACCATTTCATAAGTATTTAAATTTAGATTACTTCTGAAATACCCTTGTTGATATAAATTCAATAGTAAAATAACACATATTAAACGGAAATTCAGTTTATTAGTAGTAATTACATTGATTTTCATAACGATATTTCGTTTGCAAGTCAGAGCGAATCCTAAACTAAGCGAAGCCTCGGTGTATTGTGACAAGTTCGTAATCAAAACTTAATTCGTATGTACGTATTAAGATATATTTGAAACGACCAGAAATTGGCTTACTTTCTTTGTGTATTTTATTCTGATCGTTTAATATGTTTCATTGATCTGAAACTTTTTATTATGATTTTATTGTATTCCATTAAAATTTATGTCACTGTTCGTACGAGACCAATTTGACTACGAATTATGGCAGTGGTTGTAGTGATGTAGATTGTTTTAGGATTTATAATTTCGGCATTACTATTTGAACTTATTATTTCAATTGATATAAATTATGATAATGTTCTTATTGTTGTAGATTTTCATGAAGATAATAAGTTTAGTCAAATTCTAATGAATCGTCTTATTGAAATGAATCAGTGTTATATCTTGTTAAAATATTTAGGATATAATATTAAATATCAATATTAGGAAATAATATTAGTAATAACATTTGTAATTAGCATCTGCAGTTTGAAGTATAATTGGGGAAATGGTTGACAGCAAAATATGTAAACATTACCGTGAGTTCTGGTAAATTTCGGTGATTTCCTGGGAGAGTTTCGAACAGAGTACCAACTGATCGGCAATGTTTACCCATTTTGTGTTTGTATCAATAAAAAAAATAATCGGGTAAGTATGATGTCATGTGTAAACAGTTTAACGGATATGAGCAACGATTGGAAGATTAGCAGATGCCGGTGAAGATAAAAACGGTAAGTAGCCGACAAAGTAAAGGACAATAAACATGTATATCAAGACACCCCAGATCGAGTTAGCTCCCATAATTTAGCGGTAGAAACAGGCCGATACCAAAATTTAGATTATGCAAGTCGTAAATGCCAAATGTGTAAAAACGATATCGAAGATGAATTTCATTTTATACTTAAATGTCCAATTTATCATATTTATAGAATAAAGTTCTATCACCATTCTATCGGCAGCATCCGCCATAATGGATTCACGCTATATATTTAACCCAATTTTATACTTTTTTGAAAATTAAACATATACAATGACAGAAAATTCACATTAGTAACACATAACATATACTAAAACGAATAAACAATATGCGTTTTGTCCGTAGCGAGGTTTTCGCAGCGCCGATGAATGCTTCAGTTCTCATTTTTTATATTTTTCAACAAATATGCGCTTGTCTTTGATGATGATAGTTTATTCTGTCAAAAAGGCCACAGGCCCATAGGATTTAACATTTTAATTTTAAGATACAAATATTTGTTTTACAAAAGTATAACATAAACACTTGCCCCAATTATAATTAAGTATGTACAACGTATATTTTACATATCTTTTTTGTAAATACCAAATTTCACTACTGTTAAATTTATTTATGTAGCGAACCATAAAGTTTAAATGCAAAATATATGTATTTTCCAAGATTCAAAATAGTTGATTGACACTTGGAATTCATTAAGTTGATAAAAGATTCCTGTGATGGATTTACAATATATTTATAATTGATATACTTTTTACGTAAATCAGTTAATGCGACACATATCAATAAAAAGTGAAATTCATTTTCAATATAATTTTATCCATGACATAAACAATGAGTACATAATCTGCATTCGATATCAATACCAGCTCTGCGTCCTACTTCTACCATTAAATTATGATTACAACATCTAAAACGACTTAAAGCTTGCCGATACACTTGCTCTTGAATATTGAGAAGGAGATGGCACTCTACATGTAGTAATGATTTGAAGATTAGGTATGAATTAAGTCGAGAATTTTCAGAAATATTTGAGCGCCATTGCTGCATGTCGATATCCTTGATACGTTGTTTAACTTCCAATAAGAAATGTTCACGGCTTCCAAAATCTTGCGTAATCCATACGATTCCAAATCCCAATTTATATAAAATGTCCTTTAAATATGAGACCCATGAAGTTCGTTCCGAAAGATCAAGATTATATAACATTTGATAAGTCTGTTTTGGTAATCTTCTGTTGTCCATGATAATTAACTTGCTCCAATATGTGATAGACTTCATTACTTGCGTTGTATGTATAGAATGTCGCTTGTCTTTATCAAGTTATGAAATATAAAGTCATCAAAATATTAACTTCATTAATATATTTTAATTTTACTGTGTTTTTATCATGTATTTATATCATATTTGTGTAAACGAGAACATCCTTTCGAATATCGTTTCCACAAAAAATACTCTGATAGAACCCTCCTTTTAAGCCATATTATTATAAATATCCATCAGTATTTCAACATATTCAATTGCTTAGCGTTAATAGTGTTAAGGTACTGATTACTGAATTAACAAACATATTATGACACTCCTACGAAATCACTGGTTCCCGTATAGACAATTGTATAATGTGCAAGTGGAATTTTAGAAATATACATTCGTCTGCAGAATTATCCACTATATCCAGGTACATGTATTTCATTTTAACGACAGAATACATATTTTAGGGATTAATTCATCATTAACCTTTTGACAAGATGAAAGTATTAAGCAGTCCATTCCAGTTCGTAGGAGGATATATCGATGAATTCGCAGGAGGATTATTATAATGAAGTTACTTAATTACGATTTTGTCATTTTATATGACATTAATCTGAGAACAGCACTGATTGATAGGCTAATTGTTACTTACTTACGGTCACGTAATCTTATTCTTAGTTCACTGATAAAAATTAGTCTTCTCATCTTCAGCGACACCTGTTAATCGTCAAATCACTTCTGATATAATTGTTACAATGAATAAAGTTCATATACTTACCAGATTACTTTATTCATTAAAACAACAAATTAAATATATATTATTTAAATACCTATCTGTTGACTAGACCTACTTTGCCTTACCTCCTAAGGGTAATGCTATTTCAACCTTAATACAGACGAACTTGAAGAGTGGAGAAGGGGTGCGTAAAATCCCTTATCCAAGGGCCGGTAAGTCTAGGTGGTCTCGTGACGTCACTACCTGTTCATATCACTCTCCTAAAACGTACTAATCAAAATAAATATTGCCGATCATCCAGTATTTCAAAACCAAAAAATCCTCCGACGAATTCACCGAAAAATTCTCCTACGAATCGGATATCCTCCTACGAAGTCCCTTACACTCGACATTGCATTGTGATTGAAAAATAGGTGATTACGTTTTTTGAATTATAATTGTAATTTAAACAATATGACTATTTACAAGGCATTTTGAAACTCCTGAAGTAAAATAAGAATTGATCGTTACAAGTTACCAATTAAATACACATATGTTAGTGTGGAATTGTGTATTTGGAATTAATTACAGATATATACTAATTGAAGTACAGTTACTTGAGGCAGGTTCAATTATTTATTTACAAATGTATGTATATCAAACAATTTTATAATCAATTACTCAATTAATTACTCAACTATAAATTTTATCATTATTTTATTCTACTTAGGAAAGGTTTATTATTTGATAAATAGTCAAAACGGGGTTCTGTCTAAAAATAAATTGCTGAATGAACCACAAATAATTATATATTAACCATTTGAAAACTGCCTCAGGTATTTAAAATCACAAACTGCAGGTTAACGAATGCAAATAAAACGAGTGTCAAAATTTCTTTCTCGACGTTGACAAACATTTCATTGCACCTCAAGTAGGCCTAGTTGATAAATTTACTAATTTATTACCAATTTAATATCCATTACGATATCTGGAAATATTATTTGATTTGTAACTGGCTTATTTTCTTAGTCATGGTGCTTGACTTAACAATGCGCATACGCGAACAAGACTTACGTGTTTTGTGAATGTTTCATTCAAATAAACAGTCTTGAAGAACTGATGGAATATAAAATATGATGTATTCAGCGACATGATCGAATGTCCCTGTATTTTATTGTCACTACGGGGTTTTAATCAGTCGTATTCACATCACACGATGAGAAGTGCGCAGCGCAAACAGAGAGTGGGTCTAGTTTATTGTACAAACTCTACCGCACAATGATGTACGGAGTTTACAATCGTTGGTGTGTCATTTACCGCAGATTTTCAAGAAAGATGGCGGCGCCCATGTCGAGCCAAAGTGACGGTTTATATTTGATGTAATTATTTAACCCATTGACCAAATACACATATATTTTGTGAGAAAATACCTGATAACTCAATCTTTTATGGGAAAAAATTTGAAATTACGCTGGAATATTCCTTTAATTGTTGCTTGTATTTTCCAATAATTGTGAACAAGTTTCTAATATTATGCCTTATGAATGACTTATTTCTTATGATTTTGGTTGTGGGCTAGCTACTGGTATGATGACGGGTTATATACACCTATATCGCAGCAGTTTATGTGTCGAGGTATCTGATTGGTTGATGAGCATGCAGGATATGTCACATAACGTCACTATGTTGCAACAATCCAGTTGGCTCTACACAAAGTGGAGATAAATCAAAAGTCCTATTTCATAGCTTCAAATTTTCATGAGCTTATAGAATTTTTTTGTTTAATTTGAACCTTTTTTTGTTGATTTTACAATAGAAGTTTTAAATAGTGTAAAAATATCAAAAGCTTTTGAGTATTTTCTAAATTCACAAAATGAAAATATGATGGTACATTCCGAACAGGAATAAGAGAATAATGTTTGATCCAAACTTTAAACAATCAAAAACAGTTAACGACCGAAATTTTATTCAAAATGTAAAATCTAAAAAAAAATGTTTTAAGACAAATTACTGGTATAGATCCAAATCTGATTCAAAATGTAAATTCTAAATAGATTTTTAAGACAATTTTCTGGCATAAATCCAGATTAGTTTCAAAATGTTAATTTTGGAGCCATGAGAGAGTTATACTATCCATGGACCGATGCAACACAGTGACACCACACTTATACAACTTCTTATATGTACTCTGCTTCAAGGCCGAGAAAAGTTAGATACGGAGACAGTAACTATGGCGACAGATTTATACCTGACACATGAAAGGACTGAACTCTTCTCGACGGATACTTGTCTGAAATGAATTTCATATAAATAATAATAACACGTTTTTGTCTGCAATCCCCGGATATAGACTTACATTCAGTCCTCAGGTACACAACGAGGGGAGTGTAATTTGTGAAATCGTGCAAAAATACTAAGTTATACAAAATTATTAAAATCTAAATATTTTAGATATTTAAAAATACTTACCCTACCTCTAGTTAGTGCATTACCTATGCTCATTCGATACAAGATTGGAAAACGTGTTAGCGATGTTATCCTCCATAGAAGAAGTGAGATGTGAGGGTGACTAGCTGCTAATACGTGGCTGGTAGACGGAAGTACTGCCCCCCAATCCCGTCACGTGACCACGTGAGCTAGTCACAATTCCTGAATCCAAGTCCGAGTAGAGGCCGCCAAGAGGGGAGGAAGAGATCCAACGATGGGGGGGAAATATACCCTAGAGGTAGGGTAAGTATTTTTAAATATCTAAAATATTTAGATTTTAATAAATTCTTAATACTTACCCTACCTCTAGTTAGTGCATGTTGATCCGACAGTAGGAAGGTGGGTCGGACTCAGACGAGGACCACTGTCGAAAGCACCAGGAGAGGTGGCCTTGCCTTACTTTCTGAAAGAAGAAAGCATGGGACAATGTACCACACCAGTCAGCAGGGGAACACCACAACAAGGAGTGGGTTAGCCCTAACCAAAAGCCTCCGAGGTAGGGATATTTACCTAGTGAGAAGAGGGACGGGTGAGTTGCTGGGCAACTACCAAGGGTCCAAAGGACTGCAAGCCCTGGACATCCTCCACTGCTAGATCGCGCAAGTAGTGGCTTGCGAAGACAGAAGTGGATCTCCAGAAGCAGCCCTCCATGATCGATGGTACCGAACAGTTCCTGTGAAGGGCCATCGTAGACGCCAAGGCCCGAATCTCATGAGGGTTGTTGGCAGCAGGGTGCGGTAAACCGGCAGCGTCGTAGGCCGCCAAGATGGCCGTACGAAGCCACAACGCAATGGTATTCCTGTTTACCTCACCCTTGGCTGCCGCAGACAGGGGAATGAAGAGCCTCTTGCGAGACCTTCTCCTAGCTGAAGATCTGGCGATGAACTCCTTGATGGCTCTCACAGGGCACAAAGAGAGTTCCTCAGCGTCTGCGCTCCCAACGATCGAAGACAGAGGGGGAATGATGAACACTCTGTCCGGCTGACCTGGAAGTTGATTCTTGGCTACGAAGTCCCACAGAAGACCCAGGTGGACTGCGCCATGGCGGGACTGTTCGAAGCGAATTCTGGTGACGTCAATGGCGTGAATCTCGCTAACCCTAGCAGCAGTAGCCAGGGCCACGAGGAACACGGTCTTGTACGAGAGGTCCTGGAAGGAAGCCTGAGATAACGGCTCGTACGGAGGACCTCTCAGGTGTCGAAGAACCACGTTCAAGTCCCAAGCAGGAGGGCGAAACTTAGCTTTCTGGTCTTCAACCTTAAAGGCTTTCAGCATGGCCACCAGCTCCGGAACCTTGGAGATCTTCCGATCGTTCTTGACGGCCAAGACAGAGTTGAGAGCTGAAAGGTACGTAGAGATGGTGCCTCCTTTAAGGTGTCGATCAGTGCGAAGATACAGGAGAAACTCCGCGATGAATTGAGGAGAGGCTGAAACAGGACTCTTGTTATGCTTCTTGCAAAAACCCTCAAAAGACAACCACTTGTCGTCGTAAAGAGACCTTGTGGAGGTCCTGTGAGCCCGAGCAATGGTGCTTGCCACCTGAGCCGAGTAGCCCTTCGATCTCAATGCCCTCTGCAAATGGTCCAAACGCACAGATGGAAGCGATCTGGGTCCGGATGAGTTTGACGACTGTGGGGGTGCCGCAGAAGATGATGCCACTGAGGAAGTGGGTCTGGTTCTCTTCCGGCGAGACGACGCAGTTCTGGAAACCAGGTCCTCGCCGGCCAAAAGGGCGCGACCAAAAGCAGACTGATCACTCTGGTCTCCTTGAGTTTGGCAAGGACCTTGGGCAGAAGCACAGGTGGAGGAAAAGCGTAAGCATCTAGATTTTCCCACGAGAGTGAAAGAGCGTCCACTGCCCACGCAGCTGGGTCCGGCAGAGGGGAGACGTACACCGGGAGCTGAGAGTTGAACTTGGTGGCAAACAGGTCTACCAGCGGACGATGATGCAGACTGCAGATGAGGGCGAACGCCTCCGGGTGGAGCATCCACTCCGTGGGAGAGGGCTTGTCTGGCCTTGACAAGGCGTCCGCCAACACATTCTTGCAACCCGGAATGTGCCTTGCTCTGACTTGAATGTCGTTCTCGTCGAGGAGACGAAACAAGTCCAGGGTCTGATCGAGCAGTTGACGAGATCCTGTCGTGCCCTGATTCTTGATCAACCACACGACAGTTGAGTTGTCCGAAGCAATCAGAAGACGTGAGCCGCGTAGCGTCGGAAGCCAAGCTGTCACTGCCAGGATGACAGCTTGTAGTTCGAGACTGTTGCTGTGCCAAGAAGCGTGAGCGTCGGACCACAGCCCCGACGTAGTGAGGTGATCCAGATGGGCTCCCCAGCCCTGAAGAGAGGCGTCGACGAACATCTCGTGCGAGTGAAGGAACTCTGTCAAAGAGACTCCTTCGCAAACATTCGATGGGCTCAACCACCACCTCAGAAAGGGATGAAGATGAAGTGGAAGACTGTATCTGGCCTTCAGGTCTTCCTGGCGAATGAAAGGTGACAGGAACACCTGAAGGGGTCTCAGCATCAAGCGCCCCCTCTGGGTCAACGCTTGAGCAGATGAGAGGAGGCCGAGCAGGGACTGCCACTCCCTGAGCGCCAGCGCTCGATGAAGTCCACCCTGAACCAGTCGCAAAATCTTGGTCCATCTGTCCGGAGGAATCTTGACCAGGTCTAAGTCCGTGAGGAACAGTCCTCCGATGAAGGTTAGACGCTGGGACGGAACCAGGTGGGACTTCTCTTCGTTTAACAACCAACCCAGTTGGTGAAGAAGCTTGCGAACAAACTGGGTTTGCTTGTGTAGCAGCCACGGCACCGCGTGGCTCATCAGGCAGTCGTCGATGTATGGATCGAACTCGATCCCCCGAAGGTGAAGAAACCGAGCAATCGGCGCTGTGATGCGAGTGAAGAGCCACGGGGCCGTGGAAATACCAAACGGGAGTACCTTCCATTGGTAATGTTCCCCTTGGAAGTAAAAACGCAGGAACTTCCTGTGTGGTGCGTAAATGGGGACGTGAAGGTAGGCGTCCTGCAGATCTAAACTGACAAGCCAGTCGTTCGAGGAAAGCTTTGAACGCAGTAGATCCAGGGAAATCATGCGGAAATGGGGCGGGTCCTCCAGGTAACGGTCGTTGAACACCGCCATGTTGTGAATCATCCGCATCTTGTCCGAGTTCTTCTTGGGGACGAGGAAGATGGGAGAGTAGAACCCTGGGGAGTGATTGGGATCTAGCACCTTTTCTAACGCTCTCTTGTCTAGCAGCGTCTGGATGTTCGTGGATAGCTGCACTAGTTGAGCTTTCGAGTACTCGCGTGACCGGGGCAGGTTGGTCAGAGGCGGCGACCTGGCTATTGGCAGTTTGTAGCCTGATCGAAGGATGTTCAAGACGAAGGGGTCTTCTAGAATTGTCCAATTGGGCCAGAAGACCCCTAATCTCCCGCCTACGGGAATATCGCGGATATGGACGACTGGGGGCGGGAGGGCCCAGTCGTGACTGTCCTGGCCCTCAACGGCGCTTGTACACTGGTTTGGTTGAGGCAGGGGGGTCCTGGTCCTTGCGGGGGCGCTGGTTACCAGTGTTGGTCTTGCCACCTCGTCCACGTCCCCGAAGGGATGCCCTGACTGAGGGACGACGACCCTGGTAGATCTGTTTGGAACGCCGTTCTTGGGGCATGAGCTTGGTGGAGAGCACCTTAAAGGTACGAAACGTAAAGTCGGTCTGCGCCAACGTAGAGTGTTCCCTAAAGACTTCAGGGATCTTGCCGGCAAACAGCGAACCAGAAGACAGAGGAGCACGGATTAGGGTCTTCCTGAATTCTTCCTCCCATGAGCAAGGAGCCAACAGCCCGTTCCTACGAATGATGGTGATGGACGCCAGGGCTGACCGCACATGGTCCATGATTGTCCCCAACGAATTGGCTTGCCAACGGTACATGGTCTGAAGATGGTCTAATCTTGACGGATTGTCCTCTGCCAAATCCTGGGCCAGCGCCTCCGTGGCTGAGGCCAGACCCGAGAGAGGCTTGAGAATACGGCGTAACTCAGTGTGAATTGCTAAGAGCTTCGTGTGATCGCTAAGTCCGTCACCTTGTACTGAGCCTGCGAAGCAACCGACAGGCGTCGAGCAGAGTCGTCTTGGGCAGGACCATTATCGTAGATGGAAAACGAGTGAATCTTAAAGCCCGCAGAAGTATTCTTAGCGGCGCGGAGCGAGGGGTTGAGGGACAACTTTTGGAAGTCCTCATCCAGGGAGGCTAAGGCATCCAGTACCATAGGGTGAGGGGGGATCATCACCTCAGGGTCATCCCAAATAGCAGCAGCCCGGTTAGCTTCCGTCGAAGGCGAAGGGCATGAGGTCAACCTATCTGCTATCCAAGAGTAGACCAATGGCAAAGTCAGGTGGTTCTGATCCGGGTCCTCTACTTCCTCCTGGTAATCTGGAACAAACTCATGTTCCTCCCTAAACGAAGGGGACCTAGAGCGTCGGGAACCGGATGTCACAGTGGAAGGAGACTGGCGACGAAGAGGAGACCTAGAGCGCCTCCTGGTGGGAGAGTCAGCCGCCCGGTGACGTCTGTCCTCAGAGAGCCTACTATCCTCCGAAGCCCGACGTTGAGATGTGGCAGACGGTTCTGTATGTTTAGGAGAAGAGCGCCGATACTCGCGAACACGAGAGGGAGAGCTGCGCTTATCATAGTCCCGACGATCTTCATACACCTGAATCCTAGAGCGATTGTCCTCAGTCCAGGAACGGTGATCCCTGCGCTTTGCAGGAGAGTGGCGGTCCCTAGGAGAGGGAGAGCGAGAGCGCCGACGCTTGGACGAAGAGGGCGAGGAGCGCCGATCCTGATAGTCCTTAGGCGATGAGCGCCGGTCCCTGTGTGCCGGGGAGCGCCGGTCCCTGTGCGCCGGGGAGCGCCGATCTCTGGGCGCCGGGGAGCGACGGTCCCTGGGCGCAGGCGAGCGACGATCCTTGGGAGAAGACGAGCGCCGATCTCTAGGTGCCGGCGAACGTCGGTCTCTGGGCGCTGGCGAACGATAGCCCCTCGGAGCAGGAGAGCGTCTGTCTTTAGGTGCAGGGGAGCGTCTGTCCTTGGGCGCTGGAGAGCGATGATCGTCCCTAGCCGGGGACCGAGGCCGCTTGCTCTGAGAGGCAGAAGGAGAGGAGCGACGATCCCTGGGCGCCGGCGAACGACGATCCTTCCTAGGAGAGGTGGGACGCTCAGGCGGGGGGCGCTGATCCAACTGGTCCAACTTGCTGGGGTCCTCCATAATTCCAAGGAGAAAACTAGCGAAGCGGGGGTCTCGAAGGATAGGCGGAGCTCCAGGGTTGAAGGCAGCCTCAAACTGTGGAGACGAGAGGGAGGTCCTCTGCACCTGCGCTGATGTCTGAAGAGAACCGGCAGGTTCCTTCGGCGGGGGAGGCTGAGAGGACTGCGGAGGATCACCCTCAGGCAAAGGAGGGTTCGTAGGAGGAGCAGAGGCGTCCGGGTGCGAGTCCGAAGACGACATCCTGGAGCGACGTTGAGTAAACCTCTTCCTCCGAGCGACGAGAAAGGCCTTGAATGCGATGTCAGAGAGGCCCTTGCACAGGTGACACCTTCTGGCCCAATCACACTCGTCGGCACGTAGACAGTCGGGGCACAAGAGGTGCGGATCTTTGGCCGACTTCTGAGATTTACAGTTATGACAGAAGACCCTTGTCATAAAAACTCACAAACAAACTGCAGCACAAAACAAAAACAAGATTAAAGCGCAAGCAAAAAATCATGTTATAGTAATGCAATGCAGGAATAAACTCAGCATGAATGAATTCAAAAATATTAAAATTTGAAAACAATTACAAATTTACTAAGTTAAATTATGAATAATCACAATGAATAATTATAATACAAACAATGTCAAAAACACAGAAAGTAAAACAACAAAGTCAGTGGAGTTAATTAAAACTCTACCAAAGGAGACTGGTAGCAAGCCTGTCAAGTGTAAACAAACCCAAAGGGACGTGAGCGCTACCACCCACGTGCGTCGAACGGGTGGCTTGCAGATAAACAAAATAGTACCAAGTCAAAAAAAGGAAACCGAAGGTTAACAAACCCAAAACAAGGGAAGAAACATATTTCCTTGGAAGAGGGAAGGTACAGGGAAGGGAAAAAACAAAGTTTAAGGAAGTAATTACGAAAATTACAAAAAAACTACGCCTCGTGACAAGACAAGACGAAGGTGAAAAAAGTACCAACAGGAGACGCCATAATGGATACCTTGGTAATCCTATGACGAAAAAAACAGATATATAGTGAAAATAGGTGTAAAAAGTAAGAAATTACTTGATAATAGGGAGGGTAAGGGACCCAAGCAGGGGAGGGGAAACCCAAACCTTGCTGAAACCAGGTCAAAGGGCGACAAGACGAAAATTTGCACAAAGCAAACTACGGCAAGGAAACCACGGTGAGTACAAAAAATTTATTTGACAGTACATCTCACGGGAGGAAAAAGGAAAACGTAATACATACCAAAAACAATACAAAGGGGTAGGGAATTTGGATAATAACGAATTCTCTATACAAAAACCATCAAAAACACGTCCGTTCAGGACACGATGAAAGGAATTGAGACTAGCTCACGTGGTCACGTGACGGGATTGGGGGGCAGTACTTCCGTCTACCAGCCACGTATTAGCAGCTAGTCACCCTCACATCTCACTTCTTCTATGGAGGATAACATCGCTAACACGTTTTCCAATCTTGTATCGAATGAGCATAGGTAATGCACTAACTAGAGGTAGGGTAAGTATTAAGAATATAATAAGGCAATGCTAATGCATGCTGGAAAGTGTGTATATCATTGGGGAAATGTTATTTCTATCACTCATTTCAGTTTTTAAAATAACCAACATCTGAAATCTTTTTATAAACTCAAATTGTATTCACTAAATGGTTAATTTCCTAATGATAAAAAAAAAACCCACAAAAACAAATTTTTGAAATTATCATCATCACTATCAAATTTTAAAAATTAATTTCCTATTTGACATGAAGTAAATTGTGTGGCTTGAAGAGACAAACATTTATCTTTAATACATCTAACCTAACTCAAATACACAGCTAAGTTTGATAAGGAATAGATCAGCATGTACGCTCGTTACCTTTGCTGTGGTCGCGTGTTTCCTTCACCCGTTGGTAGATCCGACTGCCCTGGGGGTCCACGTGACCTTTCCGCTTCTCCGACATGCTCTGTCGACCAAACCCTTCACGCTGGAACTCAAAGTCTCCCGTCGGACTGCTGTGGAGCCAGATTATATGTGAAATAAAAGATTGATATAAAATACTGACTTGTTCAAGTCACATAAAGTCAGTATGCCTAGAGCCAGCACGAGTTGTATGTTAAATTGAATGTTGGGATTGAGCGATGGCCAGCTAAGAAGGCGGACATTGATTTCTCTATAAGACGAGAGGTGAATGCTGCTTTATACTTACATACACATACATAGAAACAGTATAGCGTAGTAAAGAGTATAGTGCCAATATACAATTTTGCACTTTGATTTCATTGGGTATCTTTATCGCACCTCTTTTTTCCATCTCAACTCCCTTTGGAGTATACACTGTTGCTGCCACAAAGCGTACCAACTTACAGCAAGAAGCTCATCTTTGGAAGCATCATTGACATAAAAGCTAAAACATTGGTTGTATATGGCCGTGAGAGATCATATATTGACATAATTTCCTCTCTGTAGACTGTCGATTTCAATTCATTCATCAATCCAATCACGTTGTTGGTCCTTGTTTGAGTATCACAACTCACAGTGTGTACTACTGATAGGAGGTTAAACACTGCAGTCACTGGCTAAGTTGCAAAGATTTTGTTCATTGTCTGAAAAAACTAACCTTATAAACCTCTAGTGACATCACTCTATTGTTCTTATGTTTTATCCTACACATATAACAAGGTTATCACTTATCACAACTTATGCTTTATCCTACACTTATAACAAGGTTATCACTTATCACAACTTATGCTTTATCCTACACATATAACAAGGTTATCACTTATCACAACTTATGCTTTATCCTACACATATAACAAGGTTATCACTTATCACAACTTATGCTTTATCCTACACATATAACAAGGTTATCACTTATCACAACTTATGCTTTATCCTCGAATATAACAAGGTTATCACTTATCACAACTTATGCTTTATCCTACACATATAACAAGGTTATCACTTATCACAACTTATGCTTTATCCTACACATATAATCACTTTTGACAACTCACAGTTCGTCCTCATGTTCCGGGTGTTCACTGCTCCAGTCGCTGGCCGAGCCACGGGGTCTGCGGTCACTCTGCTCCTCCGTACTGGAGCTGCGGGAGTGGGCGGGGCTGGTGTGGGGGATACCCAGGGTGGAGTGGGGCCGAGGAGGCTGCCTCTTCTGTAGAAGAATGAGTTAAAGAGTCATTATTGTGACTAACAATCTGGCAGCTCTAACAATTTCTTTATTGAACAAATTATTGACACAATGATGCCATCTTTAATTATTCTATATTTGGTAGTCAGAAGGTTGCCAATGGAGGATGTGACAGCTGACAGTTCTAAAGACGACAAGAAATCGGAACAAGGGCTATAATTCGAGAAGAAATAATTGTGTGCTTGTCATTATCATTAGGCAATGATACCTTCAAGTCACACAACTGATTTGATCTTACTTAAACAGTTTCTGAGAAAAGCTATCCCCGTTGAAGATACCTGGAATCGTAAAAACAAAACAAGGGCAATAACTCCTAAAAAAATAATCACAGGCTTATTATTTTCGAACTCCATCAAGGTATTTATGCCCTCAAGCCACACACCAAATTTGGTTGTCCTATCTTTAATAGCTTCTGAGAAAAACTGTGCCCTTTATCGCGGACAGACGGACGGACAGAGTTCAAACCTATATTCCCCTTCCACTTCGTGGCGGGGGATAAAAATGTTGCAAAGTAGACACTAGGGACTATTGAAGAATGGAGGTGGGCTTATAATCTATGCAGTGAAATCCTGATGTACCACCAACCGATTCTATGTATTTCGTGACACAACATTGTTAAGATATGTCCCTCCAAAAATAAACTTATCTGTTAATTTCAATTTATGTATGTCTTATTTGGGTGCAATGTATAATTTAACTCAAACTTGTGGCTGTGATAACAAAAGTGGCTGGTATGACCAAGGTTATCGCTGTTCACTTGTAATGCGGTATAAAAGTTGTCCCCAGGTACATCGATTTACACCAGGATTCTGCTGTAGTTCCAGTGGAGGATCATGAAACCCCCTCCCAAACACCCCAGCCTGTTTTGAAATGTTTGGCATGCAAATTTGACAAAGGAGAACCCCCTTTTCAATGTGCGACCCCGCTCCCCTCTTTCCATATTTCTGGATCCTTGTATCAGTTCAATTTAAAGGATGATCAATCTGTGATGTGGACGTACCCTCGGCATGGCGTACATGTCGTCCTCGATAATGACGGTCTCCCCTCTCTTGTTGTTCACTCCAATAGTAGACAGCTGTCTACCTGACTTGTCCCCGTGGTCTCGTCCTAGTTGTCTCCCTTGAATATCTTCGGAAACATCACCTCGTGTACTCACTGAAATGATCCTATCTACTGCAGCGTTAGCAGGTTTAGTCCTGTCTATATCACTATGGGATCTCACATGCACAGAGTCATTCCTCAGTTTGATGGAGTTATCTGCCCTTGACGGCCCTATCAATTCTCCACTGTTCGAGCGACTGTGCGCTCGCTCACCATATATGGTGATTCCGTTGTTTAGCACTTCCAGCTGACTGTTGTCAAGATTGTCAAAAGAGGTTTCACCCGGAAATGGCGAAGGAGCACCGATTTTGCGAGCAATTGTCAAGAGAATGTAGCCGAGTTTCGGTCCGTCAGTTTGCATAGCGCGTCTCAGCTGTTCCATGGCGTTCACATTCGACATGTGGGTGAGGGTAATGTGGTTCACTTCCAGCAGCTGATCGTTCACCAGGAGACGTCCGTCCTGAAACACGTAATGTTCAGGGTCACAAGGAATCGTAAAGAACAACACAAGGATATACCGGATATAAGGATATATGTAGTAAATTCAGATGGCATACCGGTAATTAAAGAAAAATCTCAAAATGTTCCCAGGTACCGGACTGTCGGACAAGGTCATATTCAATATATGGTGTTGTCAAATAAGATAATTTTATGATAGACAGATAATTAGGAGGTCTTTTTATCACAAATGTCCTTTTATGTTAAAAATTACAGTAAAACAGTACTTACTTTGACTAGAAATGACATTGTGACAAATATACTTGTATACATATAAGTTTGTTCTATCACCATAATCCAATGAATTTCAAGAAATAAACAATTTATTTCATTTCCAATGCGCTCAGTTAGTGGAGTAACACCATGATTGAATTTATCACAAGGATCTATCCATAAGTAGAAGCATTTTTCAATATTCTTCTTACTCCATGCCATAAAGAAGATATTGGTCCTCATATTGGTGAATTTGGAACTTAACATACAGTATATGTAAGAGAACTTTGGAAGGTGGGTGGGTCAGTTAATCAGTCGGTCAGCCAGTTGTTTTGTCAGTCCGTTGGTCAGTCAATAGCTTGGTTGATCAGGTGGTTGGTCAGTCCATCAGTCAGTCAGTTGGTCAGTCCGTTGGTCAGTCAGTCAGTTGGGCAGTCGAATGGTCAGTCATCAATCATCAAAAATGCATTGCAGCCAAGTTTCCACAGCACAATGTTGTGAAAGAAGCACACAGAGGAGAGTGAAGGGTTGGGGTTTATCACACAATGTTATTTTGAACCAAAGCAATAGAGATAAATCACTCAACTGTTTTCATGCACTTGAAAACCATGATCATAAGGTTGAACAAAATTCAATCATTCATAAAACAATTTCAACTGACAATTTTCACGCTTACCTAAATCTTAACATTAAAGATTGCATTTTTCATTTTTTGAGATTTAGCTATTTATTCTGTACCTAGGACCAACTCTCCTCTAACCCCAAGGTTAAGCCTTGCTGCATTTCCCTAATTTTCCTCTGCTAGTTCGGTGGCAGGCATCAGTTGAAGTTTATAATGTGCTCCACTACACTAGCACAGGAAACTTAGGGAAATGCAGCAACACTTAAATTGGCCAGTGATGGAGACTGCGACAAGTTATGTCTTGAAGTGGAAGTTGTACCTAGTCTAACGGACTAAATAACCAATTAATATTAAGTCTCAAACTTTCTACTGACAACCCTGTACATTTGTATTAAATCATTATTATTTCCGTCTAGTACCTTGGACGCTGCCCCTCCATTCATGACAGACTTAATGAATATGCCAAGATCCTTGGTTCCTTCAAGAGTCGTCGAAGTCTTGCCCTTCACGCTGACACCGAGGCCCGCGGACCCGGTGTCGTTAAGCGGGATCTCAAACTTTATTACTTCCTTGTTTTTCAGATTTGTAAGGGAGCCGTCGTCCCCTGCTTTCTCTGGTGGCTGCAATACAGGGGGCGCTTTTTCATCGTTCTGAAAGCGCAGAAAGGAGGAGCCCGGAATGTACATGCAGCACTACAGACAAACAGACAGACAGACAAACACCGCAAATCAAGGGAGAGCACTGTTGGTGCACACAAGTCATGAACGTGAAAATGAAATTAAAATCTGGGATGCAAAGTACAAGGCAAAACAGAAAGGGTAATTTTTGTTATGAGTGTGTGAGTTTAACACTGCTTTGGCAATATTGGAGCCATTAGCAGTAAAATTTCCTTTTGACAACATCTAATATGGCTTGAAATTCGAACCAACCTGCAGAGGTTGCAGATTCTTTGAAGGGATCCTCCTTGGGGTACATATAGCATAAAAATCCTAATTTTTAACTTGATGACAGGTTGTAACTTAATTTTTAAAAATAACAGTAAAAATAAGTTCAAAAAACACAAAAAAAGTGTTTTCCGAACGTGTGACCACCCTGTGTAGAGCCCCATCCCAGTGCAAACCAAGGGATGTAACTCTAATCTCGCCACTTATCAATCTAACCAAGTCAGACAGAATAAGGGGAGGTGGGTGGCCGTACCCCAAGGAGGATCCCTTCAAAGAATCTGCAACCTCTGCAGGTTGGTTCGATTCTTTTTCAGAAGGGATCCTCCTTGGGGTACATATAGCATAAGGCAGACTCCCAAAGAAGACTTAGGATGTGGATTCTGTCTGTACACTAAATATCCCTTAAAAGTGCTCTACTCAATCCAATAAAGGTGTCACACTTACCAGATCACGTGACCTCCCGCGCCGAGGGCTGAGGATGGGTGATCCCTTGGGGACTAACCAATCGGCTTAATCCGCCTGATTACCGTTATGTAGGCCAAATGCCCCCCCCCCCCCCCTCTTTTTTTCAAAAGACTATTGGGGATCAATAGGAGTAGGTATTTACCCGCTAGGCAGTGCCACCGGGACACCTGCTGCGGGGGATAAAAATGCCCGTCAAACAGTGCAACTGGTTAGGATGAACAACTAGGTTAGTTTATTAGTCTTCTTAGAAAACTGAACTGAACCAAACTGAACAATAACTCGAAAGCTCAATCAGCTAGAGAGTTTCAACTCTGCCCACCTGAGAGAACCGACTGACCAAACCGAGCGCGCTCCCTAGAGTGCCTATCTAGTTGGTAGTGTCGAATGAACGTGCTCGGCCGGCTCCAGATAGCGGCGGAGCAGATCTCTTCGATGGGCAGAGCCGCCGCGAACGCCTTAGACGTCGCAACCGCTCTAACCGAGTGAGCTTTCAACTGACCTGGGGCTTCTAAGCCCTTGTGAACGTAGCCCATGACAATCGCAGACACTATCCACCTGGATATTGACTGCTTAGATGCCGGCAAACCAGGCTTGGTGCCTCCGTAACAGCAGAAAAGTTGCTGGTCCTTACGGATAGCCCTGGTGCGCTTGATATAGACCTTGAGAACCCTGCGCACATCCAAAATGTGAGCATGGTTCCCCATAGACCCCGAAGAGGCCGGCTGCATAAGAGTCGGCAGTTCGATAGGAGCCGTCACATGGAACGAATGGTCGACCTTGGGACGATAGCTGTCGGGCAGCCTGATACTGACTCTGTCTTTGTGAAAGACAGTCAGTTCGGGATCAGCAGACATCGCATGGATATCGCCTACCCGCCTGCCCGACGCCAATGCCACCAAAAAAGCGGTCTTCCACGTCAAAAGCTGCAATGACAGTGCGTTCAAATCTTTGAACCCCGGACCTGAGAGCCAATCCAAAACAATTGAAAGGTCCCAAGTGGGGCTGATACGCCGGAGAACCGGACGTATCCTGTCCACACCTGCTAAGAAACGCTGTACCAGTGGATGCGATCCCAAAAGAGCACCGTCCACCGGTATGTGGAAAGCAGAAATAGCCGTAGAGTATCCCCTGACGGTCGATGCGGCTAAACCAGCATCTAACCTGGACTGGAGGAACTCCAAAACAGCGACTAGATCTGTAGAAAAGGGATCGAGAAGCCCTCTATCGCCACACCAGCGCGCATAACAGGCCCATCGATCTTCATATTGAAGGTTTGTCGAATCCCTCCTCGAAGCCAGTATTGTGTCTGCAACTCGTGCAGGAATACCGCTCTCCTGGAGGCGATTCCGGACAGTGGCCAAGCCACCCACTGAATCCTGGGATTCGGGTGTGGTGCCCCTTCCTGAAATAGTATGTCTCGTCTCGAGGGTAACAGTACAGGAGGCTGCACTAGAAACCTGAGAACGGACGGGAACCAACTCTGAGCCGACCAAAGTGGTGCTACAAGCACTAGGAGGCGAGCTGGTTGAATGGTCAACTGAGAAAGAACCCTGGGGATCAGAGGCACTGGAGGGAACGCCCACAGTACTCTGTCCGACCAGTCGATCGCGAAGGCGTCTCTGGCTAGAGCCCTTGGATCTGGTATTCTGGAGCAGAACACAGGTATCTGATTCGTCATCCCTGACGCAAACAGATCTACCTGGAACGACCCGAACAACAGGGAGATAGTTCCGAATATCCCCCGGTCGAGCATCCACTCGTGAGGTGTTAGGATGCGCCGAGACAAAGCGTCCGCACGGACGTTGTCCACTCCCGGGAGATAAACAGGAACCACCTGAATGCTGAACTGGTCGCACCACAGTAGGAACTGCCACGACTCCTGAAGGAGAGATGGAGACACTGTGCCGCCCTGTTTCAGAATGTAGGATATGGCTGTCTGGTTGTCCATTTCTAGACGAACCACAAGCCCCCTGATCCGCTCCTTGAAGCACTCGAACACACGTCGAACTGCTCTGAGCTCTAGCACGTTGATGTGCAATTTCGACTCCTCCTGTGACCAAAGGCCCGAGGCTGTCAGGTCGTCCAGGACCCCCCCCCAGCCTGATAGGGAGGCGTCTGTCTGGATGGTGACCGAAGGCGTTGGAAGCTCTAGCGGAAGACCCTTGAGAAGGTTGCTCTCGACAACCCACCACCGAAGGTGCTCGAGCACCCAAACCGGCGTGGTTAGAACCTTCTCGAAGCTGTCCGAGTGTGACCACATTCGTGCCAGCGCTTGCTGAACCGGTCTCATACTCAAGCGAGCTCTCCAAACCACGTCCACTGTCGCCGCCATGTGACCCAACAACTGCAGCCAAGTCCTGGCTGTGTGGGTCGGCGATTGAAGGAACAAGTGGACTGCCCCGATCACTCTGGACACCCGATCCGGGGCCAGGGACACGGAACCGGAGGCCGTATCGAACCTTGCGCCCAGGAAGACCAGGTCCTGCCTGGGCGCTATGTCTGACTTCTTCAGGTTGATGATCCAACCCAGCTTGAGCAAGATGTCTAACACCTGCTGGGTGGCCTCCTGATTTAGTTCTCGAGACAAGGCTCTGATCAGCCAGTCGTCCAGGTACGGATGACAACACCTGCCCTGCGACCTGGCGGCCTGTGCCGGCACCAACATCAACTTGGTGAATACCCTCGGAGCAGTCGAAATGCCGAAGGGTAACACCCGGAATTGGTAGCACGTCCCGTCGAAAGAGAACCGAAGAAACTCCTTGAAGTCGGGGTGCATTGGAACATGGAGATAAGCATCTTTGAGATCTATTGACGACAGCCAATCTCCCGTCTCTACTGACGCTATGACCGATCTCAAGGTTTCCATCTTGAACGTTGGAACCTGTAGACTGCGATTCAAATATTTCAGATTGAGAATCGGTCTGAACCCTCCGTCCTTCTTGGGCACCAGGAAGTAGGTCGAGTAATAACCGCTCTCTTCCTGACCCTTCGGAACTACCTCGATGGCTGCTTTGTCTATTAAAGCTTGCACCTCGGCACGAAGGACTTCCGCCTTCTCGGGCAACTCGGGCACCTTCGTGTGCCGTATCCCGGAGAAAGTCGGTGGGTCGTACTTCCAAAGTGGTAAGTGGCCCTCCCTGAGTGTGGACAGGACCCAGGTATTCGAGGTGACTTTCTCCCACTCTGAGACGAAGTGAGATAGTCTGCCCCCCACTGGAAGATCTTTGGAAAGACAGTGTACCCCCGTCTCCGGCAGCATTCGAGCTGCTGGACTTTTGGGTGGTAACACGGGCTTCGGAGAACCTAGGTTTGCTTGTTTTGCCTGCCTCGGTTCCGAAAATTCCGCTGGCCCTTTTGGCCCCCACGGAAGTGCCCTTTCTTTCCCTTCCCCTTGAATCTCTTCTTGTTGCCCATAGGGCCATTCCAAGAAGCTTGACCCGAACCCCCCGGCGTGGGGTATAGGCCATCAAGGGGGGAAAGCCGCACACGCTTTTCTTGCGGAGCTGGTTCCTCGAGGAGCACCTTGGAGTCCTCGAAGGCAACCTTCTGCTCAGCGGCTTCCTTGACTACGGCCTGCGATCCAGGGAAGAGGGTGGACCCCAACCTGAATGGCAGGTTCTGCAAGGTGAGGCGTGTGGACTGCGAATACTTTGATGTTGCTAGCCACAGCCGGCGCATCCCCATGACTGCGCCCATCATCTGACTCGAGGCACTCCTGATTGAGTCCCGAGCCAGATAACTCGATACCTCCGCCAACTGCTTCTGGAACGTGGACACCTTGGTGCCCAGTTCCTGCACTTCTGCCAGGTCCTTAGCCTGCATAGCAGCAAGGTAGGCCCCGTGTACTGCTACCCTTAGTTGTTGGGCTCCGTTCCGGTATGTGTCCTCATGGGCACGGAACTCGGCCTTCAACATGGCAGCCTGTGACAGAAATGGAGGCAGTCGCCGGCCCTGTTTGCCTACAGAAGGCTGCGCCTGAGCGCCGGACAGGGTGACGGAGGTCAGGACGCAATCGTCCACAACCGGAAGGTCGAAGAGACCATCCTCTCCCAACTGGTACCTCTTGTTGAGTTCAGGCAAATCAGCCTTCGTACGGGCACCAGATAGAAGAGGATTGATCGCCTCAACCAACAAGCTGTCGATGATGCGGAGCCTGGTCGCCGGAGGCTTGCTGGGAGCAAAAGCCTCCCCCGGAAGCCGGAACTCCTCGGTGACCTGCTCCGGGACGGGAACGAGCGTCTGCGGGATAGCGATCGCTATTCGGTCACGCGTCTCCTTCAGAAGCTCGGCGAGCGAGACAGCACGGCCGGATTCCTCATCCTCCTCCTCTGAATAGTCGGAGTCCTCCTCCTCCGGATCCCCGGCACCGGAGCCACTAAGCTGTGACCCGGTGTCCGAAGCCCGATCTCGGATTGTCCGTTTGAGAGGGATGCGGAACCCAGCGCTGCTCACCGGCGCTCGTTCCCCGACCGGAGCCGGTCCCCGGGGCTGCGACTGCACCGGCGCCGAAGCACCGGTGACCGTGGCCTTGGGGTTACCTGTGCCCCTCGACGTGCTCGGCACCGGAGTACCTTGCACCGACGAGGGGGCTTTGGTTACTTGCGTACGAGGCAGAGCCGGAGCAGTCTCTCGGATGCCTGCGTCGGGAGCCACTACCTTGCCGGGGCCTGCGCCCGGTTCAGTAGTGCCCCCGAGGTCATTACCCGCACGAGTGCCGGTTGACCCTCGGACATCAGGGTCCGGCAGGGCGACGACGGTCAACTCCTTACGGAGCTGAGCCATCATCGTCCCCACCATCCCCGTCATCTGCCCCTGGATTATGGCAGTGATAGCTGCCGCGTCCAGATTAGGGTTAGTGTTAGATTTAGGTTTAGGAACATGCAAGTGTGCTTGAGGTGAAAGAACTGGAGGGGGCGTAGAACCCCCCGCAGCAGGTGACCCCACCTCCATATCCACCTCATCCGATGAGGAAGAGGGGATAGGAGGGGAGTGCACCTTCTTACCCTTACCCTTGCCCTTACTCCTCTTTTCTTTAGAGGGAGGGATAGCACCTTTAATTTCCTGCCCTGCCTTCTGCAGGTTCCTATAGAAGAGCATGTCGATACCTCGCTCCTTCTTGGCCCTCGGGGTGAAAGCGATGCACAGCTTACAGGTGGTGTCGTCGTGCTCATCCTCGACAAGACAAGGCAGACACCTGTTATGCTTGTCGGCAGGGGGAATGCGGGTCTTGCACCCCACACATTCGGTGAAAGACTGCAAGTCAAACACAGAATGTTTAGGGGTGTGCATGTGTGTAAGTGCAATGTTTATGTTTCATAAATGTGCATCATACAAACAAAACGCAGAGGCGATACTATAATAACTAAGCACTAGGCAAGTAATGAATAGTAAGCCACTGAAAGAAATAAAGCATGAATATTCCTAGTACATGCTTGCCGACTGAGACGATGACCCCGAGAATGAAAAAATTCAAACAGGGAGAAATCCTCGTCAGTAAAGTGCTGCCCTACAATGCGAAGCACGATAAAGAACCTTCAAAACAATCAAATCTCAATACAAGAATAGCAAAGTACTAACACATTGCATTTTGTTTGAGATCCGCCATTTTGAGCGTTTTCCATCCGCCATTACTCGTTCAATTCGAAGCACGTGCGAATTGAAAAACGAAGTTACAACGCGACAAAAACCATATAAGTAACCTAAACATTCGCCTCTACGAATAAAAAGGGGTTACCACACATACAGTACTCTTTGTCTTGTCCATTTTCTCAAGTGGAAACTTATTTCAAAGTCAAAAACTTTCGGAGCAGAAGAACGTCTTGCTTGCTCGATGACAGATTGATAAGTGGCGAGATTAGAGTTACATCCCTTGGTTTGCACTGGGATGGGGCTCTACACAGGGTGGTCACACGTTCGGAAAACACTTTTTTTGTGTTTTTTGAACTTATTTTTACTGTTATTTTTAAAAATTAAGTTACAACCTGTCATCAAGTTAAAAATTAGGATTTTTATGCTATATGTACCCCAAGGAGGATCCCTTCTGAAAAAGAATCTCAAAATGTTTAACAAATTTACTAAAGGTATACAAAATAAACCAGAAATTTCCACAAAAAAGGACCTGAATGAAAAATTTATTATAACACAGAGACAGTCTTTCCTTCTGACGAAAAATGTTTGAAGTTTTATTTTATTCTAGAAAGGTTCAAACTGAACCAAGACTTAATTTGAAAGGATTGAGGATTCCAGTTCTATGTTTTGGCATTCTTATTCTGTCAAACATTTTGAAAAGAGCCAACAAATTCAGAATGAGAACTGCAACACGTATTCAGTGAATCACATTTCCCATGCTGGACAGATCAGACTCAAGTGGTTTACACAGATGATCGGTGTGAACATTCAAATTCAAAATAAAATTTTGTCATGCAAAAGAAAACTATGATCAGGCAATATAAATGTTTTAAAACGACAAGAAAACATAACTTACATCATTGCAAATAAACAGCAGATACAGCATATCAATGTGTTAAACTTATCCAATGACAATATTCACAAACAATATTAGAGGTCAAGCAAACACTTGAAAATAAAAACAACAAAGTGTGTAAAGTTGGACCAAACGATTGAGAAGACAATATGTATTTGTATCCACAAGGCTACTTCCAGCCCCTGATCCTATAAACAGCCTTTGCCTCGTATCATGGAACGTTGGTTACCCTTGCTTTATACAATATTTACTTTATCAGAGAATGAAATCTCATCATTCAAAACTTTATGGTCGCTCATCAGTCTTTTCATCCTGGACCTGCCACTGTTGATTTAAACTAATTTCATTGGCTGTTTATTCATAACGATGTACAAGGCAGAAGGTGTTTATAGGATCAGGGGATCAAAGCCTTGCAGAAACAGGAAGCAAGCTGACTAACTTCACTTCACTTCCGCTTGTCATCAGGAGGAACGAGTACTAGCGGAATTGTTCAATTTATATCAATATTTTAAATAAAATGTAAAGAGAATCCGAGAAAAAACGCAAAAGAAACTAAGAATTTTATTGTAGTTTTATAATATAATGGTAAGATGGCGATGAGTTATGTTTAGAATTGAGTCGTAAACTTGATTAAATAAATACTTTTTAGTTTGATGATCATGATCAGAATCTACCACATAACGCCAAGATACGATTTATGTAACGGCATTAACTGCAGTAGAACCATCAAACTAAAGAAAAGTCTTCATGTATCATTTCCTTTAACAATTTAGAAAATGTTTTCTTTTAAGATCAAGCTTACTTTCTACAGGCTAAATTTAGATAAAAATATCCTTAGAACAAGCGATCAAATAATTAATTTAATCAAACCAAGCAAAGTAGAGAGAGTGCAAGTCGGAGCAAGCAAAGACAACATGGATGCCAGATAGTTCCGTCTACAGCAAACGAGGGCAACTCCTTTCAGTTGACGCAAATAGTCATGTCATGAAAACACGCCTTTAGAAATTCAAACAATGTATAATTTGTACAAGTCTCCAGACCTGGCATGAAAATCAATTTTGTATGTGATCATTGTTTAACCCTGAAATAAAGGTATGAGTTAATGATAATCAATATGCAGATCAAACGTTGTTATCTTCTGTACACTCCACATTACACCTAGAGAAACTGCCATCGGGCTGGCTGACCATCACACACCATCATTCAGTGTATTTGTATCGGCAAGGTTACTTTAATCCCCTGATATCATAAACAGCTTCTGCCTCGTATCACTGAAGACTGGTTACCCATTGCTATATATATACATTGTCAACTCATGGTCACTCTTCGGTCTTCTCGTCCAGGCACCGCCAATTTTGCTCAGTTTAAAGTAATTTCATTGGCCGGTTATTCACAGCATGATACGAAGCAGAAGCTGCTGATGGGATCAGGGGACTGACGTATACGCACAGATACATATAATATTGTGTTGGAGTAGGATGATTACACACTGTAACCATCAGATACAACATATTACAACCATGTTACATTTGGTCACCATCTAAAAGTCATGTATTTCCAAACATATTATATAAATAAGCATCCAATGATGGTTGAATTGAGTGCGTGATCGACCCATTGATATGGCTATTTCAATAGATGTAATCTTGAACCTATGAGAGATGACATTGCAACTAAATACTAATTCAGTTGTAAAACTCATGCATAAAATGTTCAAATTTCAATCAAAATAGCCTCATTAATAATCAGAACAGAAAATGAAATAAAAATCAACCTCTACTCCTACAAGCTTCAAATCTCTCACAAATGTTAGTTGATATTCTGCAAAAAATGTAGCTGAAGAGGAGCTGTGTAAAAACATTGAATACTTGGATTGATGTTTATTTGAAAAACATCTTAAATATAACAATTGAAGAAAAGAGAACAATTTAAACCATACATTACATCTCAGAGTTATCATTAGCAATTTAAATGATTTGAAATACTAAATAAAACTTCAAATCATTATTCTTTGCTAATATGCCTTATTCTACACAATTTTGTTTTTAATCAGTCTTTCCATCAGCTCCCTGTGAAAACAAAAATAAAAACTTGACAAGGCAGAAGATTACTCTGAGGTAAGCATGTCACACGCGAAGGTCTCACCAGTTCTCTCGGCATACGGAAGAGTTCGTCAACAGCTTCCTGTCTCGAAACGACAAGATGACACACATGGCCTTCTTGGATACTACGCAGCAGACTCACAGCCTCCGTCTGACTCTTGCCGCACATATCAACTCCGTTCACCTGCAAACAAGGGACGACAGTTTGAAATCAGAAAATTTACCAAAGTTAGAATTTGACTGCAGGCATTTCTGAAGTTTTATATGAAAAGATTAACAACTTCTAGAGCTGGCACTTGGTCCAGTGCAGAGCTTATTTGACCGCTACAGGGAAGTTCAGCCCCCTGGTGTCACTTATGGTGTCAAGGATCAGAGGAACTATATTCAAAATGGAAGTAATCAGTGAAGAGTATTTACTACAGTTGAATGATTTTGACATCAGATGAGAAGTATTTTTAGCACTTCAAACTATTACCAATGATCAGACGAACTCGACCTTAATTTTACACCTACCTCCAGGAGCCTGTCGCCAGGCTTGAGGCGACCATCTGTGACAGCGGCCCCCTTGGGTTGGATGTTCTTAATGTAGATGGGACTCTCCCCTGTCATGTTGTCTCGCGACGTAATACTGAATCCTAGCCCTGTCACTCCTGGTGGGAGAAACATCAACCATGCAACTACATAATGCTAGTGTGAGCTTACACCATTAAACACTGCTCTATGCGGATATACTGTCACTGTTTAGGAATGAAACATCAAACCATGCAATTGTCATAATGCCATTACAAACACCATTAAACACTGCTTTATGCAGAGTAACAGACACACTTAAGGTATGAAACATCCAACTGTGTGATGACTTAGTATCTGTTACATGGCTCTGCTGAGATGAAACCATCTGGTTCCTGGGTTTGTTCTGAAGAGTTTACCCCATAAGCCAATCACCATTTGTACATAGAATAACATTAGAAGATGTTTATAAGATGTTTATTTCAAAATTTGTATCAGAAAGACTCCAATCTGAACGTTATCAAATCTGAAAGTCTCTCACATGGTTTTGGAATTCAAACCTTTATATGTATCTATATTATAACAGTTTTGAATCCGATAAAACCTGTATATCCATCCCTCAACACCTAGTGCGTACAGTGTGTAGGACATTTACACCCATTTACATAAATTGACATCCATATGTTTCCATCAACTTTGAAAAAAAAACTTTGAAATAAAGCCATCAATCTCAGTCACCAAGTCTGCCCTTTTTTTCTACATAGTGTAATACAAACCTTTCTGTAAAGATATTTTTATTTTCCTGCCGATCTTCCTAGTATTGGTGAGCGTGTTCATCGCCTGATCTTTAGGAGTGGACAGGGTGGTTGACGGATGTCTTTGAGGAACTGCTGGCGGCGTCTTTTTCGTTGGAGAGGTTACTTTCAGCGGAGGACCAGGCTGGATCGGAAGTTTATCTCTCGGCGGAAGCGGGGATCCAGGCACTTTGGGCGTCTTATTGTTATTCAAAAAGTTCAAATTTTTATCGTTAACATTATTATTCAATGTTACTGTCTTTTCAGTGTCGGCTGGTGTGCTTGTTTTCTCAGGACTAGTCGGAGGAGAGTTATCTCCCCTTGGCGGAGGAAGGGTCAAAGGTGAAGGTTTTGCTGGAGTATGACCTTTTGGCTTTGGCATTAATGGTGGTGGCTGTTTTGGAGGTGTAGGAGGTTCGCGGTACTTTATAACTTTAAGTCGAACTTCTGGCGTCTTCATTGCGTCTCGAAATATTCTTTGTGCACTGAAAGTTACAATTCGGATGATGAATGAGTTGAATCTCTAGAAGTTGAATGTTATCTGTGCATATTGAAAGATCAAACTTATCAATTGGATATAGTCCAATTAGAACACTATTATCAGAGGAGGACCCAGGGGGTTCAAACCTTCCTCCTTTGAAAATATTTTGCATGTAAGTTTGACGAAAACCCAAAGGTATTATCAAAACAAAGTGCACTATTAATGTACTTACCACTCACAAGGAGAAGATATTCTCTCAGCACTAAGTTAAGAAATCCATGATCGTAATATATTTAACATTCATTAAATCTCTGATACATTCAATGAGAATATCAGAAGATAATCAAAAGCACAAAACACTGTCCCAGCATTTGTCTATCTTTGTACCAAGAAAAGTTCCAACGTCAGTTCTTTGGTCTTTGTTACTACAAATGGACTCTTACCAGGTTAAGGTGTCAGTATTTGAGCAAATCCTAGATTTTACTTACTTGTCGAAGCAGATTCCCTCGAGGTTAGTTCCATTAATCTCGATGATTCTGTCGTTCACACACAACCGTCCGTCCCGCTCTATCCGCCCTCCCTTCTCTATCCCTTGTAGTGTGAGACCAAGTTCTCTGTGAGGAAGAGGAGAAACATCACATTATAGATACTGCAAGCTCTGTGAGTCTGTTCACTTGTAACCCTGTACATCCAGGCATACAGAGCATAACGGGAAATCTACGGTTACATGACCTAAGGGAGGAAACTCAAGAGGGAAAACAATGCATACCACTACAATAACTATTTTTATAGAATTTTTTTAAAGGAAAAACATTACATTATAGTTGCAACATGTGAAGTTTTCAACATCTGTACACTCTAGCATGAATGATTTATTTATGATATTGCTTTTACCGTGACATGAACTCTTTTGTTGGTTTCCTCTCCACAGGGTCTCGAGAGTCACCTGCCCCTAGCTTCTCAAACCAAAGGATTTTTGTTGATTGACTGAACTAGTCCCAGGACTATGTCTTGGTGTAACATTAATTGTCAGACGCTACGCTGGAACCACCCAGTGAGTTTTTGTGGATCAGTTGAGGCGAGATTTTATTCCTCAGAAGAGAGTTGATCTCAATCAGAATGGCAAATATTCTCATTTCTAACATTAACGTTGGATAGCTGTCTGATTTGTTTAAAATTGGCCAAAATCCAACTCAACTAGTCACCTAAGAACAACACTGCTATGAAAATACTTTGTGAGAGATATACAAGATGGACATGACACAACTTACTTCCCATCATCGTCGATGTCAGGTATGACGTGTATGCCGAGCGGACCTCCGTCATTCTTCAACACTATAACTATAGCACCGTCCCTGCAACACACATATATAGATAGATACATACGTATGAATGTATACAGATATTATTGGAGACAAACTTCAAACTCATTCATGGATATACAATTCTTTATTCTGTAATTCAAAATCTTGGAAATCTCTGGTGGATAAAAACAATATCTTAATTGGTGAAATGATAAATATTGTGATTCAAAACTATGGTTTGAGAAATCTAAATTACAAAATCTGTCAGTTCTATAATGTACATAATAGTCTTTCTGCGGTATGCTTCTTATTTCTTTGAAGTAAACCAAAAGTTGACATTATCCAAATCTTCTGTCTGACTTACGGTCATCAAATAATGAAATCCTACTGCTACAAGTCAATGATGAAGCTCTATCATTGATAGTTTTATTTTATTGTTTATATTTCTTTCATTTGCTGAAAATACAGATTTATTACGCCCTGTAAAGTACACGTTCTGCCTCCAACTTACTGTGGTTTGTGTGGTGGAGACTTGTTGATGTCTGGATCAGTCCCAGATCCTCCTATTGGTCCTTTCCTTTCCGCTGACCCCTGCAGATATAACATGAACTTTGTATAGAAATATTATAGGAACACAGATACAGGAGTGACTGGATTTTGTTCAATAGGTAGTCTTCATCAGAGGTTTTTCAAGTTTATTTACAAACATAAAACAGAAGTTAGAAAATGAGGGTAATCACAAGACTATTAGAAACGTCTGATCAAAAGGACAATGAGAATTTCAGTTTTCCTATCTACTTGATCGAATTTGGGTAGTTTATTGCTAAGATGACTGTTAAACAACTCAAAGATTGCACTATGAGACTAAGAGACTGTGAGACCACAGGGATCACCCTGGAGCAGAGTGTCAAAGGGAGAATAATCTCCCCTTTGCCTTACACTATGGGATTTTCAGAAGGATATTGCTAAATAATAATGATCCCCTTGTCAGTATTTATTATGGGATATATTGGTACATCAATGGTAAATATCCCCAAATCCCTTCCATAAAGTGATCCTTGAGACCGTGTACCTGTCTGAGTCTCTCCTGTTGAGCTTCGTGAGCGTCCAGCCAGCGGTACATGTCCGGGTTGTTGCTAAGCGACACACGCTTTGAGTCCCTCTGGAACCGAGACAGAGGACTCTTATCCTTCGGGTCTCGTTTGACGGGTGACAGGGACCGGTTCTCGTCAGACTCAGATTCAGAACGAGGCTCATCACTCTCCTAGAAATGATACAAAAACTTGAAGTAAACAATTTATTTTTAGGTTTTTAGAAATAGAATCAAATTCTTGAATCCACGCAATTTGGTTTGTCTGTCAGATCAGAATAAATGCAAGCAAATAAACTTATCATACAGGAAGATAAATCAACAATCAGGTTTTCTGTAAGATATTTGTATCCATGATTGCCAAGTTTCATGTGCTGCTTTCCAGGAATGAAGATATATTTGAGTTAAACAATGAACATTCTAACTCTTTATAAGAGATCTCATCGTTGCTAACATTTTTCTATTGAGAAAGTAGCAAAAATTAGTTCTGAAAATTCACATTAAGCTAGCTATTTGGGAAACAGCTGACTTATAGCCTAACAATTCACTTACATTCTTTATTAACTCTTAAAGGGAGACAACTCATGCTACCTGATGTGACTCCTTCCTCCCACGTCCAATGGGGATAACGTCTCCATTCTGTAGCGGTCTGTCTGTCAGCGTGTTGAGAGCCGGTTCACTCCCTCGTCTTACTGTTAGTGTTGTTCCTGCAGGGGAAGTTTAGAGTATGAACAACAGGAGAAGAATCGATTACAATGTTACAGAGGATTAGCATGTGACATCAATCATACATATAATTCAACTTGGAAAATCTCAGAGGCTGATATCAGTTAGACAGTATAACTGTAACAGAAGTGATTGTGATGTCCCCTCAAATGGGATTCGAACCCAGGACCTCTGGGTGTGAGTATGTCGTGTAAATATGTTTATAGCTTTATTTTTATTTGCCATTTATTCCCTTTTATATATTCTTAGTATCTCTCTTAGCTGTATTTTATGCATTTTCATGGATATTTACATGCATTTTAATTTATATGTGAAAGTGTCTCTAATAAATCGCTGGGTTGTTGTAAAACAAGTGATATAAAAATAAAATCTTCTGTCTGTCTGTCTGTCTGACCAGTTGAGCTAAAGGGATAGGAACACTTTCATCTCACCCTGCCACACAACAGATACAGGGGCAGTAGCACGTTTTTTGGCTCAAATAAGTTGATGAAATGTTTTTGAAAAATAATGTCACTAATAGTAAAACATCCTTCTCTCTTCAGAAAATGAAGTTATAAAATGATGATACATGGTTCCATAAAGCCATGGGAATCGTTTTTGTTATTCAGAATAATAAAATGTGTTCACAATAAAATGCAATTTTTGCTTTATACGCAACACCATTATTACCAAAACGGATAATTCGTTTGTGTAATGAGATGTTTCACCCTCTAAAGTAAATATATATGACATAAACTATCATTATAAATGGGAAATTTGGAAAAATAAAATTTTCAAAAAACGTGCTACAGCTCCTTTTATAGTAAATGAATGTTTCTTTCTAACAAATACGCAAGCAACAAAGAGTGGGATTTTATCCTGGGTGGATATTTTGGGGTGGATTTTGTCTAGGGGCATTTTGCCTGGTAACCAATAGATAGGAGTGTTCTAGAGAGTAGCCTAGCACGAGCTTGTCTTCACTCTGCTGTGTCTTGGTGCGTCTAATATCAAGACCGTCCGAGACAGATTAACTGAAATACCATCTGCAATTACGTCTTCAACACTTCTTCTTTTTTTTAAAATAAAGTTCATTTTCACTATGTTGGAGATAAATATAATGGTGATTTTATAAATATTTTTTTAACTCCCTACCTCCTGAGATTTAATCTGAAGACTACAGATTTATTAAAGGATAACATGGGTAACACTTTCTGGAATGTCTTCAAAGACTACATCAGCAATGAAAAGCCACTTTTCTCATCAAATCCCCACACAACTGAACACATCTGTGCAAACAGTGTAATTAACATCTAATTGATTAATCACTGTGACCCCCTGACCTCTGCTACCTCCTAATTTACATGAAATCAATACCTCTTCACGTAGCTGACCGCTTAAAGGGTCAATTATTTATGGACTATGTCCACTTTGAAAGAGTTCAGCACTTTAATCATGCATTATTCAGAGGGTCGTAACGACTGAGTTATGTGTTGGTAACATGCTGTGTGCATTCACGTCATAACTCGGTTGTCTTAATAACTGGTGTCATTGATATTCTAATGATCAGACTGACTCTACAGTAGATATTTCAAATGTGAAAATTCTGTCTTCTCTAAATGATTAAGTTCAAGTTAAAGGCGCTGTAGCACGTTTTTTGCAAATTTTATTTTTTCAAATTTCTCATTTATAATGATGGTTTATGTCATTTATATTTACTTTAGAGGGTAAAACATCTTATTACACAAACCAAGTATCCGTAGTGGTAATAACAGTGTTGCGTATAAAGCCAAAATTGCATGGCGGCCATTTTATTGTGAACACAATTTATTATTTCGAATGACAAAAAACGATTCCACTGGCTTTACGAACCATGTACACTCATTTTTTAGATTGATTTTCCGATGAGGGAAGGGTGTTTTACTGTTGGTGAGATTAATTTTCAATTACATTTCATCGACTTATTTCACGGGAAAAACGTGCTACTGCCCCTTTAAATTCAAATATTACCGTAGTATTCTGTTATGAAAATCTCTTTTGCATGCCAGATTGTTTTAAGTTTTTTTACAGAGATTTGTAAAATTGTAACAATTAGGTCGCATATATATCTTTCATTTAAAGCTTTTCTCTCCTTATAAATTAAAATATTTTCTTTAAAAATTATTCTTTTTAAAAAAATTTAATTTTTAAATCATTTTTTTAAAATTACTTACTTATTATTTTTATCCTAAAATTGTGTTTAATCTAATGTGTTACAAACATGCAGATTGCAAGGAGGATCTTAAACAAATCCTTTCCAATCATCTGGCCGTATATTAATGGGTCATCAGCATATTAGCGGAAAGGTAGTCCTACCCTATGACTGTCTTATAATCTTTAATACAGTCTAGATCCATATTCAACAAGTCTATCTAAACTGAATACAGATGAAACTGAAAGTTTAAAGAATTCAAATCACATGGATGAAGATAAAGTTATTACTAAAATCCATAGAGTGAATTTTAGTCTAGGAAAAAAAGATGTTGGAGGCATGAGAAAACTTTTGGCAGGTTGGGGGATAGGTAAACTAAAACATCACACAGTGATTTCCTATCTAACTTGTGAGTAGAAAACGATATGCAACAAATAACTTGGGATGACATAAATTTTTCAAAAGGAGCTGTGAACAGAGTCTATGTTGCTCTCCAGCTTGTCAGGGGTCGGTGGGTGCTGGGTTTGACAGCTCGTTAATGAAATTGGCGCTCACTCATTAACCATCTGTCAGTCAAACCATGCACAGTGCCAGAACACAGACTCATTAATTTCTTATGTAAGGAACCAGAGGCTCAAGAACCCAGGTCTTGGCACTTTGGGTGTCCCGGTTCTAACATTTATGCATATTTCTCACAAAGAGGACCGCCATGATAATTGAAAATGGGGATTAAAATCAACGTCACACATAAACAAATCTGAGTTTAATTGTATCATTCTGTATCAAACTTGAGCCCGAGCCATCCTCCATTTTCCATAAACATTCACATTAGCTCAAGTAACTGTCAGTAATATGTAAACAAAAATTAAAATTGTAAGAAGGAAGGAACCATCCAAAAGTTGTGATAAGGTAGTAACTTTAAGAAAAATGTCATGGAGTGTGGATGACAAACCATCCACCAATGAACCACCCACACACAATCTGAGACTCATTCAAGATTACACCCCCTCTAGCTATGTACCCCGGGGTGAGGCAAACCCTGTTTATGTAGGATTACCCAGACAAGGGCACCTGCTTCCCACACTTGATTTAGTTACATGTGGTCCACTGGTCAGCTCGTCTGATTCAATTACCTCCCTTTGATAAGCGGATTAGTCACCGCATCACATGTTCGTGTTATTGACGGCTCATTGATCTGGCTTGATGTTCAGTCACAGATCACAGATTAAGAGAGTTACACATTCAACAGGCACAGATTAAGAGAGTTACACATTCAACAGGCACAGATTAAGAGAGTTACACATCCCAAAGTCACAGATTAGGAGATCACACATCCGAAAGTCACAGATTAGGAGATCACACATTCAAAAGTCACAGATCATAGATTAGAAGATTCACATATTCAAAAGTCACAGATCATAGATTAGAAGATTCACATATTCAACAGTCGCAGATCATATATTAGAAGATTCACACATTCAAAAGTCACAGATCATAGATTAGAAGATTCACACATTCAAAAGTCACAGATCATAGATTAGAAGATTCACACATTCAAAAGTCACAGATAAGGAGATCACACATTCAAAAGTCACAGATTATAGATTAGAAGATTCACATATTCAACAGTCGCAGATTTGGAGATTCACACATTCAACAGTCGCAGATTTGGAGATTCACACATTCAACAGTCGCAGATTTGGAGATTCACACATTCATTAGGTCTACATATTTAACCCACTATCTGTTGGATTTTGGAATAATGAATTTTTGGGGCCTGAATGTTCTTATAATCGTTGAATCAAAGGAGTTACCCGTAGAGCTGAGTGGACAAAAAGAGACAAAACTACACAGTCTGTTTTTTCTACGTGTGAAATTAACATTCACAAAGAAATTTCATACTTAATACTTCTGCCAAACCGCCCACTTACCGACAGAGAGATCCCTGGAGGTGACGAGGACATCAGTCTTGCCGTTCTGCTGGGAGATAGGGAAGGGTCGATGTGCGACATCACCGAGGTGGGTCAGGTCCCCAGTATGGAAGATGTCCGGACTGGTTGTCCCGGTCGAACTTGCCGACGCACCGTCGCCGCCATTGTGGTGGAGTCCCGGCCGGCCCTGTTCTTCGAAATCTGCTATCAACTGGAATAGATGAGAGATGAAGTTGTTGTTTTCATAGATATCATGGAAGTTGCTGTTGTGGGTGAGAGAATTTAAAATGTTCCACAAAATCTGCTGGAGTGGAATAAAGGGGAGATGTTATTGTTGTTGTACACTTAGTTTACAGAATCCTGATAATTGCTGTAAAGGAAAAAAACAACAATGTTGATCGAAATCTCCTATCAACTGGAATAGAGGGAATGTTGTACAAATAATTTTCCTGGGTGTTGGTATTAATGGGAAATTGAGCGAACATGTTCCGCACAGTGTGAGTAAAATCTACGTTTTTCACAGGAATAAAAGGTGCAAATTGGTGCAATTATTTTAAATGGATGCAAACTCATATCATTCATAGGTTTCCTCTCCAAACAGTCTGATGATGGCCCGTATACATCCATGTTCTAGCATCATTCAGTTAACCAATCACAATACCTCCAACAAAAGCTTTAAGTGTGAGAAGTGTGATGTGATTGGCTGGGTTTTGTCTGAACTAAACTGGTCATCAGACCTTGTAGCTAGGAATCTACAGAAGCTCTCTGGAGAGGGAACCTCCGAATGATATTAGTTCGTATCCAAGGAGATGCACTATTTTGCAGATCTTATTCCTCAGAACAGGGTCGATTTTAATCAGACTGATGTTCCTCGATATCTGCTGGAAACTTAAGCAGGAGTTCTGACTCATGTAAAATGGCTACTGCGGAATGGCTGGAACTTATCACTCAATGGGTAAAGGGTTACGCTGTTCCACAGAACTATTAGTGTGTTCTCTGCAGTGATGCCGGTCATTTTGATCACTTTTGAATGGTGGGGTCTATTGTCATAATAATATCACCTTGACATCACATGTGCTATTATTGAGGTATAGAGATGAGCATACTTTGCCCCAAACAAAAGTATGTTGCCTTTCTGGTAACCCGATAAACCTGCCACTGAAATTGTTTTATTATGGTATGTGAAAACAATGTTCGGAGTTTCCCCTCAATGTGTACCTTCCGCAACACTTATTGTATGGTAGACCAGAAGTTGCATTTCTGCTTCATACAGATGACTTTGTTGAAGGACGGACATTTCCAAATCAACTCTAAAAACTCAGTACTGTGAGAATTGACATATCTTCATAGATCTCTTAATTCCCTTGGGAATAATGAACTGTGGTAACATAAACTGTGTAATGTTTGGATACAAGAGGTGAGAGACAAAGTGTCCACTTCAACATGATACACTCATTTCCTGACTAGATGACAGTTGAAATATTGTTTCTCACAGTTTTAAAATAAAAACAAACATCAAGTGCTCACAAGTAGGTTGATTGTTTAGTTTCTGGTTGTCATGAATAAGTTTCCTGACAGATCTCAGAGGTTGGATACCATTGTGTTACTGCACATGTTTAGTTGTGATCTAATTGAGGCAGTGATTTACATGTTTTTAATGCTCTTGTAGTTTGTTCCATTGTCCTTAAAGGGACATCGCATCGAGGATAAATTTGAGATCAGATTTATCTACCTATGCTGATTAATGTGTCTGCTAACAGTCACAGCCTCCAATTTCAGACAATTGAAGTAATTATAATTATTCTTTAGGACAATCTTGAATGTATACAACTTATTTTCTGTTCATACTTATATACATGGTAACTGATTGGGAAATAAAAATATAAATTAAAAAAAAAGAAGTAATTGGTAATAACATCAACTCATTGTAAACAGTGAAGTGAAGCGTAACTCGTTAGCAGACACACTAATCAATACAGGCAGATAAATCTGATCTCATTTTTATCCTCGATGCGGTGTCCCTTTAAATAAAACATCCTACTTGCCTACAAAAACAGTAACAGTGTATTGAGGGTGAAACAGTGTTTCTCACACATTTAACAAAACCCACATGATCAGGAGTATTTTAATTGTTTAGTTATCATGAATGAGCTCTTTGAAAGATCTCATGAAAAGAGTAATTTTAAACTAAATAAATGTTGGAGGAAAGCCTGCACATGCTTGAATTTTTTATTATTTTTTTTACAGAAGGTGGGCGCAAATCTGCTGAGAGTAATTTACAAGAGATAAAATTCTAGAAAAGATGCACAACAACAATTAGCAAGTGCACATGATATCATAGTGAAAAGTGGGCATGTGGTTTAGGTTTTTTAAAATTAATTTTTAACTGCAATAAAATATATATAACAGTTTATTCAGGTCTTTGAAGGGCATTTTATTGTTTTATAATTTCATTTGCCACCTGCCATGGCAACCCTTGAGTTTATTTCAAGTGAAAATGAATAAGCTTATTAATTTGATAATGTAGACCATTAATAGTACATTATTTAAAGTATCACAATGATGATTGTTACAGCTGGGAGTGTAAATATATATATATATATATATATATATAATTTTCAAGAGTTTAGATGTTTAACATCACAGAGAAGAGTCAATGAACTGAAATATATGTTTCGAGATGTCAATTTCTTTTTTTATTTTGAAGAAAAGTGGGTCGGTCAACATATCGTTCATTTGGTGATTTGAGGTTTAATGACGTTATCAAGTGCATTTCACAAATCAAGGCTGTTGGTTTGATTGCAGGAGAAAAGCCTACAGCACATTTGTGGCTAAACATTGCAATGAAACCTCAAAGCTTATAACTAGAATGCGAGCATTATATAAATAAATAACAAATAATTTTATTCATTTGCATGTACAGTACACCTTTTACAATGACAAATGAGTCTTCAGTTATGTTGTGATAGTGGGCACAGGAGAAATGAGTCTTCAGTTTTGTTTTGAAGACATCAGGAGTCTGACTTCTTCTGATTTTCTCTCAAATTGCACCAATAACTCGTGTTGCATCTGAACAATTGGGTTATGAGAATTAAGAGTTATCAGTTTCTGGACTTAAATGGGTAGTTGAGACCACACACATAGAAGGACGTCATATTGAAACTGAGAAGAGAATTTACTGTGTTGAAGGGGAGATAGTTTCAATGTATGTTTGTATGTTTTCACATCCCCCCAAGGATCACCCAAGGTGAGGTGAGGTGACTCACCGGTTGTGATTCATCAGACCCTAGCTGTACAGCAGGTTGTAATATAAGCTTGAAAATAACCAGGAGAAAAATACAACTTTTGTCAACTTTACTGGCAAAATTTAATAAACCTAAGCATAAAGAACCAACAACATTTCTAGGTCCACATCTAAAGAAGTTTCCATTCGAGGCTTGATGTACATTTCAAACTGCAAGTTCATTAAAATCTGTTTCCTATCTGACACTTCCCTTCATCATACCGGTAACTGCTCTTTCAAATACAAAGTAACAACTTTACTGAGGCATTTGTCAAGAAACTGCATAATATTGGAAACTATTTGAAATAGCAAAGACATAAATGTCATTTCAGCTGAATTTCAATCCATTTTTACATTTTGAAAAAATAGCATAATTTTTTTATTTCAAAGACACTGTCATTCTTACTACTCATTCAGATCTAACTGAATTGAATCCAGAATTTATAATTCAATTCTTACCTGTTCACGATCGTCGACAACATCGTTGAGCTGATCGTCCGGATCTAAGATCCCCCCTCCACTGATTGTCTTCACATTGTGGACAGATACCCAGTGGTTGGTGCTCTGTAACAGAGAGAGGAATGTGTAAGTATAGTACATAGAGCTGTAACTAGCAATATCAATATTGTGCAAGGTGACATATTATGTATGTTGACATTGAATTCAAAGGTGTGCAAATCAATTGCAACCTAGATTATTGCATTCCAGATACATGCCACCAGCCTAAGAAATTGCTACGGTACCTTTAAGATAGCACCACCTATTGCCAACTGAACAACTGCCACCTCAAATATAATTGCAACCAAGGAAAATTTCTGCCCAAGACAACAGGAACCCAGACAATTGCCAACTGAATAATTCTCACCGCAAAGACAATTGCCAGGACCAATGATTATCATTATAGGACTATTGCCATCAAATACAACTGGCATCTGTTTTTACACATTGTGATAATTGACTAACAAGTTTCAAGGATGTCCATGTTGTCTACATGGAGGTGATGGAGATGATTTTCATACCAATAATTGTAATCTAAGTGTTCAGCTATGGATCAACTATTATCATCAATATTTAAAGGAACTGTTGAAGCAGGTAATCACAGATAATGGAAATGACAAGAGGCATACATATCACTGACGTCTTTATCACCCGATAAACTATCAACCTACTCGAGCAGCAAGAACTGATACCACGTAACTCTTATAAACTATCCTCCTAACCACAAATATTGGTGACAGACTGTATCTATTCTACTTGAAGAAACAATCCTGACATATTAAATTCATCAGATTAGAAACAAATATGAATCAAGTTTTGAACATCTAAAAGAAATTGTCCAACTGAAATATTAGCAGATCTTGAGAATTTGAAAAAATACTTGATATAAAAAATTTAATTCACATTGATGAAGGAAAACTTAAATTCAAATATCTCAAACAAATTGTTTTATTACATTAAGAAATTTTACTATAAGTGCCCAGTCAGCAATTATTTCTTTGTATAGATTAAAGACAAAGATCTTTAGTTTGCACAGAATCAATAATTAAACAAAGTCGTAAACTAGAAAGACATCAATTATAGATGAAGAGAAAGCCTTGGCTGGCTTGTCATGGGAGACTGATTCATTAGGAAATCATTGTGGGCACATGGCTGGGTAACACTGAATAGCATCTGATGAAATCTCCATTCTCATACCACATGGCTACTTGAAGTGTTATCACTTGATTACAGATTCTCAACATGTATGGGATAAACTGATTTAATATCAAAATCTAATTATTGTATTAAATCGTTCCACAGCAATTGATTTTAATCTCTAAGCCTGTCTAACAAACTCAGCTCCTACATTGTAACATCTTCTTGAATTTGATCTGCAATGCCATTCAAAGAGTATATTTTAACCTCAAAAGCATTGAAATAAATTGCTCATTTTAGATTGTTAAGTTTCAAATTAGGATTATTTCGTTTCAAATTTAGATGGTTCAGTTTCAAATTAGGATTATTCAGTTTCAAATTAGGATTATTCAGTTTCAAATTAGGATTATTCAGTTTCACAACACCATTTTTAAGTTTCAAATCAAGATTGCTCAGTTTCAAATTTAGATTGTTCAGTTTCAAATTTAGATTGTTTAGTTTCAAATTTAGATGGTTCAGTTTCAAATTTAGATGGTTCAGTTTCAAATTTAGATTGTTCAGTTTCAAATTTAGATTGTTCAGTTTCAAATTTAGATGGTTCAGTTTCAAATTTAGATTGTTCAGTTTCAAATTTAGATTGTTCAGTTTCAAATTTAGATGGTACAGTTTGACATCTGACATGCTGATTGCAATTCCCTCCTTGAAGTAAAGTGAAGCTGTCAATCTCACCTCCTCCATCCCTCCCCATCCTATCAGAGACAGAACAATGAGAATGACATGACCTGTTGCCATTGTGTCACTTGACCTGTTGTGTGTCAGCATGACATTTGCATCTGACATAATGTGTCATCTTTCTGCTATAGAAACTCAACCAGCATTGATCTTCTACATGTCTCCCCACACTACCAAGCATATTCTCCCAATCATGATACTGTCATTTTATTGTTTCTTGCTTCTCAAAGGCTGTTGCTGCCGAACAGCATGCTAAATGTTTTTATTATTAGTATCTCTAAGTGTGTACATTGTGTGACACTACAATAAAATAATCTTCATGTATGGCTGACCAATGTTATCTTTCCTTGTACGTCTTGTATCCCACCCTTCACTAGAGATTATAGTGTTATTATACTGGCCCTGGTGATAACACTCCTCTACATTAATTAGCCACATGGAGATTCTCAAACTACAACTCCATTTACTCATCATCTAAAACATTCATTCTTCATGGCCTGACTCATAGCTGACATACCCAAACTATTAATTACATGTTGATTAATGACATTTTTAATTAAAAGAAATGTGGGTTTTTTTAAAGCATGTCGTGATGTCAACCATTTCCCCGTTATTAGACTAGCTAGCTTTTGGTTAAAAACATAGAGCCATTGACTCTATAGGTCATCAGGCTTTAAATAATATATCAATCAATTAAAGTAGTTCAAGAAGTTAAAGTGACCATAGTCACAAAATATACAATTTATAATTCCCAATGGCCATTTAGTCTTTCAAGATTTATTTAAGATTCCATGATACTATGAGGGTTCAGATGTGTGCAACAAACCATAAATAGGGTTGTTTTAACAGTTCTGCATTTTAGCTTTCTGTCTTTTGGGAGATTACCCTCAAGAGCCTGCATTTTTTTTTTAGAAGAAGTCGAAAAGGCGAAGAGTTTACGGACAAATGGACGGACAGACACCATGCCATGCCATGCCATGCCATAAGCCCACCAAGCCTTATGTCAGATGAGCTAAAAGGGTAATCACAAAATGTTAAGTTCAACTAAGAGAGAGGGATCGATTAATTATTAGGTTGATTATTGTACCAAGATTTTAAATCATCAAACTATCAAACTTCCATATATTATATAATAGAGACTAGTATTGTGTCTAGATAGCTGTCGAGTGATGTGTTTGTACAGCTGTCATGTGATCTAGCCTTGTAACCTGATGAGGAAGACTACGCTGTATGTGGAGTTTACACGGCTGAATTCATCCATGCACAATACGCTATTGATTTTTCATTTGCGCCATCAAATATGACCAGTTATCACATATCCATCGCCAGATGTATGATACTCAGTTGGAATATTGAATAACAGTTTGTACTGGGCCAGGCATGGTAAACATTCAATATGTACATCAGCTGGTGATAGGCTCGGAGAAATTGGTGTAGGATATGTGCCGAGGAGATTTTAGTTTTAAAGTCCAATCTTTGTTGTATTTCACTTACATAATACATTTAAGGACTTGATATTTTGTTTCAAAAGTACTTCTCTCTTTAAAAATACATGCCATTTAGATAGTGAACAAATCTAACATTGCTACATTTGTCGAAGCCCTGTGATCGTGTGGTAAGCTGTTGGTACGGTCAGTACTGGCAATAGTAGTCAAACTCTGAGGTTGTGGGTTCGTATCCCGCAAGGCACTCGGCCCAAAAATGTACAAGAATTTGTACTATTGAAGGCAGTGTTATCCCAAATATAACAATGTTACTTCTCTCATGTCTAGAGACCTAAATAATTTAGAGAAAAATACTTGCATGTAAAATTACTCCTCAAATACAATAGACTTTTTAACTAGCCCTGCGTTCAGTAACGCATTGTTTGCGGCTGGCATCCAGTTTTTCACATTGAGTGTTCCCGAACATCCTGGGAAATTTTGTGTTACTGAAAAACGGTTCCTGCCAATGAACATGGACCCAAGGCCCTGGAATATGCTTAGATTAGCAGATCAAGGGTAAAATTTATGTAAAAACTGCATAACATCGGTGTTGATTTATTAACCAACTCCCTTCCAGTCATTTCACAAGCAGACAACAGATCTGTGATACAGACAAAGAACAAGGTCAAGTTCAGAAGCTCATCAAACATGTATACCAGCATGAACTCATCTAGGACAACAAGCATTCAATGGAAGTATACACAGGGGTATACACATACAACATTATCAATTCATCCACTTATCCCAGGTGCTATAGATATGTGACAAGATCCATTCATGTCATCAAACCCGCTCCAACTGTTCCATTGACCATTGTGTAATTACGCCCGGTGGACTGACTTCTATCAAAGAGAATGGTAAGCCAATGGGATATAAAGCAAGCCAGTTTCCTGAAGGGTTCTATGCTCCACTGGGTCAGCTACCACAATGTGATTTCAGTGCAAGAATCAATGCCTTTCAGTGTAGTTATTGCAGTCCATACTAAGGTTGGTTGGAGTGGACTGACCAAGAGCAATTTAGGATCTCAAATACAGCACTTGATCACGGAAAACCATACAGTTATTTCAGTGAAAGTTTCAATGCTATTCAATGTATGGTTGAGGCAATTAATGCAGTTCACACTGAATTGAGTTTCTTGACAAGTGGAATTTAGGGTCTTAAAGTACCACTGAACTTGATCATGGTAAATTGTATAGCAATTTCAGTGCAACATCCTATAATACGCATACTTGTATGGTTGAAATTAACGTATGATGAAGACCTATCAGAATGGTTGTTTGAGTGACATGGCAATAGAAATCAAAGGCGACTTTAAGCCCATATAAGGTTATTCGTGTAGTTACTATGGTTGGTTGCAGAGAAAATTCTAGAGATAAAATGCTAGGCAACTGAAAACAAAATGTGACTTTTGCCTACGTAATGCTGAAGCCAGTTACTGATCCCCCCGAAATTTCCTGGATCCACCTTAGTTCATGCCGGTTGCTTCTTCCTGACAAATTTTCTTCATCAGGATAGATATGTGAACAGGTTTCTTTCACAATCTCAGGTGTACGTGGTGTATCTTAATTTTTTTAATCTTCTTTTTCTCTCAGAAGTAAATTATATCAAAGAACACATAAACCTGAATTTTATTTAAAATATTTACAATGTCTCAAAGTCCAAATTGAAAACAAAATCTAAACAAAACAGTTTAAAAGCAAAATAAAAATGGCAAGATAAAACCCAATACAATTACTACTAAACTCTCTGATAAAACAATGAGCTCATAATGTGCCTGTAAATCTCCTTGATAGGCAAATTGGCGACTCTAAAACCCTCAGGGCAAGAGAAAGGTGACAGCCATTGTCTGGCAAGTGGAAAACACACAGTGTCGCTAGAAGTCCAGGAAATAACATAAACAGACCAAGACTAGTTGTACAGACAATAGTCTAAACACAGCGACACAAGCAGGATGAACAAACAGGCCATAAAACAGTGCACAGCCTGTGGGTATGTATAAACACAATATGGGACAAGGACCTTTGGGGACCTAGCAAAGGTCAGAGGTTAAATAGAGCTTGGGGTGACCTCTCCTCGAGATACAGAGGTCAGGATGTGAGAGGCTTGAGGGTTACATGATAAATAAGTGCCAGAATATATTGCAAATGAACTTTATGCTTCCACTTGAAGTTGGGTTGGATAAATCCATCATCATTTATTAATCCTCTTATGCACTTTCATTTTTTCAATCCTGGCCATTTGACATGTGCACGCTGACAGACTGACACTTTGTTGGTTATTAAAACCAACAAATGCTGCTGATGATGCAAGAGTGGATATACATGAATATGCCTTCTAGTATTGTCGACATCTTTCCATTTGTTATGACAATATCTTTACCAGAGATGTTATACTTCAATAATGAAATGAAAAGTTTTAAAAAGTTTTATAAAAAGACAATATAAATGGACATTTTCAGCATAAAATCACCCTAAAGAAAGTTGGCAAAAAACATCAAATAAACTGACCGAAGATTGACTAAAGAAAACAAGGCTAAGATTGATAATTTTAAGCATTTAAACAACCAGGAGAACATGATCAACATCACTTTAACATTGGAGCTCACATAGCGTCCAACACGCCACAATCAGTAAACACAATCCAGTCTTTCTGCTGCTTTCTGTAAGGTTTGCCAAGACCCATCTAGTCCATCGACTCTAGAAACAAGGTTAGGATTGATTGGTATTAAGTATGCTGAAATCCATACACAATCTCAGTTTATACGGCTTCATCCTGGGTCAAGGCTTGAGGAGCTATGAGCATTAAATAGACAGAGATAATAAACCACCGATCTAGCTATTACTTGGTGCAGTTCTTGTGATTATGTCCATATAGAATATCATAACAGTACTTTGATGGTTTGACTATTATAGCAAGTAATTACGGAAGATATGATAGGATGTCATTTTGTCTAATTACGTACTCAACATTATATATAAAGGGACGGATTGGTGTATAGCCTCATAGTGGGATAAGGAGTGGATCTGAGCGACTGATCTGATGAACAATGGATTAATGAAGAAAGTTAATCAATAACATCAGCTTGAAGTCCAATAGTACAGAGAATTGAAAGATATATTACAGGAATTCATGATCCCTTTGTTGAAATTGATTAACTTCATTAATGGGATGAGATAATTATTTGACAATTTTTGCTGGTTCAAATGTATTCTGTTAACAAACTACGATTTCCATCCTTTGCTTTGATTGACATTGGTACAGTGCATAAGGATTGATGTCAAATCAAGGTAGTAGAAGCATGGTAATTTTGTTAGAGAGAATCAATCTAGACTGTAGAGCTCTTAATGATGGTCTTGACCGGGCAATTCAACCATATTATACACTTACACCTTATTGAAAATGAATTGACTAAACTGGAAGTACCGAAACCAAAGCTTTGTTACAAGTTATCTAAACCACTGTACATGATATCTGGAACTATGTCACTTATTTCCATGATTACTAGTCTAGGTCTTGAACAAATATTCTTTCCTTTATTAGTTACATCTATTAACAACTCAAACATTTCAATAAACATTCTTAGAGCTGTTTTCATGTTTTGTTTATTCAATAAACAAATCCATTAGCAGAAGATAACGAAGTTCATGTGTGTCATTTCACTGAACAATTCATCATCATTAACAAATAACTGTTCTGCAGTCATCAATCACCTGTGCAGGTAACCCCCTGAGTCTGTACGGACCCCCCTCTGGGTACCCCCCACAACTGAGGTACAAGCATCTAAATCTACACTGAGTCACTTAGTCTTACACTCAGACTCTGAAAAAAGTATTTATTCTGAAAATATCACCATTTTATCAAATATTGAAAAGGAATAGAAACTTCTTGGAAGACTGTAAGAAATAGAAATTTCAGGCTGTAAAAAAAAAGGGTCCTTTTCAATATTTTTTTTTAGAGTCTAAGTGTTAAACTAAGAGTCTCTGAAACTGTTACCTTGCTTCTCTTCAAAAGTAGTTTAAAACCATTACCAGGTAATGACTTGCAGGAATAATAACAGTAGTGGGATAGATTTCTTTCATAGTCTGGAGAGGCGAGTCAGGACATTTAATTTCAGCTTGAAATGTTAAAAATCAGTTCAAGGAATATTTTCTTGGTTTCTGGACCATCACACAATGAGAGGTGACTTCGGGTTTAATACCAATTTTAGGAGTAGTTCACATATATTACCAGGTCTCAAAGTAAACAATTTTTTCAAGGAGCGGACATGCTCCTAATGTTTTATCCGTCGGAGCAAAAGAAAATTTCAAGGAACACATATAAAAAAGGATTGCTAAAAGTATCTTTAAATTAATGAATATAAGCAGAGAACTGTAAGCTATCTAATATTCAATACCATTTTGAAACAATTTTGATGGATAATGGTTAAATTTGGTGAAGAAATATAATTATTTAAGTGGACCCCAAATTTTGCCAAGGAGCATGTATGCTCCTAACTCAAAAGTACAAGGAGCAAACTGAAAATATAAGGAGCAAATGCTCCCAAATTGGATGCTATTTTGAGGCCTGATTACAGTGGCTAATATTACTGCAGGGATGGTACTGCACCTAAATTCAGTGTAGCATTGCACCCGAACCTTACTGCATGTAAGAAAGTTCTCTACAGTGCTTAGACAATGTTCACGAACCCATGGTGGGATATCATCAAATTGAGTCATATTTTACACTGAGTCGACTCTTAGGATAAAAAATATTCAACATTCCAATGGTTAACATTCCAACTGAATATTTTCAAGCATGCCTGCCTTCCTCTACGTGCCTGAGACGCTGACCACTTCCAGGTAGCTGACCACTGGTCAAGATGATGAAGTAGAGACTGTACAAGGACAGACAGGTTTCTGCTAGAACTGATAAGCAAGTCACCTCCCCAGGTGAATACATGCATGATAGATAGTTTTGGTGTTTGTGATTTCTCTAGGGGGGCTAGTGAAGATCCTAGGAAATCCTACAACAAAACTCACTTCATATCTTAGCGGCTACTTTTTATTTTAATTTCTTGTCAAACTTTGAAACTTAATGTTAGACTTGGATGTGGAGGATTTCAGCATGTTTCAAGAAAAATCTTGAAATGAAATACAATAAGATTAAAATAAGATTTTCAGCAACTTTTTTTTTGTGTTCGTTAAAGTACAATCATAAAACATGTATAACAGTTAATCATCTATAGTATTTCTTAGGAAATGGTAATCAAGGATTTTGGTAATATTTACTGAACATACCGAATTTACGAAAAAACTCTCTAATTTGGATGAAAAATAAATGAGCAAATACTCCAAAATTTGACTTTCTTAGACATTTATCGTATTTAACAGTGAACCCCCTGTCTCTCCTTCAATATAAAAGCAGCTTTTTATAACAGTTTGTTATTTAAATCGCTTATTTCAACAATCTAAAGAAAAAGATTGAGGAGAGTGTCTGTTCCTTGAAAAAAATGTTTACTTTGAGGCCTGTTGTACGATAAGAAGACAAGAATAGAATGTTTGTGAGTTATAAAGAAGCTCCTGGCGGTGAATACTAACAAAATAAACATCTACTGTCAAATACAAGCTGGACACTTTATGTTTATTTCTCCACTCAGTCCAGTCCAGCTTCTTATACACAATAGTGTACTTCTGTGGGGCGTAATTAAGCCTAGCCAAATTCAGAAACTTATTGACAAGATATCTCATTGTTCAGGTTAAAATGCTTTTTGTATTCCAATGCAAATTTGGTTTATTGTTTCCACTACACTCATGTGTTTAGTACATCAAAATGGTTCATACATGATGAAAATGTATGAAATATTAACATTATTGAAATGACAATTCCTTTCTATAAATAATCAAACAAACTTAACATATATGTTTATCAGTCTCCACATCTAGCACAAAAATTAAACACATTACCATCAATATCGGCCAACCGATTAAAATCATATGAAAATTTGTTCATGTAAAATTTGTTCCTCGGGAAAACATTCTTACTTCTAGATTACACCTTATAGTCATTCTTTATCCTATACCTGATGCAGTTACAGTTTCCCCCTGGATAAGAAGGAGCTAACCACTGCACTATCTCACCCATTTCTGACATTGTAGCTTTAACACACACCTAGACAAACTTGTCACGAAAGTCACAGTTAAAATTTTTTTAAATGTTTGACAGCTGAATGTGTCTGTCGCTAACTACACTGTAGTAAACAATGAAATATAGAACATTACAAAACATAGCTATCAAGTCAAATATAACAAACACTGAACAATAACGTTTACAGCACAGAAGCTAGTTAGTTCAGTGAATGAATTAAGCTTGAAAAGTAGCCAGTCCATAATGTTTTTTAATCAACATTAAACAAAAAACTGAAACAGTTACCAGCCTGGACCAAATGTCACCAGGTTCTGTGGCTTGTTTCATACACTGAGTAAGTTACATATTTAATTCTCTTCACCTTTGTTACTGTGAACCCGTTGATGTCTCACACTTCTGTTTCTTATGTTCAAGGAGCTAGGTATTCCTACTGCTTCACGTCTAGCCTCTGAGGTATGTGTTTGATGCAGAATAACAGTGAATACTCAGAGTTAGAATAAGCTCTAGTCTTGTAGCACCTGGCTAGTGGAGCACAAGGAAAATACTGGTAGTTAGAATTTAGAGATGACATGATTTGTTTCATTGAAATGAGTTTGGACAGGTACTTACAAAGAGGCGAGGTGAGGTGAGGTGAGGTGAGGTGAGGTGAGGTGAGGTGAGGTGAGGTGAGGTGAGGTGAGGTGAGGTGAGGTGATTTGGGCTTAAATGGAGCTTTCAAGATTATTTCACTCATATCATTGCTGCTGGTATGCAAGGAGAAAGCCCACAACACCATGGCGGCTATGCATTGCGGTGAAACCTGCAAGCATTGAATGGAACTAGCGAATCATGGGTGGGTATTACAATGAAATTCAGTGTAGCATTACACCGTAACCTTACTGCAAAAAGAAAAAGGTGCCAAGCCTCTGGCAGATTCGAACCCGGACTTCTTGATCAGAAGCCGAATGCGCTAACCACTGCACTATCCATCCCCTACTAAAGATATGCTGGTCCCTATTGCCCTTTTACTTAATTGATGTCGACCCCTGAATATAGATCCTATAGTCTACATGAGGCATAGTGGTAGGTATGTACTCATGAAGACAACACATGCTTACAATCAGACATGCATTATCAGACAGCAAAGATTCACAGTATGTAGATAAAATATTGTTATCCAGCTGATTAAAGTATCCACACTAGCCAATGGTCAGCCTGCAGATAATCATTTTGCGCTTGACCTCTCAGTACAAACAGTATGGTCCAGTATGCTTAAGGTGATGACCAAGCCAGATGACCAGTTATAACACTAACACCTGTGCAGGTGCTTGAAGTGATGACCACCTGGAGGTAACTGACCACTTGAAAGTAAATGACCTGTAAGAAGCAGTTTGTCATGGATTATCTCCCCTTGATCCCGTTTCATTTGCTGCTTCATTTCAGAAGTGCTCTACCTATTAGAAAAGGAGATGGTATCAGTATTTCCTGGAAACCTTAAGGTTGTAAACTCTCAAAAGTATATTTAGGACTATTTGTATCAAGTTCTTGTACAGAACCTAATATAGAGGTTCAAAACTTTTAGTTGCTTTTTGTTTTAGGTATTTTAAATTGAAATGTTGATGGCAATTGTAAAGTTGAAATATTTTTTCAATGATATTTCCTAACAAAGTAGTTTTCAAAATGGTTGTTTTTTTGTTAAAATATCAACGGCATTGTAAAGGTGAAATGGGATTTTTTTCAAACAATGGAATTCATAAAATAAATACACATAAAGTTCCTTTCACTCTGTGTGGATACCCAGGTTAATCTTCAGTTCTTTCAGAGCAGATTTCTTGTCATATCCTGTGGATGTGACCATGTGATAACATGTGGTATATCCTACATACAGTACAGTACAAACATAACATCTGGTATATCCTACATACAGCGTCTAGGTACATACAGTTTGCTTTGAACTTAAATCCCAATTAAAAATACACTATCTACCATGACAGGAGATTGACCATCCATCTAAATTTCAGTATGAATGCAAAAACTATGAACTATGGTTGAGTGCTGGAAGATGGAAGTATAAGGAATGTGACCTAGCTCCATAAGGAATGTGACCTAGCTCCATAAGGAATATGACCTAGCTCCATAAGGAATATGACCTAGCTCCATAAGGAATGTGACCTAGCTCCATAAGGAATGTGACCTAGCTCCATAAGGAATGTGACCTAGCTCCATAAGGAATGTGACCTAGCTCCATAAGGAATATGACCTAGCTCCATGAGGAATATGACCTAGCTCCATAAGGAATATGACCTAGCTCCATAAGGAATATGACCTATCTCCATAAGGAATATGACCTATCTCCATAAGGAATATGACCTAGCTCCATAAGGAATATGACCTAGCTCCATAATGAATATGACCTAGCTCCATAAGGAATATGACCTAGCTCCTCCATGAGGTGAATCGTGACAGATGCACCAACAAAGCATCTAGGTTGACACAAATTTGTTTCTAATCAATTACGATCGTTACATTTACAAATACACCACCTACCATTTGCGGAGATGGACAAGGAATCTGTATTCCAGTTTGTATGTAAAACTCTGAAACATGGTGGATCACTGGAAGAAGGACTTGTATACGAACTTGATAAACTTAATGAATAATTCATAACATCCAGGGTAGATAAAATAACTCTTATTATTCAGTTTGCATTCATGATGGTATATATGTTACCTGGAAAATATTTTGTTTGGAAATAAGATGGGATGAACAATTTGGCAGCATTTTTATTTGGAAGTATTTTAAGTAGCATTTATTTCTCCCAAAATTTTTCCAAATCACACTAGGATAATCTGTAAACCAACTAAATATTTTTTTTTGTCTAATAATTCATAATACACCTCACAGAAAGTCTAGATGGACAGGTAACACCAGCTTGATAGTCACATATACACAAGGTAACACTACCCAGGAGAGGAACCCAGAAACACAGGGCCATGTGGCGCTGATAACCATGTTTATTCCCAGCACGTGTACAGGAAATATCGTACCTGACAGTGACCTATCCCAGCAGGCTTATAATACCCTCACTATATCCTGGCATAACATAAACAAAGTGGTAGTAACATTATCTTCTCTCAATGAATTGATCTTCACTTCTTGAATTTATTTGCTTGATATCTGGAACGGATTTGTTCAAATTGGCCTGTATTTCTTGCAATACTATAATTTCCTGTATTTCTTGGTATATTAAGAACCACTTTACATGTCTAAAATTACAGACATAATACTAGGTTCTTGCAGTTCCTGACAAAGTTGGGTTTTTTATCTTCAGAATAAATATGGATATGTACGTCTTAAACTTGTTAAAGGTTCCAATGGACATCATAAGCATTAAGAGTAAATATGTTAAGTACTCTTCCTGGAAGTTCTCTGCAAAAGAGAAGTGGGAGATTGCGAGGTAGGTACACAGTATATTCTCACGGTTTCTGACACCTGACTGTTATGTGGACAGGTGTAATTCTATCTGTGTACCTGTAGGGTAATGGTATATAGACTTTGTTCAGTCCTCCATAGAATACTCTCCTGATTACAGCCCACAGACAGAGGAACGCTCAATAGATGGACGTGTGGTGAAGAGACAACAGACGGAGGAACGCTCAATAGATGGATGTGTGTTGATGAGACAACAGACAGAGGAACGCTCAATAGATGGATGTGTGGTGATGAGACAACAGACAGAGGAACGCTCAATAGATGGATGTGTGGTGATGAGACAACAGACAGAGGAACGCTCAATAGATGGATGTGTGGTGATGAGACAACAGACAGAGGAACGCTCAATAGATGGACGTGTGGTGAAGAGACAACAGACAGAGGAACACTCAATAGATGGATGTGTGGTGAAGAGACAACAGACGGAGGAACGCTCAATAGATGGATGTGTGTTGATGAGACAACAGACAGAGGAACGCTCAATAGATGGATGTGTGTTGATGAGACAACAGACAGAGGAACGCTCAATAGATGGATGTGTGGTGATGAGACAACAGACAGAGGAACGCTCAATAGATGGATGTGTGGTGATGAGACAACAGACGGAGGAACGCTCAATAGATGGACGAGTGTTGATGAGACAACAGACAGAGGAACGCTCAATAGATGGATGTGTGGTGATGAGACAACAGACAGAGGAACGCTCAATAGATGGATGTGTGGTGATGAGACAACAGACAGAGGAACGCTCAATAGATGGATGTGTGGTGATGAGACAACAGACAGAGGAACGCTCAATAGATGGACGTGTGGTGAAGAGACAACAGACAGAGGAACACTCAATAGATGGATGTGTGGTGAAGAGACAACAGACGGAGGAACGCTCAATAGATGGATGTGTGTTGATGAGACAACAGACAGAGGAACGCTCAATAGATGGATGTGTGTTGATGAGACAACAGACAGAGGAACGCTCAATAGATGGATGTGTGGTGATGAGACAACAGACAGAGGAACGCTCAATAGATGGATGTGTGGTGATGAGACAACAGACGGAGGAACGCTCAATAGATGGACGAGTGTTGATGAGACAACAGACAGAGGAACGCTCAATAGATGGATGTGTGGTGATGAGACAACAGACAGAGGAACGCTCAATAGATGGATGTGTGGTGATGAGACAACAGACAGAGGAACGCTCAATAGATGGATGTGTGGTGATGAGACAACAGACGGAGGAACGCTCAATAGATGGACGAGTGTTGATGAGACAACAGACAGAGGAACACTCAATAGATGGATGTGTGGTGATGAGACAACAGACAGAGGAACGCTCAATAGATGGATGTGTGGTGAAGAGACAACAGACAGAGGAACGCTCAATAGATGGATGTGTGGTGAAGAGACAACAGACGGAGGAACGCTCAATAGATGGATGTGTGGTGAAGAGACAACAGACAGAGGAACGCTCAATAGATGGATGTGTGGTGATGAGACAACAGACAGAGGAACGCTAATTAGATGGATGTGTGGTGATGAGACAACAGACAGAGGAACGCTCAATAGATGGACGTGTGGTGAAGAGACAACAGACAGAGGAACGCTCAATAGATGGACGAGTGTTGATGAGACAACAGACAGAGGAACGCTCAATAGATGGATGTGTGGTGATGAGACAACAGACAGAGGAACGCTCAATAGATGGATGTGTGGTGATGAGACAACAGACAGAGGAACGCTCAATAGATGGACGTGTGGTGAAGAGACAACAGACAGAGGAACACTCAATAGATGGATGTGTGGTGAAGAGACAACAGACGGAGGAACGCTCAATAGATGGATGTGTGTTGATGAGACAACAGACAGAGGAACGCTCAATAGATGGATGTGTGTTGATGAGACAACAGACAGAGGAACGCTCAATAGATGGATGTGTGGTGATGAGACAACAGACAGAGGAACGCTCAATAGATGGATGTGTGGTGATGAGACAACAGACGGAGGAACGCTCAATAGATGGACGAGTGTTGATGAGACAACAGACAGAGGAACGCTCAATAGATGGATGTGTGGTGATGAGACAACAGACAGAGGAACGCTCAATAGATGGATGTGTGGTGATGAGACAACAGACAGAGGAACGCTCAATAGATGGATGTGTGGTGATGAGACAACAGACGGAGGAACGCTCAATAGATGGACGAGTGTTGATGAGACAACAGACAGAGGAACACTCAATAGATGGATGTGTGGTGATGAGACAACAGACAGAGGAACGCTCAATAGATGGATGTGTGGTGAAGAGACAACAGACAGAGGAACGCTCAATAGATGGATGTGTGGTGAAGAGACAACAGACGGAGGAACGCTCAATAGATGGATGTGTGGTGAAGAGACAACAGACAGAGGAACGCTCAATAGATGGATGTGTGGTGATGAGACAACAGACAGAGGAACGCTAATTAGATGGATGTGTGGTGATGAGACAACAGACAGAGGAACGCTCAATAGATGGACGTGTGGTGAAGAGACAACAGACAGAGGAACGCTCAATAGATGGATGTGTGGTGAAGAGACAACAGACAGAGGAACGCTCAATAGATGGATGTGTGGTGATGAGACAACAGACAGAGGAACGCTAATTAGATGGATGTGTGGTGATGAGACAACAGACAGAGGAACGCTCAATAGATGGACGTGTGGTGAATGGACAACAGACAGAGGAACGCTCAATAGATGGACGTGTGGTGATGAGACAACAGACAGAGGAACGCTCAATAGATGGATTTGTAGTGATGAGACAACAGACGGAGGAACGCTCAATAGATGGATGTGTGGTGATGAGACAACAGACAGAGGAACACTCAATAGATGGACGTGTGGTGATGAGACAACAGAGAGAGGAACGCTCAATAGATGGATGTGTGGTGAAGAGACAACAGACAGAGGAACGCTCAATAGATGGACGTGTGGTGATGAGACAACAGACAGAGGAACGCTCAATAGATGGACGTGTGGTGAAGAGACAACAGACAGAGGAACACTCAATAGATGGACGTGTGGTGATGAGACAACAGAGAGAGGAACGCTCAATAGATGGATGTGTGGTGAAGAGACAACAGACAGAGGAACGCTCAATAGATGGACGTGTGGTGATGAGACAACAGACAGAGGAACGCTCAATAGATGGATGTGTGGTGATGAGACAACAGACAAGAGGAACGCTAATTAGATGGATGTGTGGTGAAGAGACAACAGACAGAGGAACGCTCAATAGATGGATGTGTGGTGATGAGACAACAGACAGAGGAACGCTCAATAGATGGATGTGTGTTGATGAGACAACAGACAGAGGAACACTCAATAGATGGATGTGTGGTGATGAGACAACAGACAGAGGAACGCTCAATAGATGGATGTGTGGTGATGAGACAACAGACAGAGGAACGCTCAATAGATGGATGTGTGGTGATGAGACAACAGACAGAGGAACGCTCAATAGATGGATGTGTGGTGATGAGACAACAGACGGAGGAACGCTCAATAGATGGATGTGTGGTGAAGAGACAACAGACAGAGGAACGCTCAATAGATGGATGTGTGGTGAAGAGACAACAGAGAGAGGAACGCTCAATGGATGGATGTGTGGTGAAGAGACAACAGAGAGAGGAACGCTCAATAGATGTATGTGTGGTGAAGAGACAACAGACAGAGGAACGCTCAATAGATGGATGTGTGTTGATGAGACAACAGACAGAGGAACGCTCAATAGATGGATGTGTGTTGATGAGACAACAGACAGAGGAACACTCAATAGATGGATGTGTGGTGATGAGACAACAGACAGAGGAACGCTCAATAGATGGATGTGTGGTGATGAGACAACAGACAGAGGAACGCTCAATAGATGGATGTGTGGTGATGAGACAACAGACAGAGGAACGCTCAATAGATGGATGTGTGGTGATGAGACAACAGACAGAGGAACGCTCAATAGATGGACGTGTGGTGATGAGACAACAGACGGAGGAACGCTCAATAGATGGATGTGTGGTGAAGAGACAACAGACGGAGGAACGCTCAATAGATGGATGTGTGGTGAAGAGACAACAGACAGAGGAACGCTTAAGAGATGGATGTGTGGAGATGAGACAACAGAAACTGGATGCACTGAAGGATGCAGTGACAGTCTCAACAAAATATGATTGAAAGTCATCCTGCTCCAACAGTTTGTGCAAGCTTACTTTCATTCCCTGTGGAGCAAATGCTCCTTGTCGCTAGAGAACATTGGAACCATCACTGAGACTTCTACGTCCAATCTACCAGATTGAAACAGTCATCAGTATCATTATCCGTGACAAGAGACAAATAACAGCATAATATTACCTGAAAGTTTTGACAATCTCTGAGGGTGTTTAAGCACTATTAACTGGTCTAATAATCCTCTAGAATGTAGGACAGATCCCAGATAGATGTAACTCATACCTTGCAACGAGACAGTTTCAGGTTACTAAAGTAGACTTAACTAGGCTGACACCTGACTAGGGCACTATCTCCTCATCAGACCACTTTTACAGACCCACATGACCAACTGAAATAACAAAATAAAATACTATATGACATATGGAAGGTTAACCTTGGACTAACATTTAGTCTCAGGGTCTGGATGACAGACTAGGTTAACCTAAGCGATGGGTGAGACGAGGTGGAGGAATTATCCAATTGAAAGGTTAACAGAGGTGAATACTATAGAACCCACAGGAGGGTTAACATCTAGACTTGTATGCACACCAAGAGTAAGAAAGTAGCATCACATCTCTTCATTTATGCAACTGTTGCAACAGACAGATACATTGCTTTCTTGTATGGTGCAATGTTTTGCAGTGCAACCAATATTATTGAACATGTTGCACCTGTTGCACATGTCAAATACTGAATAGCAGCCTGAAAAATTTATTACAGAACAGACTTTGTCTACTTACCACAAGTTGAAACACACGAAAACTATGGGAATCCATGTGAAAATGTGGTATCCTTAGTTGTTACTAATTCATCCAAAATGGTTTGCAATTCATGTCACATATTCAATGTCAACAACATTGTATTCAACACACACACACATTTATAGCTCAACTGAAATTCCCGACTCTTCTATCAATCATTGTACAATAAGATTTGAACTATTTTTCACAATTCTCTGCAAGACCACCATTATCTTCTCACAGTGAGTGCCATGTGTACCTGACGTACAAGTTCATTTAAAATCCAAAACTATTAATCCTTATATGTTTTACAAGTCAACACAGGTAAAACTTTACTCATAGCATTTCCATAGTGTATACCCATTTCGTATGATAGAAATAAACTTGCATCACAGTCCAGAAGTTGTCCAGATGTTGTCCAGATACACTGAGATACACTGAGACTGTTAAGTAGATATTACAATCAAGTCTTGCATTTTCTAAGAAACATTTTCCAAACTTCTAGGTCGCAGGCATCATCCATCATACATGTTAAAGAAGGATCCTGATTTTCCAACCTCTGTATCCTCACACAGCAGTGACAGTTGATATCCACATGTTGCCAGGCATCCAGACCTTACCATCAAATCATTCATTTTCAAAAATATATTTTTCCAAATTCTAGGAAGGTCAGTCATAATCCAGCGTACATATCCAGTCTGTTCCAGTAGGACCCTGTCTCCCGAGCTCTGAATCCCCACTTATGTACGCAGCAGTGACAGTTGATATCCACAATGTTGCCAGGCCTTCAGACTGTTCACTCAAGCATGTAGTCACTTTTCATCTGTCTCCATCCAAATTATTCTTATGATCTCATAATGGTGCAAGAACATGACATTAAAGAATACCTGCAGCCCGCTAAAACTAGATGAAAACATTCCGTCAAGAAGGTTGACAGAAACCCTCTTTCTGTTGAACTATTTTACATTTTAAGTTGTTACATGCAAAATACAGTGATCATTTTGAATTGTTGATCTTGGCTACCTTCTCCGACTGTGGCAAGGCAAGAGTTAATGCTACACAAAATAAACTTTGGTTATTTCCGATTGAACAGATCGTGAAAGTGAGTCAGTGACTAAGTGTCCACAGTCACCAAAAGGCTTGCCATTACACTTTCTTGACCCTTTCTCTGTTGACTTCTTTCTGAACTTTCTGAAAGGATGGTTGGCAACTTTCTCCAACTCCAGCAAAGAATGGGTTAACAAAATGTCCACAATCATTCGAAAGACAACAATCCTTTTCCTCCTTCCTAACAAGAAAGTTAACGAACATATTTCCCTCAAAACCTAATCACAGAAAGTTAAAGAGAGTTTCAAGACTAACCAATGAGTTTGAACTAACTAAATACAATCATGTCAGGTGACAACTTATGAAAGGACTTGTCGTGTACCTTATCACATGAAACCTAATCCGTTCAAACTCTGGCTGTGTCGCTAAATATACCTGGCCATGCACTACATACATTCCAAAGTTTACAAACAATGCTCTTGATTTGTAATCCGAGAGATGGCACTTGCTATGATAAGCTTGCACTGGGGTTTACATTGTGTTTCAGGCTAACTGCTTTTTCAGTATTGCACATTAATGTCATTTCAAAATATATCAACATTTTCCCAAATGCATCAATCATTTTCATTAATATTGAGAGTTATTATTTTTAACAAAAGCATATATTTTGATATCAAATATATATCATCTTCTAAGACGTTTTTCACAAGTATGATAAAGTAAATTGACATCAAGGTAAATAACTTATAAACATTTCAAAACGTCTAAAAATTCATGAAAATAAATTCAAAGAATTCTATTTTTGACAAATTAATCATCTATCAAAGTTTGTTAAAAAGCGTAAAATAAAAAAAACTAAATTTATTACCAGAGACTTGTAGGACCCATAATTATAGTAGGATTAACTAGCCATTGCCCGATTCTTCTCTTTGTCTATCAGGATGTTTCTGTCAATTGGCCAATAATTATTTCAACAGCAAAAGTGATTAAAGAACCAATGAACGGTAAAAAAAAAAATAGTAAAAAAATTATTTTAAATTTTGTTTTCATAGTGTTTTCATTTTGTGTCATAGATTGAACACACCTTTTTGAAGAGTAGCCTATTCTAGACAATCAAATCAAGTACAATTGAATCAAGTATAATCAAATCAAGTACAATTGAATCAAGTATAATCAAATCAAGTACAATTGAATCAAGTACAATCAAATCAAGTACAATTGAATCAGACCACATAAACACATCACGTGACAGAAATGTTCATAATCATTTTTTAAATGCAAATAATTGATTCATATAGATTGCAACAGATTTTAGACAACCAGCCAGGTGAAGACGGAGGATGATGCAAAAACACCTGCACACTGTTCCATATTTAATCTATTTCACCTGCTCTTGCGTAAGCATTTCAAACCTTCAATTTCAACCAGTTACTATCACTAAAGAGGAAAAGGTGTTAAAAGTTCAGCGATAAAATTAATTTAGAAGCAACTCTCGAAACAGAATAAATCGCTTTAAACCTAGAACCATTATTGTTACTACAGCAGCGAGAGGGTTAACATCTCAGGTACATACAGGAAGGCATCAGTCAAGGTAAACAGCTGTCCGCCAACATTTGTTGTTGATGTGAGCGGAAAAAACACAAGCAGACATACGAGTAGATAATGAAAGGCTTCGGCACATTTCTCTCTGTTAACGACTTACCAAGCCAGAGGTGAGAAAATCTGAAGGTGCTGACACTTTCCCTTACCTGGCTAGCATACACCTTCGGATGGTGGTAACCACTTGAATGCTCTAATTCATGGAACTATGCAAGAGCTTTTAATAGAGACAATCTGATTTCTTAATATGAATGTTCAGTAATATACAGTAATATTTCAGGCCGACTTATGTGGCGGAGGATTTCAGGGGGTTCTAATCCATCACCCCTCCCCCTTTTGCATGTAAACTTGATCGACCACCTTGATGAACCCCCCCCCCCCCCCCCCCCCCCCAAATATGTGAATCCCTCTCCTTTCCTGGATCCTCCTATCTTCAGATAGTCTCCAATCCCAGAATATATTAGTTTAAGTTGATGATGGAAAGGTTCAAATCATTGGAGAAAAAGGGTATGGAATGTTACATTTTTGTAGACCCATCCCAGGGGTTAGCTTTAAGTCTGAGGTCACAGACTTACCAAATTTTAGCTTTGACCTACCAAAAAAAATCACCCAAAAGTCACTGACTTTCCTATTTTTCTATTTACTACCAAAGTGGAAGGACTTACAGACCTGACTCTGTGACTTGGTGGAAAAAACTAACATAAGTTCATGACTTACTGACATTGAAAAGACTTTTTAACCCCTTCATACACGCTTCGTGAAGAATATCATCTTGCATGTTACTTGTCAATACTTGCTCAATCTATTCTAATAACTTAAAATAATTCCCGGAAAATACTTGAATAAAGAAGCAACAAAACCATCTCCCTGCAGGTTTCCACTTTGCATGACCCTGAGCAGACTGTGCAAGTGAGGTAACAAACAGCATATAAAGATGCACAGGGAACACCTGAAAAAATCCTCTCCTGGCTTAGAATAAATATATTGGTGGAAATCTTCGAAATCTCACTACTTGGGTGAAGAAACGGTTCATTTGATGGCACAGCAGGTTTTTATCTAAGTGAGTAGAGCAGCAGGCTGTTCTGAACGTCTGCGGACGTGAAATAACTTATGAATCATCCTTTTCCTGAAATCTCTGATGTGAATTCTGAGCTTGTAATCATGTCAATCATTTGGGATTATTTTAAGTCGCAACTAATTTCCATCTTCTATCTGTTGCAGGTATTCTAGTTTTGCTAAATTTTCTGATGTGACTTAGAAAATATTAGATAATGTTTAATCTATAAAAAAAAATAATTCATGAATCATTGTGTATCTAAATAACTTTAGTGAACATATGATGAATAAGTAACTTCTGCCCTAAAGAAAAGCGAAACAAATTTATTTCCTATTCTATCTATCAAATCTTCTTTGACTGTCTTGTATATGTATAATAGCTAAGATTGAGCTTTCAAGCAAATGCCAAAACCTGTAGACTAATGAAAACAGAAATATTATACAGGATAGAATAAAACTATAGAGGCTTTGCTATTTCAAAGGGACTTGCATCATTTGCTTTACTGGATTTTAAACAAAATCAGTGAAACATGAAAATTAATGGACATGCACAAGGCAGTCAGTTCTGTCTACTGTATATCAGCATAAGGGAAACTATTTCTGGCATGTAGGAAACAGACAGACCTATACTCGTTATTTGCATCATGGTCCAATGAACACATATAGTGCATTTCTGTTACAACACCAAATAGTGTGATTGTTATGTAAATGTGTTCATGCAACGAGGCTCGTGCTACCAGCGACAAGAGGGATTTCTTAACAAATATTATAACAAGATATATATTTGTTAAACACTATTGCTCCATGATTATAAGCACACAGTTCTGATATAAAATAGGAAAGTGTTCACAAGATAAATGTATGCCAAGAGAGAGGAGGGGTTGGGAAGCGGAGGTTTAGGCAAATCAATGTCATCATGCTATCCGAGATGAAAGTATTAACATTACAACATAATAAAACAAGATGGTTACGTGTAAAAGGCAAATAATGACAATTCAAAAGATATGGCCAGGGTCTAAGTTTTTGGAACGGACAGACAGATGGACTAATGAAAGAAACAATATACCCCTTGGAATTTTCCATTCAAATATAAAACTTTGAAGATTAAGATTTCTAAATAAATTTTGGCTACTTTTTTCTTACACAGCAGAGGGCTAAACAAATTTGTAAGTGAAATTCAATTCAGGAATTTCATCAATTTAAAGCTATTAATATTACAGTGCTTTAGAAAGTAGAAAGTATATATATCCTCCACACAATGAAAGGTCTGTTGATTTCAATCTTCATTGTCAATAACAACACAATGTATACATTTGTGTTTGCTTTGGTGGGATTTTCTCTCCCAATGTAATGCAGCCAGAAATTGGAAACGGTCCACAAGTGCAAAGATATCTCTCCGTGGGTGAGACATTACAGCATAACTTCAACACTGTGCTCATAATTACACGTTGATCTATGGCAGAGATAAGAGAGGTTTTAACTTGTCTGGTTTTTATCATCAATTAATTTTACATTTTCCTTAATTACATATTTATCCAACTACTTCTCCAAAAGGTTTGTACAATTCAACATTAGAGTACACATTTCTCAGTAAGTTTTTCAGAGTCGAAGTAGAATGAAAAAATAGAATCTCCAGATATATAACACAGTGTATGGTTGCCACACCCTTTGTGACTGTCCAATACCTGACCAACTTGTCTTTTTAATAAGCTTTTCAAGGTGTGACAAATGAATCTTTGAAGAATTTTTAAAATTACAATTCAAGAGACCTGAGACAGTCTATGGCTGACACACCCTTCCCCCCTTTCACCTGTCCACTACCTGACCAGCCTTGTCTCATTAGTTTACCTGTCCAGGTGTGACGAATGGACAGGTAGAGCTGAGAGTGAATGTGTACCTTGAATCATTGGGTAATGGGGACAACTCTTTGATCCCTCGTCTGTCTCTTGGGCTGTTACGCTTGTTTCCTCCTCGCTTTGTTCTTCACCACACCTTGCTTTTTGACTCAGACTCAGAGATGTGACATTTTAAATGATATTAGAAATACATGCTATTCAGGTCGTGAACAAACGTAACTTGTTATGATTTCAGATCATACTATCTGCAAAATGTACAAATTCTTGTATTTTTACGAGATTTGCAAGATTAGAATCCACACCCTCAGAGTCAGGCACCAATTGTCAGCATAAAGCAGCCACAGTGCAGCGCCAGTTAAAGCATTTTTCTGTCCTTATAATGCTGAGTGTCAAGCAAAGAAGCAACAACTCCCATCTAGCGTCTTTTGGTAAATATTTATGATTCGACCAGGAATCAAACCCTGGTCTCCCAGGTGATGAGCGGACACTCTACCAACTGAGCTACATCCCAGGATCCTTTGATCAATGGTAAATAGATCAGTGAATATTCATCTCTCCTTCTCAACTCCATGACAAGTATACTCTAGAAATCCTTGATTGAAATTCATAAACTATTGTTCAAATATACACCATATCAATGATCTGATTGCTCATGTTTGAATTTCTGCAATACATTTCTACTGCCTTTAATAATAACTGCAAACACAGCCCTCAATGTTGCTACCAATTTGGGAGCATTTGCTCCCTATTTTTTCAATTTGCTCCCTGTAATTTTGAGTAAGGAGCACACATGCTCCTTGATAAAATTTGGGGTCAACTAAAAAAAGGACTGTTTCTTCACAAAAGAATACTCTTATCCATCACAAGATGGCATTGAATATTAGCTCACTTACAGTTTTCTACTTATATTCATTAATATATTCCCATAAGCAATCTAAAATTAAAATGTGCTCCTTGAAATTTTCTTTTGCTCCCAAAATTAATATGTTAGGAGCGTGTCCGCTCCTTGAAAAAAATTTTTTACTTTGAGGCCTGAAACAATGATAAATCTTTTATGAATGGACAACACCTTTGATGGTAGAATTATACAGGGGTTACACTATCTACTGTCTACTATTGAAACGGAAACATTGATATAAAATGCATAAGGAGGTCAGGTTACACTGACACATATAGAACGTTAACCTTTGACAGATAATAAAACATTCAGCATATCATGACCTTTAAAATATTTACAATTGACAGGACTGGCTTCACTCTTAGCTAAAATACTGTCACTGTTAACCTATACCCTGCAGGAGGCCGCTAGTGCTGTCTACTCTTGATCCTTCATGAAAATAGTACCCATAGGGCTCAAAGTCAACTTTTTGATTTGCATGAGTAACATATAAAATTTACTGACCAAAAGAGAACAAAAATATATGCAGTATGTCGGATTACAGGTCATTGCATGAGTCTGACAGGCTATGAGGTAAAAAGTTGATATAAAAACGTACACTAAAGTGTTTTTTAACAATAACACAAACTTCTTTGCATTTTTATCTCTGATATAAATACCAAATGACCCAAACTACACTCACAAAATCCACACTTATAAAACACCTGTGCTGAGTTATGATTATCTATAAATTTTTAAAAAATTTTGTTACCAACTATATGATGAAATGTATACGTTGTAATAGTTGCAATTCTCATGTTTTCCTTCGGTTCCCCAAGTTCTGATAAAATAGCACCCAAAGCAAAAGAACATAACCACTCTATCCAACAGATTATAGGGTTTTTTCCCTCTTATCATCAATTACATAATCTTGATAACATCTTCATGTACAGATTTTCATGTTATCACAAATTATCAAAGAGAGGTATTGAAGATTATCCCTTATAATGATAACATTTTATCTGGAAGGGATTTTTTCCTGGAAATATTATCATAACAGTTATCTTTTGTCACCTGTATTGATCAGAAAGGGTCTTTTTAATAAATTTGCTACACTTTGAGGTTAACCCTTAACGTGCGGGCGACGGAATTATCCGGGCGGGCTATAAGCGATTCCTAGGTGTCTGTATACGGATCCCGGATACAAGACTTAGAATAATTCACGGCTGTCTAAGTATACTCTATCACCCATACCGGGTCACGAGTCGATTGTGTCCGCGACCCGACCCATGAGAATGGCTGTATTTACGCATCGCGACCCGACATGAGAATAAAGCTTTGTTCAGTGTGTGGTCGGAATATCAAGCAAAATTCACACCAATTTGCGTGTGCATTGTTGACCCGTAACGCATCGATAATTAGCTTTACAAAAGGCCAATTATGTCGGGCTTAGCCCCCGAAGCATTAATTCGCTTGAGGCTATTTTCACCCACGTGTTTGTATTGCCTCGGGTTTGCCTCGCCCGAGACTGCTATCTGCCTCGCATCTCGCGAGACGGGGAAAAAAATCGCTAACTCGCCTTACTCCCGCACTTCATATCATGTGAGAAAAAAATACGGCAAAATAAAGGGGAAACAATGGACTACATTCCCATATAAAATTAGAAAATCTCAAAAAAATAATAAAGACACAGCAAGCGCCGTGAAAAAGGTCATGTTTACACTTCATAAATTTTGAAACAATCGGCGATTTTCACAACTTCTAAAACATTTATCAAGGCTAAAATACTGAATGCATTTTCATAATTTTTATATCACAATAAACCGAAAAGAATAATCTTTTATTCTATATAAAATGCGCAGATTTATTCACAGAAATAAAGATACAATTTTACCTTTCTGAGAGGCATGTGAAACCAAACGGCACACAAACTAATCAACATATTTTCATCAGTTATGGTTCGAGGTTAGCGTTTATTTGAAAAGTCAAACAACATAACCATATTTGGGTTGACATGTGCTTATTTGTCAACTGGTTCGAGATTATGATTTCTTGGAAAAGTGCGATGAACGACCGTTTGCAATGCCGCATACATGTTGTAAGTATTGACGATTTTATAGGTGGGAATAAAGACAAACTTTACATAGCTATAGAATTATAACCAAAGGTCGCATTCTAATAATTTTTATATCATTGTGAAGCTAGACATCTTGTCTTCAATTCCGTATATAAATGGAATTTTTTTCGTTTCGTATTTATGATGTTACGAGGCCCGAATAAAAGACAATCTTTCGAAAGTAATAGAATAAAAACGAAAAAAACATAGAAAATTCATTCAAAGTTTCGAGTGTGAATTAGCCATTTGTGTACGGGTTTCGCTACTTGAATTTGTATTGAACGCCCGTATATAGTCCTTATTCGCCATGTAGATGCGGTATATTTTGTAAAAACGATACCGGAATCGCCGCCTGGAAATTCCGCCAGCAGAGCTAGTTAGTGCCAAAGCCCAAACTACTGCTGCGAGCTGCGAGCCTGTAAATTCCGCCACAGGGGCTAAAAATGGTAAAATATATATACGCAACGTAAGGGTTAAGGTTTCAAAGCATTTTGACCAAATTCATATATTTCAAATATTATATTTTATTGACATCTGACTGTTTGTGGTAGGGGGCAGACAACTGTGTAGAGTATCTATAATGGCGATTACCGGGGTATGCATACCACATCTGACTGTGTTAAGGGGCAGACAATTGTGTAGAGTATAGATAATGCATACCACATTTAACTGTTTGAGCTCGGTTAGGGTTGTTTACACAGGTGAAACCCCAGTCACTCACAAACAATCACTGCGCCATTAACAACTTGTTTTCTAATTATCGACATGTGACATATCATCAATAACTGGTAAAAACAACTCATCAAGCCTCTCCCATCAATTTGCCCAAAGGAGACAGGTCATTAAGCTCGGACTTCACTTGGGGGCTGAAATGGTGTACATTACTCAGAATAAACATATCTTGTGTTTGTGAAAAACATGTTTTCTATTTCCTATACTGTTACTGTACTCTCCTAACTAACAATATCATAAGGAATAATATTAATAGACATATTTTATTATATAAACAAGTATAAAGTGATAACAATGAACTCAACAGTTGAATTTCACTACACAGGGAAAGTGCTTTAGTCTACTAGGAGGGTTTAACAAATAAAGATATTAGATGCATGGTTCAACCTAAATGCAAGACTGTATATGAAATTCCAGGAAAGTCTCAACTTAAGCATAAAGTTTGAAAATTTATCTAGCCTTTGAGAACGAGTTAAATTATGTAATTTATACAAAATGAATTATAATCAGTGATTAATCTACAAATATGACTTTTAAAATACAGGGACTCACTATCACAAGCTTTTATGAGTCCCAGAAAATAAACGTGAGTCTCTCCATAGTAATCCTATTAGTATAAATAAAAACCTTGCATCTCAGGGACTCGCAGTTAAAAATTGTATGAGTCCTTTTCAAATTTTGTGAGTAAATGAAGAAAGACTCATAGGTAAATTTATCCCTGTATAATTTGGAAAGTAAAAACCACAAGAATTTAGAAAGAAAATATGAAAGGAACATTGATTGCCAGGTCCATTCAGTAATCACACAAGTTTATGTCATAAAGATATCAGCTGAGAGTCGTTATTTACATTACAAAGATAAGAATTACAGCAAGCAGAAGACTAATCCACAGCAAACTAAAGTGGAGGAATGTACATATATCTACACAACATACCCCCGGGGGATTTCACTCAGATAAAATGCCCTTGGGAAAACTCGAAAGTCAATGATCACATGATAATATGTCTGACAGATAATATGTCTAATATGCCCTCATCAGGGGAATTTATAGTGCTTAACTACATTTTCATAAATCTCTTATGGAATAAATTTGCAAAAACTATAATTACATTTGTGAGACAAAATCAAGGTCAGGATGAAAGGAATTCACATAGTGTAATGTGTTAGACTCAAGGAAAGAAATTCATATATTGCTAACATTTTAAACTCATGACAAAAAAGTTATAATACTGTTAATATTTTAAACTCAAGAAAAAAAAGAATTCATAAACTGCTAACATTTTGAACTCGAGTCACATATCCTACATACCTGCATAAGAGGATGACTTTTATACAGTCCAAAATAATAAGGAAGCACAAAAGGTCGTAGATTTTCCACATACCTGTCTGTCAAACTCTCTACCTGGGATATGCCAAGTTAATTACATTGCACATTTATGGACACTTTTTTAACTCTGAAATATCTCTGGTAAATCTACACATGTATATTGTTTGAAATAAAGACAAAAATTTACTTTTATTTATCTCAAAATTAATTGTGAATTTACAATGAAAACGTAAGAAAGAATACATCATCATGTTATGTAGCTGTCCAGATGAAGGGAACATTATCCTTTTTTCTTGTAACATTAAAATGAAAATCAAAATAGTGTCATGTAGTGGCACAAATAATGGAAGCCAAATGGATGGAGGGATTTCTTACATATTTTGTTCATTTGATAAATCAATCCTCTATTCATGTGTTTAGAGTCTTCAAGATTTGTTTCCATAAAACTAGCCTAGACTAGTGAACAAATTGCTGGCCTAATAAAATGTTTTAACTGTTCCTACAAAAAGTTAGGTTTGTATTCTTTAAAGTTTACATAAACCTGTTATATGAGCTGTATTTATTGATAAGTCAATGAAACATGTAATTTGGGCTGGAGGCCTCTTCTACTGTAATAAAAAAAATCTTGAAAATCTTGAAAAACAAAAAGTTGAAATTGCTTTGGACTTGTACTTTAGAAATCTGAGTCTGAATGGCTGGTGCTCTGATAGGGTTGCATGCATTACACAAAAAAAAGACATCATAATGTCCTGATCATTGACAGCTCATTAGGTATGTATTTATGCAAATGAGGAAGTCCAGTTGAACTGATAACCTATCAATAATGACACAGAAATATACTCTGTAAATGAGAGTACCTTGATGAATGACTTGACAACTCCTCGTAATCTGTCAATTATGTAACTACAGCAGAGTCTCAGCGTTTTCTAAGAAGCGAAAAGATTTACAACAAGATATTAAAAATACCCTACCCAATATGAATATTTATTGTATACGGGTTCATATTTAGACATAGAATACATCAGAGGTAATAATTGTTTAGAAGCTCTTGTGTGTTAATAATCTCAGCTACCGGTACACTGAACCGTGATAATAATTATGACGGTTAAATATGACGTATAAAAAAGATTTAAATAATTTTGTTATATATTTAAATTTCAAACCATTTCTTGTCAGTTGCCATATCGTACACTTGACTTTAGTAGTGAAGTTGTAGAAGATACTAGAGTAAACGGAATTCGAACAATCATATTTTTAAATTGAGAAAAAAGAACTATAGAAGTACATGTATCATATAATTTACATTAAAAATATTAAAATTTCTTCCCAGTAACCATTTGAAATGAAGAGTATTAAATAACAAAAAAAAACAAAAACAGACCACAAGATCTTTTTTCTATTTTTGAAATAATTTTATAAAACATAACAATCAATGTTCTTTTTTTAAATACTCTACTGTAGGCCTAACTAAATATCAAAAGATGCAACCACATTGTAAAAGTTATATTTTTGTCCATTAGCGATTGTTATTCATCCATATTTCCTGGAACAACGAATTAAAGGATAAACGCACATCTATTTTTGACAGACAATTTGGCATGTGGTTTGGAGAGTTGATGACAGGCCACACCCACTTTTACGTAGGACAATCAGAGTGACGTCCCTTGTCATTTACTCTTGTGGGACACAAACTTTCAAATAAAAACAACTTTACACCTTTAGCGAAATAATACAGACGTGTGCAGAGTGAAAGAAACAATTACACACGTTTGCAATGAGTGCCAAAATAAACCTCAGGAAGCTTTAGCAAGTTTTAAGTGAAACATTAACGAAAATAGTTCACCAAACGCAAACAAACGACGATTCTCAACAAAAATGGCGTCACTTGACCATCTGTCTTTAAAAATAAACAGCAATAAAAGTTTTCTATAACTGGATTATCACGTTTTAACACGTTGGTAATTCGTGAGAGACATGTTAGATGACATACCTTTCCTGTGGCCTTTTTGTATCGTACAATCGCCTTTTCAACGAGTTCTCGTACAAGAATTTCTCCATCCCCACACGGCACAATCACACGGACGTCTTCAAAACAAACCGTCACCTTCATGAGCAAAATCTGCATTCACAACACTCCGAGCAAAAACTGGACAACGTGGGCAACATTTAGATGGTTGTCGAAAATTCCGGTAAAAGGTATTCCAGTGTGATATCCATGAACGAAAATGGGACAAGCGTCCTCGTTGTGAACTTCTACAGGTCCCTCTCTCTTCCTCATTTACCAACTCATCCCCGCGTTCTTCGTAAGATGATACCCTATTCCCCCCTCCGTATCACATGCCCCTCGAGTGTCTCATATACATGTACCGCTCCACTAATACGGGCGAATTCTCCTTGAATATTCACAAGATCCGAGAGGAATACACAAGCAATTAAAACACAGGACGGACGATACACGGTTGACAGTCGTCGTTCACTTTGTTCCCAAGTGCCCGGTACCGTTTCTCCTCGTTATAACGCGACTGATTATCAGCGAAGGGTGCATCAGTATTGTTCCAGCTCCATCATGCAGTAGATGTCCCCGTTATAACCCACAGCGCCTAATTTCGTGTCAATTGTCGTGTTTTAATGACACCCGTAGTCGACTTCCTCTTGCCTTTGATTACAGTTTACCTGAGCCTCGTTTTGAAACTAGCCCAGGTGTTGATGTGTTGAGAGTAAAGCGAAGCGAAACGACGATGATTCATGAATTTCACAAGAATTTACACACAAAATGTGTTCCATAAAGTCATTTATGAATGGACGGCGATTGTATCTCTATAGTTACTATGATTCAGATCATTCGCGTAACAACATTATCGATTTCTACTCTGGAAAAACTGAATGGACAAGCATGGAGGATTTCCTGTGTAAACATCTTGTCAAAAAAAAACGCGTTGCTTCCTTTCTACCAAGTAAAAATATTAGTTTTAATAAAATATCTTCCAATGTAAATAAGTTTATATTTCTTTTCATTGTTTCTACAAATTTTGAAACATGAACAAAGTTTTTTCATTAAATTGAAATGTTGAATTTGTTTTAATTTATAAATATAATTTGATGAAAAATGGGACGTTCCCTTTTATCCACAAAATTAGTAAAATATCTTACAATGTAATTAAGTTTATAGTTCTTTTCATTGTTTCCCCAAATCTTTAAACATGAAAAAAGTTTTTGATTAAATTGAAATGTTGAATTTATTTTAATTTATAAATATAGTTTGATGAAAAATGGGAAGTTTCCTTTTTTCACAAAATTAGTATTTGTGTACTTAATTAACTCAAATAAACTTCAAAAGTGGCAAATGATTCACATTGAAGGGATTATAGTGGAATATATTTCAATCGTAATGCTTTCAGTCTGTCGACCCATGTGATATTTATATACTGATTTATTAGCCAATCGTCTACCCAAATTTCTTTATTTAAAAGAAAATATCTTCTGTGAAATCGATTATAACTTTTAAAATCTATTCTCTCGTAGATCAAATCACGTCTTTACAGACTCACTGTGGTACCAATGAGTAAACAACTATATATATGTATATATACACTGTATATCATCGGGTCAGCATGATATCACATGTATCAAGTGTGTAATAGATATCACGTGTGAACTCCCCACAGTGCTATTGGTGTACGGAGGAAGCAATAACAAGTGCGCCTCTTATAGCTCTCTGAGTACAGGAAATCATACAAGTGCCGTGTGAATGTGCAAAATACATTCGGAAATATATCACATATGTTATTAACAAATTTATGTTGAAAGTGTTGTTTTTTTCTATTGATTTTGATTTGGAAATGTAGTTAATTATAACTTAAAACTGTTACAAATTGTATATTTCACATGAAAGTTAACATAGATAAAATGAAGTTCGCTTGCTTCCACAGAGCGATTAAACAGAAAACCGAATTTTCTATGTAGGCCAATCCTAAAATGGACTTCAATCTGTAGATATTACTACGTACGGCGATTCTCTAGTCAATAATAAAGCAGATACAACTGCCCATTTTAACTTTTTAATTTTCTTTTGCTAAATATAAGTGGGTTTTTTTCTCCATTTTTATAACTCAGTGCATGACCCACCAGAAAAGATCAAACTACCGGTCATTTAAGTAACAATAATGCAATAAATAAAGTTCTGTTGTTGTTGTTAGTATTTCCAAAATTTAAAAAAATTAAATCGAAATAATTCGTATCTTTAAAAGCGTCTTCCATACGTTATAACACATACTGACCGATCCTACTCCGACCAATACAGGTCAGCCCCGTGATCAATGGGACAAATATACGTCTTGTAAGTTAGCGGCGATCTGTCACCCAACACTGTTTAATGGATATGAACAACCCTTGAGATAAGTCAAGCAATTTTCCTCTTTGATTTGATGTGAGTGTGAGTCAGTATGTACACACTAGTTTATAGTGTATAGTCAGAGCTTTAAGATACAGCGAGTGTAGAGGGAGGTAAACATAACAGCCTACCTTATTGACATACCCGATATAGCACGTTGAAGCTGGTACTTTGGTGTATGGAATATTGGGTGGGAGTGAAGATTGGGAGGAAAGATAATGTTAGGGTGATATGGAATAAAGGTGCTAAAATAGTTTGATACTGTGAAAGTCTCAGCTAGACGATATTGTGAGCTAGTTTGTCACCCAGTCCCCTTAATCCTTTAAGAGCGTACAGGCAAATCTACAACATGACCACAGGGCTCTGGAAATGAATTAGAAATGCATCCATTCTTGCCATCTGGAGATGAAGACTTATATCAGAGGCTCTATTTTATATATATTGTTTTAAAATTTTGAAATTTTACAAAAAATAATTTCAGAGACTCAGACTAAACGTAAGTCTAATTGTGAGAGTAAAATGTGTGAATGATGAAGAGGATGATAGGCCTAGTTATGTGATAGAAGATATCGTCATGATTCTGTGATAGTCTTGTGTGATGACTGTATCACCAAGAAGCCTTCTATACAGTCTATCTCCACCAACAAGTATAGCAATATGAAGACACGAGTCAAAGTAAATGAAACAACCTTCTCATACTACATTTTATTTTAATACTGTGACGGCTGATAAGGAGCTGTTTTTATAAATTATAACAGAATCCATAAAATTCTCTGATTATGGATTTTATTGTAAAACAAATATGTACATTATACTTTAACTTTCATGTGAAATACACAATTGGTCACAGCTGTAAGAAAATCATTTAGTTAAAATGAACTTATGTCTATAACATGAACATATATACGAAAATGTCCATGGTAATTACAGAAAAGAGAGATGAGAAGGGAAAGTTTAAGAGAAAGGAGGACCGAGACACTTAAAGGGGCAGTAGCACGTTTTTTCGTTGAAATAAGTCGATAAAATGTATTTGAAAAATAATGTTACCAATGATAAAACACCTTTCTCTCTTCGGAAAATCAAGTTAAAAATGAGTGTTCATGGTTCCGTAAAGCCATGGGAATAGTTTTTGTCATTCGAAATAATAAAATGTGTTCACAATAAAATGCAATGCCATGCAATTTTTGCTTTATACGCAACACCGTTATTACCATTACGGATAAATGGTTTGTGTAACAATATGTTGTACCCCCAAAATAAATATAAACGACATAAACTGTCATTATAAATGGGAAATTTGAAAAATCAAATTTGCAGAAAATGTTCTACTGCCCCTTTAACATGTAACATTGTCTCATTCCTTCTTATAAAAGCTAATGTAAACTTTCAAAGAGTTGGAATTACATTTATTGAAAAACACGAGGCCGATAACGTCATGGTCAGTTTCTGGATGACAATTACACTCTCGGTGTCAACTTCTTTATTATGACTAGCTTCCCCCGAATCTCTCTATCAGTGTCTGTATGGTCTAGAGGTGTAGGTATTACACTGTTGGGACAGGAGTTTGAACTGCCTTTAATGCTTGATTGATGTTCTATACATGATATCTTCTTTGACTCTTCTGGAGTGCTTAACTGATTGTGCTTTGTTATGAAAAATCAGTTCATGGATGAACACAACTAGTGACGTCTCCTTGTCATGGCAATCAGCGGGAGATATGTGGATTGCTGTGAGCTATATATATGAAGATAGAATTAATGTTATTATTAATGATAACTTATGAAATGTTATATCAGCTATAACACTGCTTGTACAGTAGATACATTTACTGAAATTATGTATGGCATCATTCTCTTCCCTCGGATGTCGCTCCACTCAGTTCTTCGATCCTGAGAACTGAGAGGAGAGCAGTAATCGATGTGGACAGAGAATAGAGGATTCTGTAAAAATCGTGAAAAAGGCCTAAATGCAACAGAGGTTCGGGTCGAAGTTACGGAGTGGAGTAACTGCTATGGGAAGAGAATGATATGGCATGGACTATCATCAATAAACCTCCTTGTATAGAAGATGAATATCTGATGAAACCCTATATAGATAAGACATACTAGATACAAACCCATCCACAGGGGTGTGTATCGCTTAGAAACAGCGTTTGAAAGACATATACCCATATAGACCCTACCCTATTACTATAGTAATAGGGTAGGGTCTATGTGGGTATACATATGTAATAGGGTAGGGTCTATATGGGTATGTGTCTTTCAAACGCTGTTTCTTAGCGATACACGCCCCTGTGAACCCGTGTAGATGGAAGCAGGAACATGGTTGAAGATACGCTGTTACTGAAAGTTACTTTAGATATATGGATGGGTCATCATTAATAAATCCTTTTATATAGAACATAAACCGGTGATGAAAACCTCTTTCTATAATACGGAGTGTAGATATCAGCTATAACCCAGCTTGTACGGGAGATAAAGAGTCGAGATCAAAGTCGGTCAGATCGCCGCGTATTACATCACCACACACTGTCCGAGTCAAGATGTGGGAAGAACAAACACTGACCGTATTGTCCAGACCACAGGGGCTTGTATTGTTGAAACTAGCAATTACAACGAATATGAAGTCGACGATCCAGCCCCATATACTATAAAAAAGGCTTGTATTGTTGAAACTAGCAATTACAACGAATATGAAGTCGACGATCCAGCCCCATATACTATAAAAAAGTACTTTTATAGTATATGGGGCTGGATCGTCGACTTCATATTCGTTGTAATTGCTAGTTTCAACAATACAAGCCCCTGTGGTCCAGACGGGTTGTTATATCACTGCAGACGCTTCCTTTAGTTTCACCTCATTGACCGCAGGTGGACATTACGACAGTTACCATCACAGCTTGACCGTCCCTGGTTACCGGCACCCTAGAAATAGCGACGCTAAGTTTTTGAGTTTTAAAAATCTGACAAACTTTGGCACTTTTGTATATTTCATATATTCAATTATGGACTCTATCTATCACCGTGTCTCATAGGCATTCGTGTCTCAAAGGCATTCGTGTCTCATATTCATTCGTGATTTTCATGTATTATTGTATGTGTATGGATAAATATGCCTTCTGTAACTTTGAACAAAACATTACTTTAGGCGCGGTTAAATTTCTGAAAAATTCCCGACTGGAACCAGCCTATAGAACATTTAGAAACAAAATTCAGGGTATAAAAATATGAAAAGTAATCTTGAATGTATAAACCTTTCAATCATTTTTGTTATTCTAGATCAGTGCAAGTTGAAACTGCAATGCAAACTAAACCCCTGTAGAAAAGAAACGTCACCATATAAAATACACTATATTTCATTCTACAAGTGATAAATATTACTGAAACAGAGTTACAGCATATCTGCAGATGCCAGCTAAACTCAATTTGAATTTTCAAAAGAGTATCTATTCTATTCCTAAAACAAACGATTAAAAAAACGTTTTAAGAAATCGTCCTTTTGGAGCCTCCTCAACTAGATGAGGTAAAGTCAAAAAGTTTTTTGGGACTTGTTTTATGATGCCCCACAGTCATGATGCGTCAAAAAATGTAAGTCCAAGAAGGTTATTTATGTCGAAACATCTTTTTAAAATCAAATTTCTACATTTTACAAATGTTAAACCTTCATGACAAATAAGGCCAATAACCATGTTGAAAACGGCATTTCATCACCCCAAGAGTGTTTGAACTAACATAAACATAACGGTATCATACTCTGGTGTATTATAAATAAAATATGTATTTAATAAAAAGTTGTTTCTATCAAATACATTCAAAATCTACTTTTTTGACCGCAGTATAACGTTTTATACTCTCTTCAAAATGTGGGGACGTTTCTTTTGCACGTGAGTATAAAAACCGTGAATTAGGTTTTGTAGATTTAAATTAGAGGAAACGACAAGCAATAGAATGATTTCTAAAAAAAAAGCACTTTTCAAAATTAGGAAATAACGACAAAAGCATTTTACTTGAAACTCTGTGAGACAAACATTTTACAAACCTCGAAGTCATGCAAACCAGATTGCTTCGCGGTCGCTTCACATGGTTAATGATTATTATACGTCCGCTTCATAACATCAACACATGAAGCAGCACACATATCCTTTAAACATGTGTATAATATAAATTCGAATTACAACTGCAATTACAAATATCTATACACGGGTAGATTTTAATCCACGAGTGCTCGAACTGTGAAGGAATAATACTAATTTGAATTTAGTTGGATGGATATTGTACTTTTTTCTGTATTTACTCCGAATGTTACCGTAGATGGATCATACACGATGGAATATACTGTTTCTATATTACAAAGTTTCCAAATTCTGTGTTCACTACTTATATTAACATGTTTGCCTTTTTTGATTAAAAAACAGCAAACGCACATCTCTTATCCTAGAAATACATGCCATTTAGATGGTGAAATAGTCGAGGCGCAATGGCCGTGTGGTAAGCTGCTGGTACGGTCAGTGCTGGCGATATTTGCCTTACTCTGAGGATGTGGGTTGGAATCCGCATTGGAGTCGGCCCGAAAAAGTCCAAGATTTTGTACTATTGAAGGTAGTGTTATCGCAAATGTAACCTTGTTATCTCATATCCTGTACATTATTTCATTTAAACATGAAAGATATGTATTTGTCAGTATCATTTTGGCTAATTCTCTTTAGTGGAGTATTTATCAATGTCATCACCTATGTCTGTAGGTAAACATAATTTAGAAATACTAAATCAATGAAATATATGCAAAAAATACTGAAATTGAAACCATGTGTCAAGTGAAACGATATAATGTGAAGTTTGATACGCTATATACACAATTTCATTTATACGTTTGTATCAATTAAAATATCAGCATTGCCTTTCTATTTACAACATTTTAGCCATTGTGTTTAGTAAGCAAAATATTTAGCAACTAAGTAACATAAATACATCAACCTATTTCGATTCATGAAATCCACTTCGACTAACCAAATTTAACGAAGCACCAGTAAAATCTCCCAGACATGCGGAAATGATAAGTCAACAAGGCTTTCGGTGTAGCTGGAGGTAACATATTCTATTACAATACAATGTTGCTTTATTGACATCACTGAATTTCACAAACCACTATAAAGGTTTTCCAAAGAGGCTCAATAAGTTACATAAACCACCAAATTAAAAAGCTTTGTATTTTTCTAATTTTAAAGAAATCATAATCCCTCTGGTTTTTCGATGTTAATTCGTTTATTCATATACACAAAACTTTCAAGTAAACAAAACAAAAAGATTATTTCGACCAAGATATCGCCGTTCAAAGTGAGTAAAATTATTCTGCTAATTAGATCTCAGTCCTGATACAGTCTCCCGGGTCCCGTTTGCGATGTGACGTCATCGCAGGAGTTGCAGGAGTTCCTTAGGCGATTTGTCGATTTTCGTCGGTAATTCGTTTAAGCATAAAAACAACGTTTGACATTGCAAGTATCCGATAGAATGGTTATCTTTGCGTCTGTAGGGAGTAATTTCGCAGTTTTTGGAGCATTTTTTTAAATATTCAATCGTTGATTTTACATTGTTCTTTTCCCAATTGAGTGGAATGGTTATTTTATGGTTTTTCTCTCGGCTTTTTTGGATTATTGTCTTTATTGTCAACAATGGATTTTGCAAAACAGTGTCAAACCTTGTATTCCTGTTGTCAGCTAGCTATAAGACAGTCACAGGAATTACAATAAAATTGCATGGGTGGATCGTTTTGATATGTAGAAGCTTGTAAAACAGGGAAGTTTTTACAGTGGCGGCCATTTTGAGTTTGGCGTCTGTCTTGGATCGAAATTGACTTTTTTAATCACCAGACCATAAACTATCTTTGTGCAAAGTTTGGTAGGCCTACTTTTCTGCATGACTATTCACAGTATGCTTGAATTTGAGTATATATCCGACGAAGGACTCATAAAATCATCACTTTCTCTACGATATGGTCAACGCTCAACATGTATATTATGATAAAAACTTTTTTTTTATTATTCTGGTTCCAGATTGCTATTAAATTTTCTTGCTTGTATGTCTATTTTTCATAGATCAATAGTACATAAACTAATTGTATTGAAAGAATTATATTACCTTAAACGAAATCCTCTTATATAACGTTTGATTTATTTTTCGCGTACTTAATATTTTTCTGGAACTATAAGAATAGTTTTCTGATGTGGTAAATCATGTTTTTCAACATATCTACTCCTGGTCGCCACTATTGCATCCTGGGGAAATAAGCAGAATTGTTTCGCTCTGTAAGAATTCCCAGGAAGTGTCCTCTGATATCCGAATGTGGGTTTACTCGGCTACTAAATATAGAACACTAACGGATCTCTCAGCTATATAAGTCGACACAGGCAGGGTTGCTGTACTGAGGTCTATGGACGAGCGATTACGTTGTCTGCAATTGGTCGTGTATTCCAGGGACTCTTGGTAAGTGAATCAAACAAAATATGATGCAAATATTGAATAAATCACTCCTATATTTGTCTGGTTTGTTGATGTAAGGTATGTGTGTTGCTTCATTTTCTGTTTTGAGTCTAGATGCAGCCTATGTTGTGGGTTGATTACAAGGATCACATCACACGATAAATAGAACATCTGTCAATTCTTGACAAATACCATGTTTATCTCATCTCGTGAGGTAGAAAAGTTATATATTTGAACTCATGGCCGAATCACTCATGAAAATATAAACTGTCTACCTCACGAGATGAGATAAACATGGTAAAAAAACATTCATCCTCTGTATCGCAGTCTATATACCGGTATATTGCGGTAATCGGAATGCCGGTTATCGCAATACATGTATATGGATTACCGGTTTATCGCAGTAAAACGAATACCGCCATATGGTACAATGAACCATGGAATCATTAAAACTAAATATACCACATGTTTACTTCTTTTATTCCATCATGTACATTCAGCCTATCAACATAGCTCTCTACATTCATTCGTAATATGCACAACATGTATAATTACATATTAGGAAAAGGCAATCAATACTAATTAGGATAATTAACAGTGATGAGAGTTAACGACTCATTATAGCACCGTCGTATGACTTCAATCAACGCAAGGCATAATTCTTGCAAGTCGCCGTCACTGGCTGATTAAAGCCTTGCAGTATTTCCCTGGCTTTTCCGTGCTAAGATATTGGATGGCTGCACCTGAAATGCATAGTGGGTTCTGATTTCCTAGCACGGAAACCTAAAGGAAAAGCAGCAAGGCTTACATCAGACAGTTATGTAGACTGGCAAGAGTAATGCTTTGTGTAGGGAAGCTGTATAATTATCTGTTGTAAAGTTATCAGTGACATAGTGTTAATAGATTGTAAATATTCGTTCTGTTTCCACATGTTCACAAACTTTCAAAATAAAAATGAACAAATATGACAAACATTCTAATTGAAGAAAATGCCCGCCATATATGCAGAGGTAAATTGGATATAAAAGGATACTTCAACATATAAATGTTACACATATCAAGCAGAAAGATCGTATGACAATATAACATCAAAAAACACGAAAAAAAAGAAAATAGGAGCATCGATAATCGTAAAATCATTTCACAGCATGTGTTGATAAAACATTCTTTTGTTATAGAATTAATTAACAATTGTTCAATAGATCAAAGAAATAAAAGAAGTAACAAAACTTAAAGCAAAAAAACAAACCCAAAACAAATGTAAATATGTGCATTCTTAACAAAACTTCGATATAATTAAAATCACGTTCTTTTTCGAATTATGCGAATCAATACTAAATATATATAGTTTATTTCCGTTTATTTGAAATCAATTTATATAGAAAAGTATGCCATAGATATGAATAAATCCTAAATGGTTCTACTGTTTTTTTGTTTATTCAAATGTTATGAGGGGGAGGAAAGGGGTGGGGGTTAAATTTACATACATCCCCTGGACTAGAGCTGATCTACACCTCCCAGATGACAATATATATATAACGCTCCTAGTTCATGCATGCAAGCTACCAAATGGTAAGGGTAATGGTTGTTTTATGCACATACACTAATCCAGACCCACCAAGACACGTATACATACAGTATAGCTTGCATTAATTGACGTTTCGCTTCTGGCTCTTAAAGGGGCTGTATCACGTTTTCCACTAGAAATAAAGTGATCTTACTTTATGAGCTAAAGAAACATCATACCACATTGCTTCCGAGGAGCTGAACACAACCCTACAGATTGGAACAGTATAATGATAGGCACCACGCAGGCTATCAAAGCGTAATGGTAGGTTTATGCTAATACATTCATTCAGGAGCACGTATAAAAAGCACTGTTCCACGCATCCATCCCACAACACCATCCATCCCAGAATCAAACTCATCATACACACACATCAGTCAAACTTCACCATCCCCGGGATCTCGAACCTCTCCCCAAGTTTCGGCAGTCCGTATTTCTTCAAGATGGTGTCCGCTTCCGCTCGGCTCTCGACCGGTATGGCCCGCCGACTATCATGCGTCATCATACCGTACATTGCACTGTTCTCGGAGTCCACCTTGAACGCTTCCAGAGCAAGAGACAAAGCTTCTTTCCGGATGTCCAGAAGATCAAACAAGATGGCGCAGCTCCTTCTAGGGTCCTTCATCACGTCCTCGTACAGAACCGGAAGTATGTGGAACCCCTTGTCCCGGTTCTCGACGATGTGTGCGACCCCGGCAGCCCATGCTGCCGTGAAGATCCCCACTGTGGACATTTTGGAAGGTTTGAGGGACTCAATGTTCTTCTCGTTCAGTTTCACGTGGTAGTTGTACGTCATCGTCTTGAAGAACGGGAGGATGGTGGACAGGATGTCGTTGTCCATGATGAACCGCATCGCCTTGGCCGCCGGGTCGATTTGAAGAAGATTCAGATACGCGGCTAGTGTTTTAAGACTGTTCCTGTACATAAAAATATGCCTGATTTTGTGGAACTTCTGAGCGATGTCCTCCACCAGAGCCGTAGTGCAGGGCCGAGATTTGACACAAATCATCCCAGCTCTGTCGTCCGGTTTGCACAAGAGACGGACAGCACTGGCCAGCAGTTGGTCATACTCGCCCTTCTTGAGGTACTTATATTTATACAGGAAGCCGAGGTTGGTGATCGCATCCGGTTCCGAGATGAGCATCATCCCAGGCACTCTGGAGAAGACCTGGGCGAGGAGCGCTGACCCACAGTGACCGGTACTGGACAACCAGATGACCCGGGTCCGAGGGTCGCCCACATCAGAAGCGATCTTATGGAAGGACGCCAGGGGCATCGTGATCAACTTGGTGGCGTGCTCGAACTGCATCTCATACAGATTCCTCGAACTCTTGTCCTTGTAGATGTTCATTCCCTCCGGAGTTTCCACAAACACAGCTTCGTTTTTAGTCATACAATACAAGGACACATGAGGTTTCAACACATAATTCGGATGTTTGAATTCCTTATGTAATGATATGAAGTTATTTGGGTCTGCAATGCTTGTTGGGATGTACTTCCGTTTCCAGAATATCTCCTGCACATGCGCACTCTGTTTGAACTGTAGGCCTTGTTTAGCGTCACGTCTGATCCGCTCGACGCCAGTGACGGCCCACGTGAACTTCTGGAAGGTCACGATGATGGAACGTGTGAATCTGTACATCAAGAATGACATCACGTCGATGACGTAATCCCGGAACTTGTACATGGCCTGGCTTATAGCCTCCAAGTGGTTGTTCTCGTCCTTCCCGTCCATCACGTGATCTGATGACGTCACTGTCAGAACTGGAAAAATAAGTAGAAATGTCGTGAACATTGGACGTATAGTTCAAAGAGTTAAACACGATGGATGGGTATGTTTATATCTAATTAATAGGTTCCTTTAAAGTGTCATGTACAGGAACAAAATATATGGGTGTTTGTTTTACCACTTTTGTTTAGGAAAATAAATCATCAAAGTAAATAGCTGTACCAGTTGTGCGGTAAAGATCGTCCAGTGTAGCGTTTTACATGCGACAAGAAAGACTGATAGTTTCCAGCACTAGCACACAGATATAGGACATGTTTTTTCTATTACTTTTGTTTCAAAAACCTAAAAATCCACGTCTGTACCAGTTGTGGGGTTGCCCTGATGTAAAGTTGTACATTTATAAGTTAAGAAAGACAGATAGGCCTTTCAATTATTTAACCCTACAAGTTCTGTCAAGCCACGTAGACGTCATCTCATTCAAGATGTTTATTTTACAAGTCTCCATGATACTGCATTTATTGTGAAATTAAATTTAAATTAATTCAAATTAATTAATTAGAGTGAATGTCTAATTTGATGGAAAGCAAGTTTGACAATACTAATGACATTTCCTTTAGAATAATTATGTTTTCTGAGTTCTGAGTCATTTCAGTAGAGTGAAATTTTTAAATTCAATATTTAGATTTAAAAAATAATAACGTGGTAAGAAAAAACCCACTGGTGGACAACATGAGACGGATTTAGATACAGATAATCATAATCAATAAATGTTTTTATACAACTTTATCTGTACACGAAACCACACAGGCCCATTTATCACAATTGCAAGATTCGACAGCACAGTTGATTTGCCACAGGTGGAGCGTCATTCAGCTTAGTTGAGATTATGAAATTTTCACATGAAGGGGAAACATAATTGGTAGACGTGTTTTTCGGCATACACCATATGAACTTTCACGTTCAAGTCCATTGCTAAGCTAAACAATACTTGATTTTTCCGAGTCAATGAAATCCCATTGAATTTTAAATTGTCTATTGGTTGTATAAGGAACCTTTTGGATTTAATTATTGTGATTCAAAGTTATTTAGTCTCTTCTGTACGACACACCTTTAACACGAGAAACACATATTGCTGGACTCACATCACTTATCCCTCTTACTATTGAAAATGATTTCCTGACTTCTCTTGGTTTCCTTGCCCTCGATATTGAACTTGATATTGATATTTTCCCTTTAGCATGAATCTAGTTTTTTAAAGTTAACACAGGAGTGACCTATACGTGGAAGACCACGTGGTTGTGTAAACCTGTGTTTGAGTCGAGTCAGGACTGATGCAGGTGGATATTGACATTTCAGACAGGTAATTCTGGTCACGTGACTAGAGACGCTTTCGTTTCTCACCTGCGAACAAACAGACCAGGTATGTGTATCATGCTCCTAATTACAGGTAGATCTCTGCTAGGATTCACACGTTCTCCTGCACGTGAACAGAATGTTGTGAAACCCCCCAACTTAACACCACAAAACTGAATGACTGTTTCTTGGAAGTATCACCCTATAATAAAAATTTGTTGGTGTCAACGTAGAGCAGAAATTGAACTAATTTTTTGGGGTATATTTTAAAGTGTAAACTAGTAATGTAGCTTTACATATAGTGGAAACATATATACTCAAAACATCGTTGGTATAATCATTCTAATCTAACACTATAGCATATCATCAATAACATTGCCTAAACCAGGAATGTATTGTTTATTAGCAACAGGTTAAACGACGATAGTATATTGCGTGGACATTCCGTAAAATTTAAGCTATATATATATGTAGAATTACACGACCATGGTGTAACTCGTCGTTATCCAATGGGCGGTTAAATTCCCTTTGATGTTTTTGAGACGATATATCATGTATCAAGAAAAGTGTGGTTGTATCTATGACGTCACTTATTTATCAGCCACAGTTACGACCGTGAAGAAGCAGGGCGGTCGAAGGGCGGAGCTACAGACACCTGGCTGGCGACCCTGAGTAATCACAACATTATTGCAAAACCAGATGAGATCAAAGGGATGTATGTCGCTCAATAGAAAAACAAAACAAATGTTACTCAGTACTATTTTAATGATAAAAACAACTGATCAGCTGATTAGAAACTATTTTAAAAAATCTAAAAAAAAACACCATTGTTTTTAAATCGTCACTAATTAACACGAAGGCAATCAATCCAGCGGAAAAAAATGAACAGTCATTTGGGTGTGATAATTAACTTTCAATTGACAATTCTGTTTGTTGATGTACATGTATGTAAGAAAAAATTTCACATGCCTCGAAAACACCAGCCGGAAAAGGAACCTGCGGGACTGGTTCCAAAGCCCGACTGACTTCCTGAGGTGAAACGGGTAAACCATCTCTAACAGCGGATTTCCCCAGACTGATTATTAAGCGCGAAAGTCATGTCACGTGACAGGCGCATATATAATATATTTGTCGAACGTTGCCCATTGGATAAAACAGATACATGATTATCTATTACACATTCTGTAAGTTTAGTAAGCTTAATATATCAACATAATTTTAGGGATAAAATATGTCTGACAGTATAGAAATGCACAAAATGTTGAAGGAATAGCAAGAGTTAGTCCCATTATGTGAAGAAGTCAATTATATTTTCTTCAAAATATCGCTCAACCATACAGAACACAGGTAATCTCTGACGCCCTTATAATCAGACAGTGACTTCCCTTGCTGTATGTTAACTAGGGAAGTACGTGTACGTGTTATACTCTGATAGATTAACTCCATGTAGCCGCGACCCTTGCTTGTGGCAGAACAAGACATATGTTCCCTTTAACAAGAAACTGATCAAGCTTTGATTGATTTGACTCGACCATTGCAATGTTAACCTACATGATCTAAAAGAGAAACTATTTCACCATAAATAAAATCATTTATTAGTGAGGCAACATTTACATCCACGAAATGTCAGTTCTTTCTCTGGTGGTTAATTGTAATAATTATAAGAGTATATGTAAATATGTATAGCACCGAAACGAACACGACGCACAGTGCGGAATCACAAACAAGCTATAGATCAGTTTATGTTAATGATGAAGGATATCTAACACTGGACGTGCAGTTATGCTACATAGAAAGGGTAAGAGTTGTTATGTGAAGGGTAAGAGTTGTTATGTGGAGGGTAAGAGTTGTTATGTGAAGGGTAAGAGTTGTTATGTGAAGACAGTTATCTAATTCTACGAGCCATTAAGTTATATATATATGCAACCAACCATACACGAGGTATACATTATAGAGCAAAAACGAAAAGCTCAGGATAACATCTGACTGTCTATTTCTTCATCACAAAACAATGACATATTCACAAATAACCCTTGTTATGCAAAGATACACGTGAAATATTAAAATAACTTTTCGAAACATTGGAGTCCCACCATTATTAATCAACACAGCGGCTAGAAGACGATGATGGTTCCGTGACAAACCACTCAAGAATGACAAAGTGCGGAAGTGCAGATATTAATAGTAAAAGTTCATAAGAGAAAACATTTTGAGGAAGTGTCACTACTCTGCAATGACTCACTAGCAATATAAGGGTTAACTCTTCTAACATTCTTAATCAACACAGCGGCTAGAAGACGATTAAGTTTCTCTGACAAATTGTAAGCACTCAAGCAAGACATAACCAGGGCTAACAGTGCAAGGTAAAGAATGAAGAGTCGTCTTTGACAGATTGTAAGCACTGAACTATGAATGATTAGAGTATAAAGGTTAGAATACGATGATGTATCTTTGATATAATGTAATCATCTTGTCATGTCTGTCTATCAAACCAGATGACAGATGATAGGGAGAACATATTGAAAGGAACATAACTCACATTAGAACGACGGGAACCGTTCTGTACTCGAGGTCTGTACCGTAACAATGTGGTTACTGATGTATGTTATAAAGGTATTGAAACGAAATGACGTACGTTCACAAAAGTTATTGAAAAAGTAAATTATGGAGAATTCCTTCTTCGTTAAAAGTTTGATGCTAACTGTGTTTCTGTGAACGTCAAAATTAAATTCATACCGAGAGCACAGGGGGTCAAACCGAAGAGAACATTTAATCGAAACCATACTTTAAAAACACTTTCATTTTTACTTTATTTTACTGATATTGGTAACAACGCACAAACAATTATAGGCCTACGAGATAAAACTGAAATCAAAGGGTGACAAATGTTATCAAAACAAACAATCAAACAAATGTATATATATTAAGTATTTCCTTTCTCTATCACTAGTGACGTCAAGACAAGTTCCCACAAGACAACGTGAACAGGTGCTTGCCAACAGTATTGGTGATCTTCAATGACGAAACAGTGTCTTACACAAGTGTTTGTTGAATCCACAATATATACCATCTACATAATAACAGGAGAGTTAAGTACCCACCTTATTGATAAAATGCTTAATAAATTCCTCTTAACTATCTTCTTCCCACTTCACAAAGCGTCCCACACTCGACACCTGACTACCCCGTCAAGTATGCGCTGTGTGTGCACTTCTCATTTCATGTTGATTTGTTTGTCCTCCTAGTCTACAAACACCATAACTCACTATGTGTGTACACCAACATTACACATAAATAAGTTAAACACTTACTACAAACCAATAAAATACCCAAGCGATCAACCAAATGTATACGTGGAGGTAAAGGTAAAATTCAGTATAACACATATGGAGAATACTAATTATAAAGAACGTACTATTTATAGTACCATTATTATGAAATGAGTACGTTTGGTATCTTACGAGCGAAATCGAGTAACAAATGAATACGACTCACACACTTTCCTAAAGTGATATTGAACGGGACGAGATTTTTTTTTATTTAACAAATTTTACCACAAAAAAAAAGAAAAAAAAATATCGCTGATATGAAGTTCCATGTTAGTGCAACAATCACCATTAACATTGTGAGGTCAACTCTAAACCATGCCAATTGGCAGCACACAACGGCAGTTTGTTATGACACAATTTGTTATAACATCGTAGACTGTTATATCTTCTAATACAAGAACATTGTAGCTTATTGGTTTAAACTGAGAGGATAAATACACTACAACCGAACACTATATATTAGTGTGTCTAATCGTCAAGTATAGACATTTACATATATGAACACAGACTTGTAACAATGTATCTGTTTCCACCCACTTTATTGATAAAATCAACACTATAAACTGACACTATATATTACCGTGTTTCAAGTATATATACCAACACATACTTATAACAATGTATCTATTTCACCCACCTTATTGATAAAATCCACACTATAAACTGACACTATATATTACCGTGTTTCAAGTATATATACCAACACATACTTATAACAATGTATCTATTTCATCCACCTTATTGTTAAAATCCACACTATAAACTGACACTATATATTACCGTGTTTCAAGTATATATACCAACACATACTTATAACAATGTATCTATTTCACCCACCTTATTGTTAAAATCCACACTATAAACTGACACTATATATTACCGTGTTTCAAGTATATATACCAACACATACTTATAACAATGTATCTATTTCACTCACCTTATTGTTAAAATCCACACTATAAACTGACACTATATATTACCGTGTTTCAAGTATATATACCAACACATACTTATAACAATGTATCTGTTTCCACCCACCTTATTGTTAAAATCCACACTATAAACTGACACTATATATTACCGTGTTTCAAGTATATATACCAACACATACTTATAACAATGTATCTATTTCACCCACCTTATTGTTAAAATCCACACTATAAACTGACACTATATATTACCGTGTTTCAAGTATATATACCAACACATACTTATAACAATGTATCTGTTTCCACCCACCTTATTGTTAAAATCCACACTATAAACTGACACTATATATTACCGTGTTTCAAGTATATATACCAACACATACTTATAACAATGTATCTATTTCACTCACCTTATTGTTAAAATCCACACTATAAACTGACACTATATATTACCGTGTTTCAAGTATATATACCAACACATACTTATAACAATGTATCTGTTTCCACCCACCTTATTGTTAAAATCCACACTATAAACTGACACTATATATTACCGTGTTTCAAGTATATATACCAACACATACTTATAACAATGTATCTATTTCACCCACCTTATTGTTAAAATCCACACTATAAACTGACACTATATATTACCGTGTTTCAAGTATATATACCAACACATACTTATAACAATGTATCTGTTTCCACCCACCTTATTGTTAAAATCCACACTATAAACTGACACTATATATTACCGTGTTTCAAGTATATATACCAACACATACTTATAACAATGTATCTATTTCACCCACCTTATTGTTAAAATCCACACTATAAACTGACACTATATATTACCGTGTTTCAAGTATATATACCAACACATACTTATAACAATGTATCTGTTTCCACCCACCTTATTGTTAAAATCCACACTATAAACTGACACTATATATTACCGTGTTTCAAGTATATATACCAACACATACTTATAACAATGTATCTATTTCACCCACCTTATTGTTAAAATCCACACTATAAACTGACACTATATATTACCGTGTTTCAAGTATATATACCAACACATACTTATAACAATGTATCTGTTTCCACCCACCTTATTGTTAAAATCCACACTATAAACTGACACTATATATTACCGTGTTTCAAGTATATATACCAACACATACTTATAACAATGTATCTATTTCACCCACCTTATTGTTAAAATCCACACTATAAACTGACACTATATATTACCGTGTTTCAAGTATATATACCAACACATACTTATAACAATGTATCTGTTTCCACCCACCTTATTGTTAAAATCCACACTATAAACTGACACTATATATTACCGTGTTTCAAGTATATATACCAACACATACTTATAACAATGTATCTATTTCACCCACCTTATTGTTAAAATCCACACTATAAACTGACACTATATATTACCGTGTTTCAAGTATATATACCAACACATACTTATAACAATGTATCTGTTTCCACCCACCTTATTGTTAAAATCCACACTATAAACTGACACTATATATTACCGTGTTTCAAGTATATATACCAACACATACTTATAACAATGTATCTATTTCACCCACCTTATTGTTAAAATCCACACTATAAACTGACACTATATATTACCGTGTTTCAAGTATATATACCAACACATACTTATAACAATGTATCTGTTTCCACCCACCTTATTGTTAAAATCCACACTATAAACTGACACTATATATTACCGTGTTTCAAGTATATATACCAACACATACTTATAACAATGTATCTATTTCACCCACCTTATTGTTAAAATCCACACTATAAACTGACACTATATATTACCGTGTTTCAAGTATATATACCAACACATACTTATAACAATGTATCTGTTTCCACCCACCTTATTGATAAACTCCTCCCTATAAGCTAAGAGCAAGTGTTCCAGTCACTCGACACATGACCAGCCCGTCGAGAGAAGTACTGAGTATTAATGAGATGCGTGGGGACTTCTCGACTCGTGTACAACTTGTTTGACTGTCCCGCAGTCTACAAACACTACATCGGCATCTGGACAGACTGGCGATGGTTTGAATGGGCAGAGTTTTGTTTGAAATAGGGACGATGACTAACCAGTGATTTTATCACAGGACATCTCTTGCAGTCACCGGTACATGGGGATTAATAAGTATTTACCTTGACTAGTGCACAGAGATGTACTTTCTACTATCATGAAGTTGCCTTTTTATTTTACAAAAGCATTTCGTTCCTTATGACAACACAACCGAAGTATTATTATATTTTAACTATATATAATATTTATCAAACATATGATTGCCAACTGGAGAAATACTAGAAACGCGGCAATACATGTCACCCATATAGCAGGTATGAGACAAAGTTGGTCAGTACGACTCTTAGCACGCGCATGGTCAAGGCATTTTGACATCTAATCAGTTGCCAAATCTCGTTTGAAAGTATAATATCGATGGAAATGAGTTTTCTTTCATCATGATGTTAATAAACGTCAAACTGTTAAGTACTATATAATATTTCTTGGGATAGCTACATGTCTTCGCTCTATTTAGTGATCCTCGGCTTCGCCTCGTGTCAATACTGAATGTACGTCGGACCAGTAATTTCTTTACAGTATGTGCCCATTATTGATACTGTTTTTTGTTTTTTTTATCTCTAACACTTCAAATATATCTTTAAATACTCGCTGATAACTTTCAAGAAATGGTTTTGATATGCAAAATTTGTTTTGGGTATTATTTCGCCTGGACGAACCAGTGTCTCTCTTATTATGTATTTTGCATCAAAAGATATATATCTCCTTCACACAAGAGTTGACTTCAATGCTACGAATCTACAGTCTAACACCCGATCCTTAATGGATAAAATCATTTCGAACCACATGAGCGACACGGGTCACATTCAACACGACCATCGGGCGTTGTGTAAACAGCAGGTAGGTGATACGCAAACTACACATCTACCAACATTTACCGATTTGTATTACCTTACAAGAGCAATTTGTCTGCTTGTGGACTCCCAAGTACCCATTGTATGCAAAGTCTCCGGGTAAGCACCAATAACTACCGTAGCTCTTCCAGAAACGTATACATAGAAGTTATTAACCGGGAAAGAGTGAAATGCATAGTAATAGCAGACAATCCTTAAGAACATTCTACCTGATGTCAGAATAAGCATATACCCCGAAACGTTATGTATCTTCACAATAAAGAGCCAGTTATACAGAAAATCTTAATTTTATTAGATAAAGTAAGTTTGAGCTACATTTTGTACAACATGGCAGGTTAACTATATTGTGCTATCTTCTGTATCACATCTTTCTATATCTATCATGTTGTACATAGGGCCGATGGCCCACACCTGTACTGAATAAAGAATATATATACCATCAATATATATACACATCAACTTTGGAAGTTTAGCAAGTCTAGATCGCTTCCTGGACAGAGACAACATAGAACAACTTCAACTTATAACTTCAACCTCAGATCATAAAACCTTTTCTAAAACTAATGGTTGAACAGATCTTTGATCATCACCGTCATCATCAAATTGCGGATAAGGTTCATATTGTTAGTTCTGAACTACCCCGTTCGATCCAATCTTGAGCCATAAGTGGAGATGAACAACCTCATGCACCGTGCCCTTATATCTATACTTCCGGTTCAGTAAATGCTCAACCTCTGCAATTGATGTAAGATACTTAATATAAGATAATATAATTTGATTAGTTCAGCCTTGCTGCACTTCGTTAATGTTTCTATGTCAGCGCAGCAGTGCCCTGCACCTTTATCTCATCGTGCGCGCTGCTTTGCTATCACAGGAAAGGTAACGGAATGTAGAAAGGTTCAAGCCCGACTGGCACGAGTCGCGGGGAAGTTGATCTCGCCCGGCTTGCTAGAAGAGGGTACATTTCTTTGCACAGGAGCAATCCCAGCTTTTCTGGTGAAGTAAGCAAACATTGGCTGAATGATGGAGATAATCTTGAAGCGAAAGCTTCACGTTTTGAACATTTGAGTTATTTATCTTGTGACATGATATGGTCCCATTTTGAAATTGAAGCGTATTTCAAAGAGTCGTGACATTGTGAAAACTATGCTTGACTTGACATTGGAAATATATCAAAATACCGTGTTATCTCAAAGGCGGAAAACTCTGTCCACGCTTCATCACCCACAAGCAACAAGCTTTCCTTTCCTTTCCTCTCCTTTCCTATTATTTTACCCTGGGTAGATCCCGAGATGGTATCTTTCAAACTTTTACCATTACCAGTCTTTTAAGAATTCGTTAGCCATAGGCCGTTATCTCTTCATAATTGAAACGTGACGTTTACCCCATCAACAGCGAAAATGTTGGATAACAGAATACCTACATGGGTGTAGGCATTGTTTCAAGTATATTTGGGTGGAAGTGTATGGTGATTATGTTAATGTACTGTATGTCAAGATACGACACATATCGACACAACATATAAGTATGCAATTTGCCGCTAAAATCGAAGTCATCCGAATATAATTTCAATTTGACGCCCTAGGTAGACACGTATTCATCTTTTTCAAGACAATTTACAATAACTGTCGTCTTGGAATGGCGATAGAACGTATATTACGAATTAGATAACACATCTATTTAAAGAACAAATCGAACTTATTTTAACTTAATAAACGATTCGATAACATACACGACATTTACTATTTCCAAAACATCCATCAACATATAACACTCGTATTTTATTCTCTTTACTTTGATATGTCAGACACATAACCCCTCACATTAAAGATAGACACGCCACGACAGCTCTGAAGACAATATCATGACGAACATGACAAAATGAGCATTTTATTTTCATTCCAACAATTCAAAATCGAATACCGTTAAGCAAAGGATTAAAAGTTTATCCTTTGAAGTAGCTCAACGTCATTTTATAGGTGTTTTACTCCAGCGTCTGGCGTGTTTTTAAAGCTGCATACATTAACGTCTGTTTAACTGCTCTTTACAACTATAGAGGAATATATCATAAATTTATGTAAGCAACAATTCGGAAACGTGGCAATAAAATGTTATAGACGAACTTACGAATTTAGAACATTACTTGCGAGGAAGGTACACGCCGGTATGATGGAGAAATAACGACACATTTCACAGGTAGAGCCTCGGACCTAATACAGTTATAACAAAATGCAATCCAACAACTCTAGAAGGGATATTTCAAAGTTGCAGACAATATGCACAATTCGCATTTTCGTTTTCTTAATCTTAAAGAACTGATGATATTTTAAAGCTTATAGAGGAACAAGTGTGGATGAGCTTAGTTGGACAAGCATATAACATATTTCAATTCAATACATGAACTAAAATTTCCAATCGGTTACGAATTTAGATACAAATTCGGAATATTTGTTGAGGTTCTCATTTTCAATTTTAAATTTAAATCATTATATTTATAAGTTAATAATAACTTATGTGTGACAAAATATTGAACTGACTCAACAGCCATGACTTGATGACTCGAATTACGAGACCCACTGGATGACAAAGTTCTGAACAAAATTGTTCAGCATAGACAAGGGAGAGTGATACTTTAACAAATAAATGCATGAAAAGGACACCTTATGCTAACCATACTATATTGAACCCAACTATTTCAAGTATATAAAGGTAAAAGTTAGTTATTTATGTTTATATTAATATAATCAAGCTCTCATAGAGGTTAGGGTATTGACAGCTTATATATTGACGCAATCAGCAGATATCAGTTAGCATGTAATGTATGGGGTCGTGTCGCTTTAACGACATCAGTCCATGCCGGTTTATGGCAGACATCTGAACACAATGTGAACTCCTTTCGGCGTTACGTCTGATATTGACTTGTACCTGACGCCCGTACTAACCGTAGACCCCGAGAGCGGGTTTAACATGTGCTTTGTGTCTACTGTGAAATATCACGATGGTTGAACAAAGCTTTAGATTGTTCACTCTATAAATGAAATGAGATATATTCAAATCTGTCTTCACTTTAATATCCTGACTGTATGTCAGTCCACTTTACCATTCTATTTCAGACAGAATATCCAGAACAGTTTAAAAAATCAATACAATATTTACTTATATAGACGTTTGACATGCATTCATGTTTTTTTCAGGTGAGTGTACAAGTTCGTGCAAACCTCTCCTATACACAATGGCGAACATCCTGTAATAAGAATAAAACCTCTGTATTTAACCCAGAGCACGTTTGCCTCAATAATACCTAGTCTACAATTGTTAAACCAAATTACGTTTCGCTGGTTCTACTTTAACGATTAGATGGGGACATACAGTTGTGAATGCTGGGCTATAGGAATTCATGGATTAATGGAGACTTGAGTCAAGTCTATCCTCTCAAGCGTGACCTCATTACGATCTAGGAAGTTTGGAATGTCAATCCCCCAAATGAAATCCTGACTGGTTTCTCGTCTTCTAACAATCCTTTGAATCATCATTTCCCATACATTATCATAGATACGATTATATATTCCGCCCTTACAGCTTTAATTTTGAGTAAAACATATATACTTCGTTTGGTTCAACATCAACATTAAAACACTTTTACCAACAGAAAGGTTGACATCAAATGTCAATAAACATGTTTACGATTTCTACTTCAAAGAGACATCCTAAACTTGATTCACAAAATTGTTAACAAATACATTAATCGAAATATTGCTTAAACATTCATTACGTATAATAGCAAATGGTTTCAGTACTTGTGACCATTAAGTATGTATTAAAGTTACAAATGGTTAAGGTACCTGTAACGATTAGGTAAGTATTAATGGATTCACTAGGTGTAAGAAACTTTCCACTTTCCCTTGACGACATTCTTAACAACATAACTTCTTCCTTGAACGTGTACATGGCATGATATTAAAACAAACAACACAGCCTATGATCTTAAGATAGAATCAGAACTTACAAAAATGATAACTATATCAACCTACAGTTAATAGTTACACAAACTTACACTAACTTACACTAACTTACAAAAGTACCATAGTGCACGTGTATAAATTAACAAGCACAGAGCAAGACAAACCTGAATACAGCGTCCCTCCTTCTCCAGTCAGCAACGCGTGTCCTGTCGATAAGGAGACAGATTATGGTAGGAAGAGAGGGACATGTGGGGGAGAGGAAGGGGATATGGGGAGAGGAGGAGGATTGGGGGAGAGGAAGGGGTGTGTGTGAGAGGGAGGGACATAGGGGGAGAGGAAGGGGTGGGGGGGTGGGGGGGGGGGGGGGGGGGGGGGGGTGAGAGGGAGGGAGGGACAGGGGGACGTCCTCGGCTTTATTGAGGAAACTACATCCATCAGAAAGGCTTTAACCCGGTGGAGAGAAGTTTACGACTACACCGGGTCAACTTGACTTAGTTATTGAGCGAATAATCTGTGGAGGTAAGACAAGGATGGTTAAATATAAGGAGTCATACGATTCATGTTATTAATATACAAAAAGGCCTTCTTGAAATTTTATCAATTATTCTTTTTCTCAATGTTGATACTCATATGATTTATATATAACAGCACGTTATCTGAAAAGATTAGATGTAACCGCAGTTTCTTCTTACTGTACACAATTTATTCATATTGCTATAACGAATGCAAAGAAGTGTTCATCTCTGTTGACGAATTTTATTGGAATATGTAGATGATATTTGAGAGTACTGGCCGTGGGGTTTAATTTTAAAATGATTCTATGGGATTTACTTTGCTATTTATTCTGTATTATTTATAATGAATCTTATCATTGAAAATGCATTATTATATGTTCAGTTATTCAGTTATCTATATACTTATTAACGTGACTACTTTGCCGAACAATATGTATCTATCAAAACTTAAAGCAGACACCTGACAAAGCTATGTAATGTAGATGGATCCACTGTAAATACTTAAATATATGACAAACAATACTTTTTGTTCTTAAAGGTGCATCCATTGTGTTTCATAAAATTTTAGTAGGCTGTAATACGTTCCAACTCACCACATGTGCTGTCTACAACACAAATAAGTTAACATAGCTTGCATAATTATCCCCAATCGCCAAATATATCATAATTACTAGTTTCCAATTAAAATTGAGTAACATCATTATGCATGTGCAGAAACCGAAAGTGCACGGCCCATTTTCATGCACAGTAGTTATGTGGCCTATTAAACATTATCAACTCAAATTTGTCTTTTTGTCTGTTATAAATAAGATTCCATGTGCATTGTCCTATTTTCGATCAGAAGTCACTACTTTTACCTTCATATCGTCAATATGCTAAGTCTACTATCATCAAAATGGTAGTTTTCGGTAACAGTCGCTACTTCTCGATAAAGTAACACCATCTATAACGTTTGCAATATGTGACCCTAACAACATAATGGATCGATGTACCTTTACTGTAAAGCACAGTTTGAATATGAACCTATATACTTGATGGAGGCTCCCGGATATACATATTCTCACAGCCTGTTACCATTACCACTCACTATTTACTGTTATTTATTTCTATTGACTGTAAATATATGGTAAGCGATTTCAACTTTGTATCTTCTTAGAGTAGTTTAACTACGTAAATTTCATTGTATGACACTCAAATAATTAATGAACATGGTAAATGATGATGACGATGAGGATCTAAATAAATTGCAAATCCATTCATACACTGGACCAAGAGTTTATGGAATTTATCTTCAATAAAAATATCAAAATCCATCCTAAGTCTACCAAGGAATGCTTCAAATATTGGTTCCCTAAGTGAACTTGGTATATATCCTCTCAGCGTCACTCTTTTTGCAAATATGTACAAATACTACCTCCGTTTACTTCAACTGCACCCGAACCGTATTTTATATGCCGCTTTTAAAGAGGACACCAAGCTTCAGCATTCTTGGACTGCCAACATTGAGTCCCTGAAACAAATGCTATTTCCCAATACCTATCAACAGCATATATCTCATTCCCGCTTCTCCAGCGAATTAAAATCAAAATTTGAAGAGCTTTATTTTTTGGAAACTGATCAAACGACATCTTCAAAAAGCCATAAATTACGACTTCTAGGTCGATTGAATGAAACTTTTGGTCTGAAGGAGTACCTGGGTAAACTAAAAAATAAAAGTCACCAAAAGACATTTACAAGACTCCGACTGAGCGCCCATGTACTGGAGATTGAGAGAGGGAGATACCGCCATACCCCTGCTGAGCAGAGACTGTGCTGCCACTGTAACCTCCAGCAGGTGGAAGATGAGGAACACTTTCTCCTCACGTGTCCCCTCTACAACTCCCATACATAGGGAAAAATTATTTAAGGGCATTGGCCTCAATGTAAACAATCTGCCAGGGAACTTGGACCTGCTGAAAATTATACTACATCCAAAATTTGAAATCGGGTTTATATTATCAACTATCTTTGCCATGTATGACATAAGATGCAATATACCACCTAATACTGTATAACTATACTATTTCTTCCTATTCACCATTATATTATGCCAATGTTAATATTGTTATCCTAGCTTTAGTTCTGTACTCTGCCTTTATGAGGTGTTTGTGCAATAAATAATCTTGAAATCTTGAATCTTTTAAACAATAGAATTAGGGCTCTAGCTGATTTATAGGTCATATTATCCCCTAACTTAACACTGAAGTTAACCTTAGTGCTGTCCTTAAAGGGACACCGCGTCGAGAATAAAAATCAGATCATGTGATCATGTGCTGATTAACATGTCTGCTAACAAATCACAGACCCCGAATTTCAGACAATTGACGCAATTGGTAATAAAAACTACTGCATGCAGACAGTGAAGTGAAGCGTAACTCGTTAGCAGACACTCTAATCAGCTAAGTGAGATAAAGACTCATTATCCTCGACGCAGTGTCCCTTTAAACATTGCACTAAGACTGACTCAGTGATATAAGGTTACCTTAGTGTTATGTGCAAGGCACCAATATGTTATTATACACTTTGGAACCTTAAGTGTGGCTTTACTTTACAAAGCTACATCTCAAACACACTCTAACTGACGTATTCACGATGAGGGGAACTAAAATAAAAGTATTAGAACAATGAGAACTATATACTTATGTATTAAAGTGTTTCATATCTTTCTTACTGTATTATTTCAGTGTACGTCACTGCCTCATTGAACGTCAAGTAGTTTGACTTTGATCGGTGTAAACTATTACGATTCAATAAAGAAAGAGTAACCTATTTTATTGCAGTATAAACATATACATAAAAGTTGTTGAATATATACTGTACAAACAATATTTGTTGATTTTAGAGAATAATATTATTACATACGTAAATAACATTACCTTCAAGATACTTGATAAGTCCATACAGAATGAATATGTTATACAAAGAATCTCTTATTATCATATAAACTTCTACATGAATATTTATCGTGACATAAACATATTACTTTGAGGTTTCAACAGAATCAAACCAATTCAATACCTAAATGGTGAATAGTTCACATTCAGTAACACCAGGTGGATCGCATATACTGTATTTGTGACAAAAACTTTGGTATGAACTAAACTGCATTTTCTGAACGTGAACGGGCCATAGAGTCCATGTTTATAGGAATGCAATATGATCTCTGAAGCCGTCATCCCATGTATCCTGTAGAGTCCTTACCAGGTCTCTTATCATGCAGGGTTGGAGAAAACTGGAGATGTGCATTCAATGAAATAAGATAAACGATTCCATGAATGTAATCATACAGCGTGTGGGGGAAGCTTCATGAACTAAACTGTAGTCCATGAATGTAATCATACAGCGTTTGGGGGAAGCTTCATGAACTAAACTGTAGTCCATGAATGTAATCATACAGCGTGTGGGGGAAGCTTCATGAACTAAACTGTAGTCCATGAATGTAATCATACAGCGTTTGGGGGAAGGTTCATGAACTAAACTGTAGTCCATGAATGTAATCATACAGCGTTTGGGGGAAGGTTCATGAACTAAACTGTAGTCCATGAATGTAATCATACAGCGTTTGGGGGAAGGTTCATGAACTAAACTGTAGTCCATGAATGTAATCATACAGCGTTTGGGGGAAGGTTCATGAACTAAACTGTAGTCCATGAATGTAATCATACAGCGTTTGGGGGAAGGTTCATGAACTAAACTGTAGTACACGGGGTAGACGTCCATGTATATATAATATAGAATTGCAAATGCCAATGTCACCTCGTGTACCCTATGGTTCCCTTATTAAAAGGACACCGCGTCGAGAATAAAAATCAGATCATGTGTATCTACCTATGCTGATTGGCATGTCTGCTAACAAGTCGCAGACACAGAATTTCAGAAATTGACGTATTTGGTAATAAAAACGACTGCATGTAGACAGTGAAGCGAAGCGTAACTCGTCAGCAGACACTCATCATGAGACTCATTTTTATCCTCGACGCGGTGTCCCTTTAAACTAGTTTTTGCATTCCATCTTCGTTTCGGAAGAATGTTAGTGGACTAAACTGCAGTTTCTGAACGTAAATTATGAATAGTACATGTACATAAAGGACATACGACTCCATGAAGCTGTCCCTGTCACCTTGTATATCCTGCAGTGTCCTTAACAGATCCACTATCTGCAGGCTTTGTCTGTCAACACGAGGTTACTCTGTTAGTGTGGAGGTTTGATTTATAAACCAGTAAACCTGTCCACTGTCAATACTGGGTGGTCTTTATGATGAGTCTGTATAGCAGATATAATACCACGGTGATAGTAATGTGGTCACAACTTATAATAATTTGATTTAATATCAGATTGATGTCTCCCACCTTTGTAGTATTCGACAGCTAGCTATATTGACTCCTGTAACAGGATGTCAAGTTAAGGCAGCCTCTTTTTATAACTATAACTTATTTATCATATTCATATATGTACACAATATGCATGCATTTAAATAGGTTACAGAGTACAATTTGAACAAAATGCTAATACGTCTTTTCAGTGTGCAAATTCATGTTTACATATTCTGATTTTTTATTTTAATTATCGAGTCTTAAATATAGAAAGTGTAATTGTTGCATCATACCCCATAGCTGATAGAACACCAATACAACAGGTCGCAACAGAACACAGAACTGACTTCAATTAACCTATATGATACCACAATAAACCAACAGGTCTATATACATATCGTACTGTGTGAGTCAGGGGTTGAGAACGCTGACCCCCCTCAACTCTCCCTCTTCAACCTCTCCCCCTCCCCCACTCCTCGCCCCGTCCCTCCGCCTATACACAGGTGGTTTAATCTGCAACGCCCTTCCAAGGGTCGCCGACGTTTGAGCGTGGTGTGTCCTCAATCTCCCACGTGGGTGAAAAGGTGTTTGTCATGTAACATATTGTCCTAGTTATGCTATTTAACTTTTTAAGCTTTGATATTAATAAACATAAAAATGGGCTCGAACAATCCTCAATTTCAGAGATATGACAATCAAATTGTGTGTCCTGATGAAGGACTATTAAGCTGCACTTGTTACGTCATCCTATTGTTCTTTCGTTCTATGATTAGTCGGTAAAGGGCGCACTAAATCTAGTGTTTAAATGGAATATTTTATTTTAAAATTTTTGTGAGTAGATTGTTTAACATGCAATGGTCTACTGTTCTCGTAATGGAGACGGATGAGGTCATTATCCGGTATAAAATTTTTATCTAAAGAATATGGACATGAAAATATGTTCAAATGTTATGAATTTGAACCTAAAATGACTTTTTATATGGTTTCCTCTCTGCCTGTATTCATTATTTCCCTTTTTCCTACTGTCCCCTTCTCCCCCTAGCTGCCCCCCCCCCCCCCCCCCCCCCAATCTTATCTATATTCCACTCTCACAGTTCATAACACCTACATTGTATATCCTCCCCACTGTAGAGACTACCGACGTACCGCTAGGTGACACACTGGACACTGAGAGTGATGTCATGGCTTACTAAAGCCGAACATGCTATATCAAATGTCCAATGCATCTTGCTTACCATAAATAACATACTGTATGATTTACATAGTATATATATATATATATATATATATCATTGAGTCCCTTTTCCTTTATCGAGCCAATAAATACCAACTTTTTTATTTCAGGATTTTATATGAGAAAAACAAGACAAAAAAACTTAATTCCACAATCTGACTCAATTATTGAAGCTACAGTGAAGATACAGCTGGATGGGCGTTCAAAAGTGGGACTAATTGGCATTCTAAAACATGTATACACTTTATCTTACTAAAATCCATTAACCTTTTCATCCGAGGTCAGCGCTATTCCCAGGCTGCCTCTCTGTCTGGCGTCCATTGGCCCCATGATTGTTACACCTTGGTAGATATTACTTATATCTACCTGACCACTAATGGAGTGTGACAATAGCTATCTGCCACCCAGGTGTGACAATATAAGTATAGCGTGACTTCCAGGTGTGACAATATAAGTATAACGTGATGGCCAGGTATGCTAATGGAACATATCTACCTGGTATATCTGCGATAATTGACCTATAAACGATACCTACAATAAAGCTTTCAAGAGGATTAGTCTGATAAAACATGGACAAATATTTACAAAACCTCAAAAATATATTTTCAATGAATCATACATATTTGAATAATGTGTTTTTCTGTTCACGTCATATTTTAAAAAATTGCCATTATCCGATTTTTTGGGACACTCATTTATCCAGACACTTAAATATGAGTAGATGTGGTCTGTCTTTCTGTATATTCGTTCATCCACTCAGCCCTTCATATGTCTGTCTGTCTGTCTATCTGTCTGTCCGTCCGTACATAAACCTCCGGTCTGACGGTATATTACAACTACCCATGTTTTGGAAAAACACGTAAACATACAAAGTTTAAAATTACCAATTCTTGCATTCCATTTGAGGAAGAAGTTACTTGTGTATGTTTCGTCTTGTGCATATACATGATTGAACATATGTTTATGAACTGTATACAAAGGTAAGTCAACTTTCTGAAAGGAGACATGCCATATGGCACAGATGTACGTGTTAAACACTCATAAAAAAATAAGAAAAACTCCAATATTTAAAGTTTAACTAATGCGGTTCATAATATGGACTTTCAAATCCTTCAATATTGAAAAATGAACAGGTGGTCATGTCACACAACAACCTTAACACTAACGAACCATTGTGTAATTGTTCAACATTGCACCAAGGATACCTGAGTGGCTTTAGGTCACCATAGAGTTTCCTGCAACGGTAAGGTCTGTGTACTGTGTACTGTTCCCTCCTCCGTCAGTCTGCAGTCTGATACAACTGTCTCTGGTATAGGTGGACATGTATACATGTACAATGTACATATGTTCACGGAACACACCTGCTTCCGTGTCATACCTGTAATTACTACCTGCTTACATCTCAAAAGTAAATAGTGAAGCTCATCAAAAGTGAACTAACAATGGTCAATGACTGCTCGAGTTGCTACAGCCAACTATACAAATAGACATTGTAAAGGGCTCGTCTGCATTAGCATATATTATAATGTGGAGCCTTTAAAAGGATGGACCGTAACTGTAGAATTCATAACTACATTGCTGTAGCCTTTCCTAGGCTCTTAGAAAGTATGGTGGCTAAGTGATTATTATGGAGAGTAAGCTACATGTTGTATTACATCACATCAGTGCAGTAACTCGCTTTGGATTCTTCGCAGAGAGGATTTGCTTGATTATATATTATTAATTAACAGATACAAAAAGAAGCCATTGTAACATGGTAAAATAACAACTTATTTCTTTTCACGAGATTTCACCTTTTCACTATCGACTGCCTCACGTATGTTACCGTGCTCTTATGACATTTTATAACGAGAAGCGTTGTCAATCTGATTGATATATCCTTCTATAATTTGATCACTTGACACTCACTTCCGGCCACGAGGGTGTGTAGAGTTTTATTTGTTTATTTTTCACTGCAGTTAAAGGACTACATGACTACAAGGGTGTACAAGACGAGTTGGACGATTGTCAAAGCAAAATTAAAAATATAGTGACAAGTGACGAAAAAAAGGATTCAGCGCATAAATGATGCAATTATTTGAAATATAATCAAGTAAGCCATTGTGCTATTAATAATGCGCAGCTTTTAAAGACATTTGCAAGTCTCTAGCATGTCTCTATGATTTTTGAGGCCCAAATTTCTATCCCTAGTTAAAAGCTCAAATGTTGCCGAACTATTAACTTTATATGTTAATGACCTGAAATTGAACTGTTGAGCAGATTTCTGGGAACACGTTGCAATAAACGACTTTAACATAACTTTATTTGAGACAAAGTAATACTCCTTTGAACATGAATGCGAAAAGTGAACATTTACAAAAAGACTCTATTCAAGGTCAGATAATTTAGTTCCAAAATGAATTTCAAAATTTTGTGAAGACAATCATTCAGCTTTAAAATGAGCTATCACACATGTCGTAGGTGTTGCCGTTAATGAGGAGAAGATTTTTAAAGACGCACACCCTCAAAATCGCGAAATTTCAGTGTATTTTCAGTGTTTGTCAAATTGTGACCAGAAATGACTGTTCGCGAGCGATTTTAAAGTTATTTATTATGACCATAGTAATGTCTTACTCTCCTGAAAAAAATCATGAAATGCGACGGGTATGTTTTTGAGCTTTTTAAAAAATGTTTTACCCACTTTAAATGTACACTGTGAAAAAAGCATTACGAGTTCATGTATAAAATATAAATTTGTCTGTTCCACAATGCTTTAGCTACATCATGTTACAATTGCAGGCATATAACTCAAGTATCTGCAGAGAAATTGAGCTTTAAAGACGCATGGGATCGGTAAATTTTAAAGAAACGCTAAACTGAATATGGCGGCTAAACCATGTGACGTACGAATTCGTCATGATTTACTTTTCTGTTCACATTGTCAAAAAATGTTGCAAGTCTCTACCTGCATTTTGAAAATTTGTCCCATATTAAAAAACGAAGTTCGAAGTGGACCTTTAATGGCTGGATCGATTGGCCTCAAAAGAGGACATTTTCGATTCCAGGGCAAAAGCTACCAGACTACAAAATTGTGTTGCATTTGCGTTAGCCATTTTGGCTAAAAGGGTGGTCAAGTATTTTGAAATAATAATGATAATAACACACGCCAATCTCAATAATTAATCGAGTTTTGGGACGGTTTAAGGGTAAGGCAGCGAAAAGACGATAGATATACTGTGTTACCACACACACTCTATATCTCCTTTTACATCAACTGTTCCAACTATATTATAGTTTTGCTTCCGAATTGCCTTTATATAAAATCATAAAGACGTTCCCTCTAAACCGATATTTGTCTAAGAAGAGAGTGCACCTTACATGTCATCTGGAGTGCTAGCCCCACACCGGTACTGTAAATTACATCTTAGGTGCCTTGTATACAGTCTGGATCTCTCGTAAAGAAAGTCTAGCTCTTTCAATACAACAAGCCCGGAAACTGAAAATGGTGATGGTTTACATTAATAGTTTCACAGCCTAGTAGTCAAACCTTGTGCTGATTATGTGTGTAGTGCCCGTCGACTCGTGACTACTATGTTATTTCGTTTTGGTAAATTATAAAAATCATTAACTAAGTATATGTATTGTCAAAATTTCATTTATTACAAAAAGGCACCTCGAACTCACTTATTGGAATAACTCACTATACCATCCTGTAAAAGGCATACTAACTTGTACAGTAGTATAGTATATCATCCAACCCATAATGACGTGTACAGTAGTATATAGTATATCATCCAACCCACAACGACGTGTACAGTAATATTAAGTATCTCATTCAACCGATAATGACGTGTACAGTAATATGAAAATACCCTTCAACCAATAATGGCTTGTATATTTGTCCATATTTGATCGTATATATCGCAGAAATCTCATATCTCATACAAGGTATGTATGGTATAAAAGAAACACCCTTGTTTGTGATCAAGTGTCATCTTAACAAAATATATTGTTTATTTAAAATAAGTGGAGACGCATATGAAAGGACAGCTTATGTATTTTATCTTTAAAAAACAATTCCTAAAATACGTCATTCCCCCTGAACCGCTCCTTCATGAAACACAGAAAAATAATATTCACATTGTGTTGGCAAGATGCACTGACTCAAAGTCTTGATATCTCACGGTGAACCCATTTATCGTTAACCCCTTCACTCACCCGTGTCCTCACCCAGTGTGACGTTATGGTTTGCATCTAGGGGTTGGGCGGGATGTTATCGTTGTAATACACTGGCAGCTAGGTGGTCCACTAAATTATCGTTATATATCACTGGGCTAAACGTGTACAGAAAAAAATAACATTTTTGAATTTACATTTATCATGCTGTACATATAATAAAATCATATAAAGCATGATGAAAGCAAGTATAAAGAATAGGTCGGGTCATGTGACACTCCCAAGGGAATAACGTTATTGAGATTTTAAAACATCCGTATATGACTATATGTCAATTCAACAGTATTGAATTATGCTGTATGAAATTGACGTGGTTCAAACAACAACTAGGAGAGGAAGATGGCTACGGCTGGAAGATTTCCAGTGAAACGCAATCAAAGGGGAAATTTCATGTATGAATGCATGTTTTCAGTGCATGATTAGAACACAGCCATTTGAAATATAGAGGTTAGAATATAGAAGTGCAGAAATGTGAATATTTCCATGATCCCCCCCCCCCCCCCCCCCCCCCCCCCCCGATATAAACCATAATCATATCGTCACTATAATGTGCATTCCATGTTCATATTAGATAGATTATACATTCATATCCCTTGGAGTATCATATGATATACTTAGAAGTATACAATACTAGAAAAAGATCAGAATTTCTATTTTTACTCAAAATCACAAATTGGCATGTCAGCGTTTGAAATATATTATACGACACATCGTCTGCAATGAAGGGAAATGCTGTGCTTATATACACTCGGAAAATTTTGATTTTAGTTATCAATCTTTAAACTTTAAGACACATAATAATTTGATGTCATTTCCATGAATAAAAAGAGTTTTTGTAAAGGAGATCGCATTCAAAACAGTTTATATATACTAGAACAAACCCACATCTGTCCATCGGGAGTGCCAATGCACATGACACATATATGCAAACCATGCCTACAGGCCTGAGGATATTTATTTAACGTAAATATAGTTGGGGGACAACGCCCTTATAAAAACCCTTCACGCCTCTTCAAACGAAAACCTAGTCATTCAACGTATCACCGTCACAAAGGATGTTGTTTTATGAACTATTTCCTTATGTGAAACCATCGACTGCTTACTACATCGGCATTGTTTATTTTATATAACTAGTCACTTCACTTTATCCTGTTATCCTCGTTATTGGTGTATCTCAATGGGGGATCGGGTGGTATATTCTTATTAGACCTGTCTTCATGTAGCCTATGACTCTTTCGTCTTCACCTTATTTCGCCTACAGTTAATGGCCCGTTCGAAGAGTACACTTTAGCTGCACTGTGAGAACATCCAAGTCGTATGGACTGACCACCTGATGTACACACTCACTGTGCAAGATAATACAGGTTGATACTAAGTTGTAACTTCAGATTGCACAGTGTGAACAGACCATAACATAATGCCAAATGACATCACAATTAGTCTAGGTATAGAACTGCCCGAATTTAAAAATATTTAAAAAAAATAGTTGTTTCTAAGTCATTAAACTGTAGCTTGCAATAACTTCTTTCAATTTCTCAGAAAAAGCATTTCTATATCAACTTGGATAGACCTATAATTCGTTCTGGTCATTTAATGCGACCTTTAAAATTTCTTTAACGTTGTTATATTTGGGATCACACTATCTCCAATAGCACATTGTGTACACATTCTTGTACTTGTTTCGGGATGAGTCCCTTGGGGATTCGAACCCCCAACCTCAAAGTCAGGCACCAACTGGAAAGTATGTTCGATGCATTTCACGCTATCATGTCAAAGTTGAAAAAAGGTTCGTTGAACATTAAATCAGTTTGATTTTGAAATAAATCTATTCATAATAGATTTGATATGAAGTCACTCTTTCCCTTTTACATGACATTTCAGCGAGTTTTCAATGAGAAATTCACTTCAATTCGGTTTAACCTAGTGTGTTGGACCCGGTCCAATATACAACCTCATATATGAAATACGTGCACACAATGAATGACATTTGAATGAACTTGTTGGGGAATCAACGTTTCGATTCAAGTGTTATAGAAGTGGGTTATTAAACAAGAGGTCATTGGTGCAGTCGGTTGTATCTCGATACGAGTTCACAGGGACACGTGCTTCCCACAGTTGAGTGTACGATGCTGTATATATCGAGAACTTTCTCATGTGCTTGCTTATATGGTGTATAGGTGTATATACTACATGAAATATAAGACAATATACTTATACTACATGAAATAGAAGAGAGTAGGTATATATACTACATGAAATAGAAGACAATATACTTATACAATATGAATTAGAAGAGAGTAGGTATATATACTACATGAAATAGAAGACAATATACTTATACTATGAATTAGAAGAGAGTATGTATATATACTACATGAAATAGACGACAATATACTTATACTACATGAATTAGAAGAGAGTAGGTATATATACTACATGAAATAGAAGACAATATACTTATACTACATGAAATAGAAGAGAGTAGGTATATATACTACATGAAATAGAAGACAATATACTTATACAATATGAATTAGAAGAGAGTAGGTATATATACTACATGAAATAGAAGACAATATACTTATACTACATGAAATAGAAGAGAGTATGTATATATACTACATGAAATAGAAGACAATATACTTATACAATATGAATTAGAAGAGAGTAGGTATATATACTACATGAAATAGAAGACAATATACGTATACTACATGAAATAGAAGAGAGTAGGTATATATACTACATGAAATAGAAGACAATATACTTATACAATATGAATTAGAAGAGAGTAGGTATATATACTACATGAAATAGAAGACAATATACTTATACTACATGAAATAGAAGAGAGTAGGTATATATACTACATGAAATAGAAGACAATATACGTATACTACATGAATTAGAAGAGAGTAGGTATATATACTACATGAAATAGAAGACAATATACTTATACTACATGAAATAGAAGAGAGTATGTATATATACTACATGAAATAGAAGACAATATACTTATACAATATGAATTAGAAGAGAGTAGGTATATATACTACATGAAATAGAAGACAATATACGTATACTACATGAAATAGAAGAGAGTAGGTATATATACTACATGAAATAGAAGACAATATACTTATACAATATGAATTAGAAGAGAGTAGGTATATATACTACATGAAATAGAAGACAATATACTTATACTACATGAATTAGAAGAGAGTAGGTATATATACTACATGAAATAGAAGACAATATACTTATACTACATGAAATAGAAGAGAGTAGGTATATATACTACATGAAATAGAAGACAATATACTTATACTACATGAAATAGAAGAGAGTAGGTATATATACTACATGAAATAGAAGACAATATACTTATACTACATGAAATAGAAGAGAGTAGGTATATATACTACATGAAATAGAAGACAATATACTTATACTACATGAAATAGAAGAGAGTAGGTATATATACTACATGAAATATAAGACAATATACTTATACTACATGAATTAGAAGAGAGTAGGTATATATACTACATGAAATAGAAGACAATATACTTATACTACATGAATTAGAAGAGAGTAGGTATATATACTACATGAAATAGAAGACAATATACTTATACTACATGAAATAGAAACGTAATTTTGGATGACTAAATATCTGTAGGCATTGTCATGTACGTCGGTTTCTATCATATGATTTAGAAATGAATCATATTGTGGATTATAAGATTTTACGAAAGATTCATATAACTTCCTTTTGATTGTACCAAGCTTACCAATAAACATTATTAAAGTGTGACCATTATCTTAACTCAGATATTGGAATACTTTAAACATTAAATAAATTAATCTGATGATCTAATACATTACTTTAAAATTACGATATGTAGGCCTGTCAATTATCTACAAAATACAAGTACAAGTACAAGTACAATTAAGCTTTAAGTGATAATCTTGCTGAGAGAGGTGGTTGTTTATTAAAGTAATGGTAGTGATAAATACCAACATAAAACATGAATAAATAAAGATGGTAATTAATGATTGAAATCTGATTGAAGCTTTATCTAACACAAACATTATTTTTTCAAGACGATATTTTCACAGTGAGTAGATGTTTAAGTTCGTGTAATTGTGTAAACATCATATCCCGAGTTAACGAAACTATGAAAACCAACACGAAACGTACCTGGTATATGTGTTCTCCAACAATCAAAGCACTGTCCTCCTGTAGGCGAAGTATTGCCTGCACTCCTAGCTCCTATTTGTTGATTTCTCTCTTCAGGGTGTCAGCACGCGGACCTTCATAAAGAGAGTCCCACTCGCCTCTGTCGCGAAAGTGATTCGTGCACACATTCAGGGCGCGTATTGGTTTTCGAGAGGCCAGGACTATGCATTCGTATATTCAATATGACGCACCTGTCGCATATGAAAATACTCAACGAAAGGGAGACAACTGGTGTGGTATAAAGAAGGAAATAAACGTTGATTTGAAAGAGTTTGAAATGGGAGAAATATTTCCGCATATGAATGAAATGAAGGAGAGAGGGGAGTATAACACTATTATGTCGTAGTTTGTTAAACTTACATGTGTGTGTAAAAGCCAATACAAGTAGCCTAAGAATAGGTCTTATATCTTTCTTATGACACGTAATCAAATGACACGTTAACAGAAATATAAAAGAATGTAGTCCCTTTCAGTGTCAATGTCACTAATCAGTCTAGTATAAATGTCACAGAGATACACGAGGAAAACAGTATTAAAGCCCAAGAGTGAACCTGATATGTGAATGAGAGTATTGACCAAAAATATTCATGTAAATCTCTATCGGCTCGTTGGTCTAGTGGTATGATTCTCGCTTCGGGTGCGAGAGGTCCCGGGTTCGACTCCCGGACGAGCCCAATTTTGCAAATTGGAGGACAAATATGTTTTTCTCTTCTTGTTTACACATAAGCATTCAATCATACTCCAATTGATTGAGATCACATAAAAGTAGTTGTATACAATCAATATCCCTCAAGAGAAGAATAGCGTCCCCTAATTTAACAGTAGTTTGTGGTCAATTACTGTAAGGTGTCTCTATTTCAGATTTCAATCAGCAAGGTGTATTGATTTGGCAGAGAGTGTGATTTGTGAAAGAGTGAATTAACCAAATATATGTTCCATGATGTCTCTATCGGCTCCTTGGTCTAGTGGTATGATTCTCGCTTCGGGTGCGAGAGGTCCCGGGTTCGACTCCCGGACGAGCCCAATTTTGCAAATTGAAGGACAAACTGTTTTTCTCTTCTTGTTAACACATCAACGTTCAATCATACTCCAATTGATTGAGATCACATAAAAGTATTGGGAAACAATAATTTTTCCTTAAGAGAAGAATAGCGTCCCCTAATTTAACAGTAGTTTGTGATCAAATACTGTAAGGTGTCTCGGTTTCAGAGATCAATCAGCGAGGTGTTCAATATGTATAAATATATGTTCAATGATGTCTCTATCGGCTCGTTGGTCTAGTGGTATGATTATGCTTCGGGTGCGAGAGGTCCCGGGTTCGACTCCCGGACGAGCCCAATTTTGCAAATTGGAGTACAAATATGTTTTTCTCTTCTTGTTTACACATAAGCATTCAATCATACTCCAATTGATTGAGATCACATAAAAGTTGTTGTATACAATCAATATCCCTCAAGAGAAGAATAGCGTCCCCTAATTTAACAGTAGTTTGTGGTCAATTACTGTCAGGTGTCTCTATTTCAGATTTCAATCAGCAAGGTGTATTGATTTGGCAGAGAGTGTGATTTGTGAAAGAGTGAATTAGCCAAATATATGTTCCACGATGTCTCTATCGGCTCGTTGGTCTAGTGGTATGATTCTCGCTTCGGGTGCGAGAGGTCCCGGGTTCGACTCCCGGACGAGCCCAATTATGCAAATTGGAGGACAAATATGTTTTTCTCTTCTTGTTAACACATCAACGTTCAATCATACTCCAATTGATTGAGATCACATAAAAGTATTGGGAAACAATAATTTTTCCTTAAGAGAAGAATAGCGTCCCCTAATTTAACAGTAGTTTGTGATCAAATACTGTAAGGTGTCTCGGTTTCAGAGATCAATCAGCGAGGTGTTCAATATGTATAAATATATGTTCAATGATGTCTCTATCGGCTCGTTGGTCTAGTGGTATGATTCTCGCTTCGGGTGCGAGAGGTCCCGGGTTCGACTCCCGGACGAGCCCAATTTTGCAAATTGGAGTACAAATATGTTTTTCTCTTCTTGTTTACACATAAGCATTCAATCATACTCCAATTGATTGAGATCACATAAAAGTTGTTGTATACAATCAATATCCCTCAAGAGAAGAATAGCGTCCCCTAATTTAACAGTAGTTTGTGGTCAATTACTGTCAGGTGTCTCTATTTCAGATTTCAATCAGCAAGGTGTATTGATTTGGCAGAGAGTGTGATTTGTGAAAGAGTGAATTAGCCAAATATATGTTCCACGATGTCTCTATCGGCTCGTTGGTCTAGTGGTATGATTCTCGCTTCGGGTGCGAGAGGTCCCGGGTTCGACTCCCGGACGAGCCCAATTATGCAAATTGGAGGACAAATATGTTTTTCTCTTCTTGTTTACACATCAACGTTCAATCATACTCCAATTGATTGAGATTACATAAAAGTAGTTGCATACAATGAATATCCCTCAAGAGAAGAATAGCGTCCCCTAATTTAACAGTAGTTTGTGATCTATTACTGTAAGGTGTCTCTATTTCAGATTTCAATCAGCAAGGTGTTTGGATTTGGCAGAGAGTGTGATTTGTGAAAGAGTGTATTAACCAAATATATGTTCCATGATGTCTCTATCGGCTCGTTGGTCTTGTGGTATGATTCTCGCTTCGGATGCGAGAGGTCCCGGGTTCGACTCCCGGACGAGCCCAATTTTGCAAATTGAAGGACAAACTGTTTTTCTCTTCTTGTTAACACATCAACGTTCAATCATACTCCAATTGATTGAGATCACATAAAAGTAGTTGCATACAATGAATATCCCTCAAGAGAAGAATAGCGTCCCCTAATTTAACAGTAGTTTGTGATCTATTACTGTAAGGTGTCTCTATTTCAGATTTCAATCAGCAAGGTGTTTGGATTTGGCAGAGAGTGTGATTTGTGAAAGAGTGTATTAACCAAATATATGTTCCATGATGTCTCTATCGGCTCGTTGGTCTAGTGGTATGATTCTCGCTTCGGGTGCGAGAGGTCCCGGTTTCGACTCCCGGACGAGCCCAATTTTGTAAATTGAAGGAAAAATATGTTTTTCTCTTCTTGTTTACACATCAGCATTCAATCATACTCCAGTTGCTTGAGATCACATAATAGTATTAGGAAACAATGAATATTCCTTAAGAGAAGAATAGCGTCCCCTAATTAAACAGAAGTTTGTTATCAATTACTGTAAGGTGTCTCGGTTTCAGATATCAATCAGCAAGGTGTTCAATATATAAAAATATATGTTCCAAGATGTCTCTATCGGCTCGTTGGTCTAGTGGTATGATTCTCGCTTCGGGTGCGAGAGGTCCCGGGTTCGACTCCCGGACGAGCCCAATTTTGCAAATTGAAGGACAAACTGTTTTTCTCTTCTTGTTAACACATCAACGTTCAATCATACTCCAATTGATTGAGATCACATAAAAGTAGTTGCATACAATGAATATCCCTCAAGAGAAGGATAGCGTCCCCTAATTTAACAGTAGTTTGTGATCTATTACTGTAAGGTGTCTCTATTTCAGATTTCAATCAGCAAGGTGTATTGATTTGGCAGAGAGTGTGATTTGTGAAAGAGTCATTTAACCAAATATATGTTCCACGATGTCTCTATCGGCTCGTTGGTCTAGTGGTATGATTCTCGCTTCGGGTGCGAGAGGTCCCGGGTTCGACTCCCGGACGAGCCCAATTATGCAAATTGGAGGACAAATATGTTTTTCTCTTCTTGTTTACACATCAACGTTCAATCATACTCCAATTGATTGAGATCACATAAAAGTAGTTGCATACAATGAATATCCCTCAAGAGAAGAATAGCGTCCCCTAATTTAACAGTAGTTTGTGATCTATTACTGTAAGGTGTCTCTATTTCAGATTTCAATCAGCAAGGTGTTTGGATTTGGCAGAGAGTGTGATTTGTGAAAGAGTGTATTAACCAAATATATGTTCCATGATGTCTCTATCGGCTCGTTGGTCTTGTGGTATGATTCTCGCTTCGGATGCGAGAGGTCCCGGGTTCGACTCCCGGACGAGCCCAATTTTGCAAATTGAAGGACAAACTGTTTTTCTCTTCTTGTTAACACATCAACGTTCAATCATACTCCAATTGATTGAGATCACATAAAAGTAGTTGCATACAATGAATATCCCTCAAGAGAAGAATAGCGTCCCCTAATTTAACAGTAGTTTGTGATCTATTACTGTAAGGTGTCTCTATTTCAGATTTCAATCAGCAAGGTGTTTGGATTTGGCAGAGAGTGTGATTTGTGAAAGAGTGTATTAACCAAATATATGTTCCATGATGTCTCTATCGGCTCGTTGGTCTAGTGGTATGATTCTCGCTTCGGGTGCGAGAGGTCCCGGTTTCGACTCCCGGACGAGCCCAATTTTGTAAATTGAAGGACAAATATGTTTTTCTCTTCTTGTTTACACATCAGCATTCAATCATACTCCAGTTGCTTGAGATCACATAATAGTATTAGGAAACAATGAATATTCCTTAAGAGAAGAATAGCGTCCCCTAATTAAACAGAAGTTTGTTATCAATTACTGTAAGGTGTCTCGGTTTCAGATATCAATCAGCAAGGTGTTCAATATATAAAAATATATGTTCCATGATGTCTCTATCGGCTCGTTGGTCTAGTGGTATGATTCTCGCTTCGGGTGCGAGAGGTCCCGGGTTCGACTCCGGGACGAGCCCAATTTTGCAAATTGAAGGACAAACTGTTTTTCTCTTCTTGTTAACACATCAACGTTCAATCATACTCCAATTGATTGAGATCACATAAAAGTAGTTGCATACAATGAATATCCCTCAAGAGAAGGATAGCGTCCCCTAATTTAACAGTAGTTTGTGATCTATTACTGTAAGGTGTCTCTATTTCAGATTTCAATCAGCAAGGTGTATTGATTTGGCAGAGAGTGTGATTTGTGAAAGAGTCAATTAACCAAATATATGTTCCATGATGTCTCTATCGGCTCGTTGGTCTAGTGGTATGATTCTCGCTTCGGGTGCGAGAGGTCCCGGGTTCGACTCCCGGACGAGCCCAATTATGCAAATTGGAGGACAAATATGTTTTTCTCTTCTTGTTTACACATCAACGTTCAATCATACTCCAATTGATTGAGATCACATAAAAGTAGTTGCATACAATGAATATCCCTCAAGAGAAGAATAGCGTCCCCTAATTTAACAGTAGTTTGTGATCTATTACTGTAAGGTGTCTCTATTTCAGATTTCAATCAGCAAGGTGTTTGGATTTGGCAGAGAGTGTGATTTGTGAAAGAGTGTATTAACCAAATATATGTTCCATGATGTCTCTATCGGCTCGTTGGTCTTGTGGTATGATTCTCGCTTCGGATGCGAGAGGTCCCGGGTTCGACTCCCGGACGAGCCCAATTTTGCAAATTGAAGGACAAACTGTTTTTCTCTTCTTGTTAACACATCAACGTTCAATCATACTCCAATTGATTGAGATCACATAAAAGTAGTTGCATACAATGAATATCCCTCAAGAGAAGAATAGCGTCCCCTAATTTAACAGTAGTTTGTGATCTATTACTGTAAGGTGTCTCTATTTCAGATTTCAATCAGCAAGGTGTTTGGATTTGGCAGAGAGTGTGATTTGTGAAAGAGTGTATTAACCAAATATATGTTCCATGATGTCTCTATCGGCTCGTTGGTCTAGTGGTATGATTCTCGCTTCGGGTGCGAGAGGTCCCGGTTTCGACTCCCGGACGAGCCCAATTTTGTAAATTGAAGGAAAAATATGTTTTTCTCTTCTTGTTTACACATCAGCATTCAATCATACTCCAGTTGCTTGAGATCACATAATAGTATTAGGAAACAATGAATATTCCTTAAGAGAAGAATAGCGTCCCCTAATTAAACAGAAGTTTGTTATCAATTACTGTAAGGTGTCTCGGTTTCAGATATCAATCAGCAAGGTGTTCAATATATAAAAATATATGTTCCAAGATGTCTCTATCGGCTCGTTGGTCTAGTGGTATGATTCTCGCTTCGGGTGCGAGAGGTCCCGGGTTCGACTCCCGGACGAGCCCAATTTTGCAAATTGAAGGACAAACTGTTTTTCTCTTCTTGTTAACACATCAACGTTCAATCATACTCCAATTGATTGAGATCACATAAAAGTAGTTGCATACAATGAATATCCCTCAAGAGAAGGATAGCGTCCCCTAATTTAACAGTAGTTTGTGATCTATTACTGTAAGGTGTCTCTATTTCAGATTTCAATCAGCAAGGTGTATTGATTTGGCAGAGAGTGTGATTTGTGAAAGAGTCATTTAACCAAATATATGTTCCACGATGTCTCTATCGGCTCGTTGGTCTAGTGGTATGATTCTCGCTTCGGGTGCGAGAGGTCCCGGGTTCGACTCCCGGACGAGCCCAATTATGCAAATTGGAGGACAAATATGTTTTTCTCTTCTTGTTTACACATCAACGTTCAATCATACTCCAATTGATTGAGATCACATAAAAGTAGTTGCATACAATGAATATCCCTCAAGAGAAGAATAGCGTCCCCTAATTTAACAGTAGTTTGTGATCTATTACTGTAAGGTGTCTCTATTTCAGATTTCAATCAGCAAGGTGTTTGGATTTGGCAGAGAGTGTGATTTGTGAAAGAGTGTATTAACCAAATATATGTTCCATGATGTCTCTATCGGCTCGTTGGTCTTGTGGTATGATTCTCGCTTCGGATGCGAGAGGTCCCGGGTTCGACTCCCGGACGAGCCCAATTTTGCAAATTGAAGGACAAACTGTTTTTCTCTTCTTGTTAACACATCAACGTTCAATCATACTCCAATTGATTGAGATCACATAAAAGTAGTTGCATACAATGAATATCCCTCAAGAGAAGAATAGCGTCCCCTAATTTAACAGTAGTTTGTGATCTATTACTGTAAGGTGTCTCTATTTCAGATTTCAATCAGCAAGGTGTTTGGATTTGGCAGAGAGTGTGATTTGTGAAAGAGTGTATTAACCAAATATATGTTCCATGATGTCTCTATCGGCTCGTTGGTCTAGTGGTATGATTCTCGCTTCGGGTGCGAGAGGTCCCGGTTTCGACTCCCGGACGAGCCCAATTTTGTAAATTGAAGGACAAATATGTTTTTCTCTTCTTGTTTACACATCAGCATTCAATCATACTCCAGTTGCTTGAGATCACATAATAGTATTAGGAAACAATGAATATTCCTTAAGAGAAGAATAGCGTCCCCTAATTAAACAGAAGTTTGTTATCAATTACTGTAAGGTGTCTCGGTTTCAGATATCAATCAGCAAGGTGTTCAATATATAAAAATATATGTTCCATGATGTCTCTATCGGCTCGTTGGTCTAGTGGTATGATTCTCGCTTCGGGTGCGAGAGGTCCCGGGTTCGACTCCGGGACGAGCCCAATTTTGCAAATTGAAGGACAAACTGTTTTTCTCTTCTTGTTAACACATCAACGTTCAATCATACTCCAATTGATTGAGATCACATAAAAGTAGTTGCATACAATGAATATCCCTCAAGAGAAGGATAGCGTCCCCTAATTTAACAGTAGTTTGTGATCTATTACTGTAAGGTGTCTCTATTTCAGATTTCAATCAGCAAGGTGTATTGATTTGGCAGAGAGTGTGATTTGTGAAAGAGTCATTTAACCAAATATATGTTCCACGATGTCTCTATCGGCTCGTTGGTCTAGTGGTATGATTCTCGCTTCGGGTGCGAGAGGTCCCGGGTTCGACTCCCGGACGAGCCCAATTATGCAAATTGGAGGACAAATATGTTTTTCTCTTCTTGTTTACACATCAACGTTCAATCATACTCCAATTGATTGAGATTACATAAAAGTAGTTGCATACAATGAATATCCCTCAAGAGAAGAATAGCGTCCCCTAATTTAACAGTAGTTTGTGATCTATTACTGTAAGGTGTCTCTATTTCAGATTTCAATCAGCAAGGTGTTTGGATTTGGCAGAGAGTGTGATTTGTGAAAGAGTGTATTAACCAAATATATGTTCCATGATGTCTCTATCGGCTCGTTGGTCTTGTGGTATGATTCTCGCTTCGGATGCGAGAGGTCCCGGGTTCGACTCCCGGACGAGCCCAATTTTGCAAATTGAAGGACAAACTGTTTTTCTCTTCTTGTTAACACATCAACGTTCAATCATACTCCAATTGATTGAGATCACATAAAAGTAGTTGCATACAATGAATATCCCTCAAGAGAAGAATAGCGTCCCCTAATTTAACAGTAGTTTGTGATCTATTACTGTAAGGTGTCTCTATTTCAGATTTCAATCAGCAAGGTGTTTGGATTTGGCAGAGAGTGTGATTTGTGAAAGAGTGTATTAACCAAATATATGTTCCATGATGTCTCTATCGGCTCGTTGGTCTAGTGGTATGATTCTCGCTTCGGGTGCGAGAGGTCCCGGTTTCGACTCCCGGACGAGCCCAATTTTGTAAATTGAAGGACAAATATGTTTTTCTCTTCTTGTTTACACATCAGCATTCAATCATACTCCAGTTGCTTGAGATCACATAATAGTATTAGGAAACAATGAATATTCCTTAAGAGAAGAATAGCGTCCCCTAATTAAACAGAAGTTTGTTATCAATTACTGTAAGGTGTCTCGGTTTCAGATATCAATCAGCAAGGTGTTCAATATATAAAAATATATGTTCCATGATGTCTCTATCGGCTCGTTGGTCTAGTGGTATGATTCTCGCTTCGGGTGCGAGAGGTCCCGGGTTCGACTCCCGGACGAGCCCAATTTTGCAAATTGAAGGACAAACTGTTTTTCTCTTCTTGTTAACACATCAACGTTCAATCATACTCCAATTGATTGAGATCACATAAAAGTAGTTGCATACAATGAATATCCCTCAAGAGAAGAATAGCGTCCCCTAATTTAACAGTAGTTTGTAGTCAATTACTGTAAGGTGTCTCCATTTCAGATTTCAATCAGCAAGGTGTTTGGATTTGGCAGAGAGTGTGAATTGTGAAAAGTGAATTAACCAAATATATGTTCCATGATGTCTCTATCGGCTCGTTGGTCTAGTGGTATGATTCTCGCTTCGGGTGCGAGAGGTCCCGGTTTCGACTCCCGGACGAGCCCAATTTTGTAAATTGAAGGACAAATATGTTTTTCTCTCCTTGTTTACACATCAACGTTCAATCATACTCCAGTTGCTTGAGATCACATAATAGTATTAGGAAACAATGAATATTCCTTAAGAGAAGAATAGCGTCCCCTAATTTAACAGTAGTTTGTGGTCAATTACTGTAAGGTGTCTCTATTTCAGATTTCAATCAGCAAGGTGTATTGATTTGGCAGAGAGTGTGATTTGTGAAAGAGTGAATTAGCCAAATATATGTTCCATGATGTCTCTATCGGCTCGTTGGTCTAGTGGTATGATTCTCGCTTCGGGTGCGAGAGGTCCCGGGTTCGACTCCCGGACGAGCCCAATTATGCAAATTGGAGGACAAATATGTTTTTCTCTTCTTGTTTACACATCAACGTTCAATCATACTCCAATTGATTGAGATTACATAAAAGTAGTTGCATACAATGAATATCCCTCAAGAGAAGAATAGCGTCCCCTAATTTAACAGTAGTTTGTGATCTATTACTGTAAGGTGTCTCTATTTCAGATTTCAATCAGCAAGGTGTTTGGATTTGGCAGAGAGTGTGATTTGTGAAAGAGTGTATTAACCAAATATATGTTCCATGATGTCTCTATCGGTTCGTTGGTCTTGTGGTATGATTCTCGCTTCGGATGCGAGAGGTCCCGGGTTCGACTCCCGGACGAGCCCAATTTTGCAAATTGAAGGACAAACTGTTTTTCTCTTCTTGTTAACACATCAACGTTCAATCATACTCCAATTGATTGAGATCGCATAAAAGTAGTTGCATACAATGAATATCCCTCAAGAGAAGAATAGCGTCCCCTAATTTAACAGTAGTTTGTGATCTATTACTGTAAGGTGTCTCTATTTCAGATTTCAATCAGCAAGGTGTTTGGATTTGGCAGAGAGTGTGATTTGTGAAAGAGTGTATTAACCAAATATATGTTCCATGATGTCTCTATCGGCTCGTTGGTCTAGTGGTATGATTCTCGCTTCGGGTGCGAGAGGTCCCGGTTTCGACTCCCGGACGAGCCCAATTTTGTAAATTGAAGGAAAAATATGTTTTTCTCTTCTTGTTTACACATCAGCATTCAATCATACTCCAGTTGCTTGAGATCACATAATAGTATTAGGAAACAATGAATATTCCTTAAGAGAAGCATAGCGTCCCCTAATTAAACAGAAGTTTGTTATCAATTACTGTAAGGTGTCTCGGTTTCAGATATCAATCAGCAAGGTGTTCAATATATAAAAATATATGTTCCATGATGTCTCTATCGGCTCGTTGGTCTAGTGGTATGATTCTCGCTTCGGGTGCGAGAGGTCCCGGGTTCGACTCCCGGACGAGCCCAATTTTGCAAATTGAAGGACAAACTGTTTTTCTCTTCTTGTTAACACATCAACGTTCAATCATACTCCAATTGATTGAGATCACATAAAAGTAGTTGCATACAATGAATATCCCTCAAGAGAAGGATAGCGTCCCCTAATTTAACAGTAGTTTGTGATCTATTACTGTAAGGTGTCTCTATTTCAGATTTCAATCAGCAAGGTGTATTGATTTGGCAGAGAGTGTGATTTGTGAAAGAGTCATTTAACCAAATATATGTTCCACGATGTCTCTATCGGCTCGTTGGTCTAGTGGTATGATTCTCGCTTCGGGTGCGAGAGGTCCCGGGTTCGACTCCCGGACGAGCCCAATTATGCAAATTGGAGGACAAATATGTTTTTCTCTTCTTGTTTACACATCAACGTTCAATCATACTCCAATTGATTGAGATCACATAAAAGTAGTTGCATACAATGAATATCCCTCAAGAGAAGAATAGCGTCCCCTAATTTAACAGTAGTTTGTGATCTATTACTGTAAGGTGTCTCTATTTCAGATTTCAATCAGCAAGGTGTTTGGATTTGGCAGAGAGTGTGATTTGTGAAAGAGTGTAATAACCAAATATATGTTCCATGATGTCTCTATCGGCTCGTTGGTCTTGTGGTATGATTCTCGCTTCGGATGCGAGAGGTCCCGGGTTCGACTCCCGGACGAGCCCAATTTTGCAAATTGAAGGACAAACTGTTTTTCTCTTCTTGTTAACACATCAACGTTCAATCATACTCCAATTGATTGAGATCACATAAAAGTAGTTGCATACAATGAATATCCCTCAAGAGAAGAATAGCGTCCCCTAATTTAACAGTAGTTTGTGATCTATTACTGTAAGGTGTCTCTATTTCAGATTTCAATCAGCAAGGTGTTTGGATTTGGCAGAGAGTGTGATTTGTGAAAGAGTGTATTAACCAAATATATGTTCCATGATGTCTCTATCGGCTCGTTGGTCTAGTGGTATGATTCTCGCTTCGGGTGCGAGAGGTCCCGGTTTCGACTCCCGGACGAGCCCAATTTTGTAAATTGAAGGACAAATATGTTTTTCTCTTCTTGTTTACACATCAGCATTCAATCATACTCCAGTTGCTTGAGATCACATAATAGTATTAGGAAACAATGAATATTCCTTAAGAGAAGAATAGCGTCCCCTAATTAAACAGAAGTTTGTTATCAATTACTGTAAGGTGTCTCGGTTTCAGATATCAATCAGCAAGGTGTTCAATATATAAAAATATATGTTCCATGATGTCTCTATCGGCTCGTTGGTCTAGTGGTATGATTCTCGCTTCGGGTGCGAGAGGTCCCGGGTTCGACTCCCGGACGAGCCCAATTTTGCAAATTGAAGGACAAACTGTTTTTCTCTTCTTGTTAACACATCAACGTTCAATCATACTCCAATTGATTGAGATCACATAAAAGTAGTTGCATACAATGAATATCCCTCAAGAGAAGAATAGCGTCCCCTAATTTAACAGTAGTTTGTAGTCAATTACTGTAAGGTGTCTCCATTTCAGATTTCAATCAGCAAGGTGTTTGGATTTGGCAGAGAGTGTGAATTGTGAAAAGTGAATTAACCAAATATATGTTCCATGATGTCTCTATCGGCTCGTTGGTCTAGTGGTATGATTCTCGCTTCGGGTGCGAGAGGTCCCGGTTTCGACTCCCGGACGAGCCCAATTTTGTAAATTGAAGGACAAATATGTTTTTCTCTCCTTGTTTACACATCAACGTTCAATCATACTCCAGTTGCTTGAGATCACATAATAGTATTAGGAAACAATGAATATTCCTTAAGAGAAGAATAGCGTCCCCTAATTTAACAGTAGTTTGTGGTCAATTACTGTAAGGTGTCTCTATTTCAGATTTCAATCAGCAAGGTGTTTGGATTTGGCAGAGAGTGTGATTTGTGAAAGAGTGAATTAACCAAATATATGTTCCATGATGTCTCTATCGGCTCGTTGGTCTAGTGGTATGATTCTCGCTTCGGGTGCGAGAGGTCCCGGGTTCGACTCCCGGACGAGCCCAATTTTGCAAATTGAAGGACAAACTGTTTTTCTCTTCTTGTTTACACATCAACGTTCAATCATACTCCAATTGATTGAGATTACATAAAAGTAGTTGCATACAATGAATATCCCTCAAGAGAAGAATAGCGTCCCCTAATTTAACAGTAGTTTGTGATCTATTACTATAAGGTGTCTCTATTTCAGATTTCAATCAGCAAGGTGTTTGGATTTGGCAGAGAGTGTGATTTGTGAAAGAGTGTATTAACCAAATATATGTTCCATGATGTCTCTATCGGCTCGTTGGTCTAGTGGTATGATTCTCGCTTCGGATGCGAGAGGTCCCGGGTTCGACTCCCGGACGAGCCCAATTTTGCAAATTGAAGGACAAACTGTTTTTCTCTTCTTGTTAACACATCAACGTTCAATCATACTCCAATTGATTGAGATTACATAAAAGTAGTTGCATACAATGAATATCCCTCAAAAGAAGAATAGCGTCCCCTAATTTAACAGTAGTTTGTAGTCAATTACTGTAAGGTGTCTCTATTTCAGATTTCAATCAGCAAGGTGTTTGGATTTGGCAGAGAGTGTGATTTGTGAAAGAGTGAATTAACCAAATATATGTTCAATGATGTCTCTATCGGCTCGTTGGTCTAGTGGTATGATTCTCGCTTCGGGTGCGAGAGGTCCCGGTTTCGACTCCCGGACGAGCCCAATTTTGCAAATTGGAGGACAAATATGTTTTTCTCTTCTTGTTTACACATCAACGTTCAATTATACTCCAGTTGCTTGAGATCACATAATAGTATTAGGAAACAATGAATATTCCTTAAGAGAAGAATAGCGTCCCCTAATTTAACAGTAGTTTGTGGTCAATTACTGTAAGGTGTCTCTATTTCAGATTTCAATCAGCAAGGTGTTTGGATTTGGCAGAGAGTGTGATTTGTGAAAGAGTGAATTAACCAAATATATGTTCAATGATGTCTCTATCGGCTCGTTGGTCTAGTGGTATGATTCTCGCTTCGGGTGCGAGAGGTCCCGGTTTCGACTCCCGGACGAGCCCAATTTTGTAAATTGAAGGACAAATTTGTTTTTCTCTCCTTGTTGACACATCAGCATTCAATTATACTCCAGTTGCTTGAGATCACATAATAGTATTAGGAAACAATGAATATTCCTTAAGAGAAGAATAGCGTCCCCTAATTTAACAGTAGTTTGTGATCTATTACTGTAAGGTGTCTCTATTTCAGATTTCAATCAGCAAGGTGTTTGGATTTGGCAGAGAGTGTGATTTGTGAAAGAGTGTATTAACCAAATATATGTTCCATGATGTCTCTATCGGCTCGTTGGTCTAGTGGTATGATTCTCGCTTCGGGTGCGAGAGGTCCCGGGTTCGACTCCCGGAAGAGCCCAATTTTGCAAATTGAAGGACAAACTGTTTTTCTCTTCTTGTTAACACATCAACGTTCAATCATACTCCAATTGATTGAGATCACATAAAAGTAGTTGCATACAATGAATATCCCTCAAGAGAAGAATAGCGTCCCCTAATTTAACAGTAGTTTGTGATCTATTACTGTAAGGTGTCTCTATTTCAGATTTCAATCAGCAAGGTGTTTGGATTTGGCAGAGAGTGTGATTTGTGAAAGAGTGAATTAACCAAATATATGTTCCATGATGTCTCTATCGGCTCGTTGGTCTAGTGGTATGATTCTCGCTTCGGGTGCGAGAGGTCCCGGGTTCGACTCCCGGACGAGCCCAATTTTGCAAATTGAAGGACAAACTGTTTTTCTCTTCTTGTTAACTCATCAACGTTCAATCATACTCCAATTGATTGAGATTACATAAAAGTAGTTGCATACAATGAATATCCCTCAAGAGAAGAATAGCGTCCCCTAATTTAACAGTAGTTGTGATCTATTACTGTAAGGTGTCTCTATTTCAGATTTCAATCAGCAAGGTGTTTGGATTTGGCAGAGAGTGTGATTTGTGAAAGCGTGTATTAACCAAATATATGTTCCATGATGTCTCTATCGGCTCGTTGGTCTAGTGGTATGATTCTCGCTTCGGGTGCGAGAGGTCCCGGGTTCGACTCCCGGACGAGCCCAATTTTGCAAATTGAAGGACAAACTGTTTTTCTCTTCTTGTTAACACATCAACGTTCAATCATACTCCAATTGATTGAGATCACATAAAAGTAGTTGCATACAATGAATATCCCTCAAGAGAAGAATAGCGTCCCCTAATTTAACAGTAGTTTGTGATCTATTACTGTAAGGTGTCTCTATTTCAGATTTCAATCAGCAAGGTGTTTGGATTTGGCAGAGAGTGTGATTTGTGAAAGAGTGTATTAACCAAATATATGTTCCATGATGTCTCTATCGGCTCGTTGGTCTAGTGGTATGATTCTCGCTTCGGGTGCGAGAGGTCCCGGTTTCGACTCCCGGACGAGCCCAATTTTGTAAATTGAAGGACAAATATGTTTTTCTCTTCTTGTTTACACATCAGCATTCAATCATACTCCAGTTGCTTGAGATCACATAATAGTATTAGGAAACAATGAATATTCCTTAAGAGAAGAATAGCGTCCCCTAATTAAACAGAAGTTTGTTATCAATTACTGTAAGGTGTCTCGGTTTCAGATATCAATCAGCAAGGTGTTCAATATATAAAAATATATGTTCCATGATGTCTCTATCGGCTCGTTGGTCTAGTGGTATGATTCTCGCTTCGGGTGCGAGAGGTCCCGGGTTCGACTCCCGGACGAGCCCAATTTTGCAAATTGAAGGACAAACTGTTTTTCTCTTCTTGTTAACACATCAACGTTCAATCATTCTCCAATTGATTGAGATCACATAAAAGTAGTTGCATACAATGAATATCCCTCAAGAGAAGAATAGCGTCCCCTAATTTAACAGTAGTTTGTAGTCAATTACTGTAAGGTGTCTCCATTTCAGATTTCAATCAGCAAGGTGTTTGGATTTGGCAGAGAGTGTGAATTGTGAAAAGTGAATTAACCAAATATATGTTCCATGATGTCTCTATCGGCCTGTTGGTCTAGTGGTATGATTCTCGCTTCGGGTGCGAGAGGTCCCGGTTTCGACTCCCGGACGAGCCCAATTTTGTAAATTGAAGGACAAATATGTTTTTCTCTCCTTGTTTACACATCAACGTTCAATCATACTCCAGTTGCTTGAGATCACATAATAGTATTAGGAAACAATGAATATTCCTTAAGAGAAGAATAGCGTCCCCTAATTTAACAGAAGTTTGTGGTCAATTACTGTAAGGTGTCTCTATTTCAGATTTCAATCAGCAAGGTGTTTGGATTTGGCAGAGAGTGTGATTTGTGAAAGAGTGAATTAACCAAATATATGTTCCATGATGTCTCTATCGGCTCGTTGGTCTAGTGGTATGATTTTCGCTTCGGGTGCGAGAGGTCCCGGGTTCGACTCCCGGACGAGCCCAATTTTGCAAATTGAAGGACAAACTGTTTTTCTCTTCTTGTTAACGCATCAACGTTCAATCATACTCCAATTGATTGAGATTACATAAAAGTAGTTGCATACAATGAATATCCCTCAAGAGAAGAATAGCGTCCCCTAATTTAACAGTAGTTTGTGATCTATTACTGTAAGGTGTCTCTATTTCAGATTTCAATCAGCAAGGTGTTTGGATTTGGCAGAGAGTGTGATTTGTGAAAGAGTAAATTAACCAAATATATGTCCCATGATGTCTCTATCGGCTCGTTGGTCTAGTGGTATGATTCTCGCTTCGGGTGCGAGAGGTCCCGGGTTCGACTCCCGGACGAGCCCAATTTTGCAAATTGAAGGACAAACTGTTTTTCTCTTCTTGTTAACACATCAACGTTCAATCATACTCCAATTGATTGAGATTACATAAAAGTAGTTGCATACAATGAATATCCCTCAAAAGAAGAATAGCGTCCCCTAATTTAACAGTAGTTTGTGATCTATTACTGTAAGGTGTCTCTATTTCAGATTTCAATCAGCAAGGTGTTTGGATTTGGCAGAGAGTGTGATTTGTGAAAGAGTGTATTAACCAAATACATGTTCCATGATGTCTCTATCGGCTCGTTGGTCTAGTGGTATGATTCTCGCTTCGGGTGCGAGAGGTCCCGGTTTCGACTCCCGGACGAGCCCAATTTTGTAAATTGAAGGACAAATATGTTTTTCTCTTCTTGTTTACACATCAGCATTCAATCATACTCCAGTTGCTTGAGATCACATAATAGTATTAGGAAACAATGAATATTCCTTAAGAGAAGAATAGCGTCCCCTAATTAAACAGAAGTTTGTTATCAATTACTGTAAGGTGTCTCGGTTTCAGATATCAATCAGCAAGGTGTTCAATATATACAAATATATGTTCCATGATGTCTCTATCGGCTCGTTGGTCTAGTGGTATGATTCTCGCTTCGGGTGCGAGAGGTCCCGGGTTCGACTCCCGGACGAGCCCAATTTTGCAAATTGAAGGACAAACTGTTTTTCTCTTCTTGTTAACACATCAACGTTCAATCATTCTCCAATTGATTGAGATCACATAAAAGTAGTTGCATACAATGAATATCCCTCAAGAGAAGAATAGCGTCCCCTAATTTAACAGTAGTTTGTAGTCAATTACTGTAAGGTGTCTCCATTTCAGATTTCAATCAGCAAGGTGTTTGGATTTGGCAGAGAGTGTGAATTGTGAAAAGTGAATTAACCAAATATATGTTCCATGATGTCTCTATCGGCTCGTTGGTCTAGTGGTATGATTCTCGCTTCGGGTGCGAGAGGTCCCGGTTTCGACTCCCGGACGAGCCCAATTTTGTAAATTGAAGGACAAATTTGTTTTTCTCTCCTTGTTTACACATCAACGTTCAATCATACTCCAGTTGCTTGAGATCACATAATAGTATTAGGAAACAATGAATATTCCTCAAGAGAAGAATAGCGTCCCCTAATTTAACAGTAGTTTGTGGTCAATTACTGTAAGGTGTCTCTATTTCAGATTTCAATCAGCAAGGTGTTTGGATTTGGCAGAGAGTGTGATTTGTGAAAGAGTGAATTAACCAAATATATGTTCCATGATGTCTCTATCGGCTCGTTGGTCTAGTGGTATGATTCTCGCTTCGGGTGCGAGAGGTCCCGGGTTCGACTCCCGGACGAGCCCAATTTTGCAAATTGAAGGACAAACTGTTTTTCTCTTCTTGTTAACACATCAACGTTCAATCATACTCCAATTGATTGAGATTACATAAAAGTAGTTGCATACAATGAATATCCCTCAAGAGAAGAATAGCGTCCCCTAATTTAACAGTAGTTTGTAGTCAATTACTGTAAGGTGTCTCCATTTCAGATTTCAATCAGCAAGGTGTTTGGATTTGGCAGAGAGTGTGAATTGTGAAAAGTGAATTAACCAAATATATGTTCCATGATGTCTCTATCGGCTCGTTGGTCTAGTGGTATGATTCTCGCTTCGGGTGCGAGAGGTCCCGGTTTCGACTCCCGGACGAGCCCAATTTTGTAAATTGAAGGACAAATATGTTTTTCTCTCCTTGTTTACACATCAACGTTCAATCATACTCCAGTTGCTTGAGATCACATAATAGTATTAGGAAACAATGAATATTCCTTAAGAGAAGAATAGCGTCCCCTAATTTAACAGAAGTTTGTGGTCAATTACTGTAAGGTGTCTCTATTTCAGATTTCAATCAGCAAGGTGTTTGGATTTGGCAGAGAGTGTGATTTGTGAAAGAGTGAATTAACCAAATATATGTCCCATGATGTCTCTATCGGCTCGTTGGTCTAGTGGTATGATTCTCGCTTCGGGTGCGAGAGGTCCCGGGTTCGACTCCCGGACGAGCCCAATTTTGCAAATTGAAGGACAAACTGTTTTTCTCTTCTTGTTAACACATCAACGTTCAATCATACTCCAATTGATTGAGATTACATAAAAGTAGTTGCATACAATGAATATCCCTCAAGAGAAGAATAGCGTCCCCTAATTTAACAGTAGTTTGTAGTCAATTACTGTAAGGTGTCTCCATTTCAGATTTCAATCAGCAAGGTGTTTGGATTTGGCAGAGAGTGTGAATTGTGAAAAGTGAATTAACCAAATATATGTTCCATGATGTCTCTATCGGCTCGTTGGTCTAGTGGTATGATTCTCGCTTCGGGTGCGAGAGGTCCCGGTTTCGACTCCCGGACGAGCCCAATTTTGTAAATTGAAGGACAAATATGTTTTTCTCTCCTTGTTTACACATCAACGTTCAATCATACTCCAGTTGCTTGAGATCACATAATAGTATTAGGAAACAATGAATATTCCTTAAGAGAAGAATAGCGTCCCCTAATTTAACAGAAGTTTGTGGTCAATTACTGTAAGGTGTCTCTATTTCAGATTTCAATCAGCAAGGTGTTTGGATTTGGCAGAGAGTGTGATTTGTGAAAGAGTGAATTAACCAAATATATGTCCCATGATGTCTCTATCGGCTCGTTGGTCTAGTGGTATGATTCTCGCTTCGGGTGCGAGAGGTCCCGGGTTCGACTCCCGGACGAGCCCAATTTTGCAAATTGAAGGACAAACTGTTTTTCTCTTCTTGTTAACACATCAACGTTCAATCATACTCCAATTGATTGAGATTACATAAAAGTAGTTGCATTCAATGAATATCCCTCAAGAGAAGAATAGCGTCCCCTAAGTTAACAGTAGTTTGTGATCTATTACTGTAAGGTGTCTCTATTTCAGATTTCAATCAGCAAGGTGTTTGGATTTGGCAGAGAGTGTGATTTGTGAAAGAGTGTATTAACCAAATATATGTTCCATGATGTCTCTCGTTGGTCTAGTGGTATGATTCTCGCTTCGGGTGCGAGAGGTCCCGGGTTCGACTCCCGGACGAGCCCAATTTTGCAAATTGAAGGACAAACTGTTTTTCTCTTCTTGTTAACACATCAACGTTCAATCATACTCCAATTGATTGAGATTACATAAAAGTAGTTGCATACAATGAATATCCCTCAAGAGAAGAATAGCGTCCCCTAATTTAACAGTAGTTTGTGATCTATTACTGTAAGGTGTCTCTATTTCAGATTTCAATCAGCAAGGTGTTTGGATTTGGCAGAGAGTGTGATTTGTGAAAGAGTGTATTAACCAAATACATGTTCCGTGATGTCTCTATCGGCTCGTTGGTCTAGTGGTATGATTCTCGCTTCGGGTGCGAGAGGTCCCGGTTTCGACTCCCGGACGAGCCCAATTTTGAAAATTGAAGGACAAATATGTTTTTCTCTTCTTGTTTACACATCAGCATTCAATCATACTCCAGTTGCTTGAGATCACATAATAGTATTAGGAAACAATGAATATTCCTTAAGAGAAGAATAGCGTCCCCTAATTAAACAGAAGTTTGTTATCAATTACTGTAAGGTGTCTCGGTTTCAGATATCAATCAGCAAGGTGTTCAATATATAAAAATATATGTTCCATGATGTCTCTATCGGCTCGTTGGTCTAGTGGTATGATTCTCGCTTCGGGTGCGAGAGGTCCCGGGTTCGACTCCCGGACGAGCCCAATTTTGCAAATTGAAGGACAAACTGTTTTTCTCTTCTTGTTAACACATCAACGTTCAATCATACTCCAATTGATTGAGATTACATAAAAGTAGTTGCATACAATGAATATCCCTCAAGAGAAGAATAGCGTCCCCTAATTTAACAGTAGTTTGTGATCTATTACTGTAAGGTGTCTCTATTTCAGATTTCAATCAGCAAGGTGTTTGGATTTGGCAGAGAGTGTGATTTGTGAAAGAGTGTATTAACCAAATACATGTTCCGTGATGTCTCTATCGGCTCGTTGGTCTAGTGGTATGATTCTCGCTTCGGGTGCGAGAGGTCCCGGTTTCGACTCCCGGACGAGCCCAATTTTGTAAATTGAAGGACAAATATGTTTTTCTCTTCTTGTTTACACATCAGCATTCAATCATACTCCAGTTGCTTGAGATCACATAATAGTATTAGGAAACAATGAATATTCCTTAAGAGAAGAATAGCGTCCCCTAATTAAACAGAAGTTTGTTATCAATTACTGTAAGGTGTCTCGGTTTCAGATATCAATCAGCAAGGTGTTCAATATATAAAAATATATGTTCCATGATGTCTCTATCGGCTCGTTGGTCTAGTGGTATGATTCTCGCTTCGGGTGCGAGAGGTCCCGGGTTCGACTCCCGGACGAGCCCAATTTTGCAAATTGAAGGACAAACTGTTTTTCTCTTCTTGTTAACACATCAACGTTCAATCATTCTCCAATTGATTGAGATCACATAAAAGTAGTTGCATACAATGAATATCCCTCAAGAGAAGAATAGCGTCCCCTAATTTAACAGTAGTTTGTAGTCAATTACTGTAAGGTGTCTCCATTTCAGATTTCAATCAGCAAGGTGTTTGGATTTGGCAGAGAGTTTGAATTGTGAAAAGTGAATTAACCAAATATATGTTCCATGATGTCTCTATCGGCTCGTTGGTCTAGTGGTATGATTCTCGCTTCGGGTGCGAGAGGTCCCGGTTTCGACTCCCGGACGAGCCCAATTTTGTAAATTGAAGGACAAATATGTTTTTCTCTCCTTGTTTACACATCAACGTTCAATCATACTCCAGTTGCTTGAGATCACATAATAGTATTAGGAAACAATGAATATTCCTCAAGAGAAGAATAGCGTCCCCTAATTTAACAGTAGTTTGTGGTCAATTACTGTAAGGTGTCTCTATTTCAGATTTCAATCAGCAAGGTGTTTGGATTTGGCAGAGAGTGTGATTTGTGAAAGAGTGAATTAACCAAATATATGTTCCATGATGTCTCTATCGGCTCGTTGGTCTAGTGGTATGATTCTCGCTTCGGGTGCGAGAGGTCCCGGGTTCGACTCCCGGACGAGCCCAATTTTGCAAATTGAAGGACAAACTGTTTTTCTCTTCTTGTTAACACATCAACGTTCAATCATACTCCAATTGATTGAGATTACATAAAAGTAGTTGCATACAATGAATATCCCTCAAGAGAAGAATAGCGTCCCCTAATTTAACAGTAGTTTGTAGTCAATTACTGTAAGGTGTCTCTATTTCAGATTTCAATCAGCAAGGTGTTTGGATTTGGCAGAGAGTGTGATTTGTGAAAGAGTGAATTAACCAAATACATGTCCCATGATGTCTCTATCGGCTCGTTGGTCTAGTGGTATGATTCTCGCTTCGGGTGCGAGAGGTCCCGGGTTCGACTCCCGGACGAGCCCAATTTTGCAAATTGAAGGACAAACTGTTTTTCTCTTCTTGTTAACACATCAACGTTCAATCATACTCCAATTGATTGAGATTACATAAAAGTAGTTGCATACAATGAATATCCCTCAAGAGAAGAATAGCGTCCCCTAATTTAACAGTAGTTTGTGATCTATTACTGTAAGGTGTCTCTATTTCAGATTTCAATCAGCAAGGTGTTTGGATTTGGCAGAGAGTGTGATTTGTGAAAGAGTGAATTAACCAAATATATGTTCCATGATGTCTCTATCGGCTCGTTGGTCTAGTGGTATGATTCTCGCTTCGGGTGCGAGAGGTCCCGGGTTCGACTCCCGGACGAGCCCAATTTTGCAAATTGAATGACAAATATGTTTTTCTCTTCTTGTTTACACATCAGCATTCAATCATACTCCAGTTGCTTGAGATCACATAATAGTATTAGGAAACAATGAATATTCCTTTAGAGAAGAATAGCGTCCCCTAATTAAACAGTAGTTTGTTATCAATTACTGTAAGGTGTCTCGGTTTCAGATATCAATCAGCAAGGTGTTCGCTATATAAAAATATATGTCCCATGATGTCTCTATCGGCTCGTTGGTCTAGTGGTATGATTCTCGCTTCGGGTGCGAGAGGTCCCGGGTTCGACTCCCGGACGAGCCCAATTTTGCAAATTGAAGGACAAACTGTTTTTCTCTTCTTGTTAACACATCAACGTTCAATCATACTCCAATTGATTGAGATTACATAAAAGTAGTTGCATACAATGAATATCCCTCAAGAGAAGAATAGCGTCCCCTAAGTTAACAGTAGTTTGTGATCTATTACTGTAAGGTGTCTCTATTTCAGATTTCAATCAGCAAGGTGTTTGGATTTGGCAGAGAGTGTGATTTGTGAAAGAGTGAATTAACCAAATATATGTTCCATGATGTCTCTATCGGCTCGTTGGTCTAGTGGTATGATTCTCGCTTCGGGTGCGAGAGGTCCCGGGTTCGACTCCCGGACGAGCCCAATTTTGCAAATTGAAGGACAAATATGTTTTTCTCTTCTTGTTTACACATCAGCATTCAATCATACTCCAGTTGCTTGAGATCACATAATAGTATTAGGAAACAATGAATATTCCTTAAGAGAAGAATAGCGTCCCCTTATTTAACAGTAGTTTGTGATCTATTACTGTAAGGTGTCTCTATTTCAGATTTCAATCAGCAAGGTGTTTGGATTTGGCAGAGAGTGTGATTTGTGAAAGAGTGAATTAACCAAATATATGTTCCATGATGTCTCTATCGGCTCGTTGGTCTAGTGGTATGATTCTCGCTTCGGGTGCGAGAGGTCCCGGGTTCGACTCCCGGACGAGCCCAATTTTGCAAATTGAAGGACAAATATGTTTTTCTCTTCTTGTTTACACATCAGCATTCAATCATACTCCAGTTGCTTGAGATCACATAATAGTATTAGGAAACAATGAATATTCCTTAAGAGAAGAATAGCGTCCCCTTATTTAACAGTAGTTTGTGGTCAATTACTGTAAGGTGTCTCTATTTCAGATTTCAATCAGCAAGGTGTTTGGATTTGGCAGAGAGTGTGATTTGTGAAAGAGTGAATTAACCAAATATATGTTCCATGATGTCTCTATCGGCTCGTTGGTCTAGTGGTATGATTCTCGCTTCGGGTGCGAGAGGTCCCGGGTTCGACTCCCGGACGAGCCCAATTTTGTAAATTGAAGGACAAATATGTTTTTCTCTCCTTGTTTACACATCAACGTTCAATCATACTCCAGTTGCTTGAGATCACATAATAGTATTAGGAAACAATGAATATTCCTCAAGAGAAGAATAGCGTCCCCTAATTTAACAGTAGTTTGTGGTCAATTACTGTAAGGTGTCTCTATTTCAGATTTCAATCAGCAAGGTGTTTGGATTTGGCAGAGAGTGTGATTTGTGAAAGAGTGAATTAACCAAATATATGTTCCATGATGTCTCTATCGGCTCGTTGGTCTAGTGGTATGATTCTCGCTTCGGGTGCGAGAGGTCCCGGGTTCGACTCCCGGACGAGCCCAATTTTGCAAATTGAAGGACAAACTGTTTTTCTCTTCTTGTTAACACATCAACGTTCAATCATACTCCAATTGATTGAGATTACATAAAAGTAGTTGCATACAATGAATATCCCTCAAGAGAAGAATAGCGTCCCCTAATTTAACAGTAGTTTGTAGTCAATTACTGTAAGGTGTCTCTATTTCAGATTTCAATCAGCAAGGTGTTTGGATTTGGCAGAGAGTGTGATTTGTGAAAGAGTGAATTAACCAAATATATGTTCCATGATGTCTCTATCGGCTCGTTGGTCTAGTGGTATGATTCTCGCTTCGGGTGCGAGAGGTCCCGGGTTCGACTCCCGGACGAGCCCAATTTTGCAAATTGAAGGACAAATATGTTTTTCTCTTCTTGTTTACACATCAGCATTCAATCATACTCCAGTTGCTTGAGATCACATAATAGTATTAGGAAACAATGAATATTCCTTAAGAGAAGAATAGCGTCCCCTTATTTAACAGTAGTTTGTGATCTATTACTGTAAGGTGTCTCTATTTCAGATTTCAATCAGCAAGGTGTTTGGATTTGGCAGAGAGTGTGATTTGTGAAAGAGTGAATTAACCAAATATATGTTCCATGATGTCTCTATCGGCTCGTTGGTCTAGTGGTATGATTCTCTCTTCGGGTGCGAGAGGTCCCGGGTTCGACTCCCGGACGAGCCCAATTTTGCAAATTGAAGGACAAATATGTTTTTCTCTTCTTGTTTACACATCAGCATTCAATCATACTCCAGTTGCTTGAGATCACATAATAGTATTAGGAAACAATGAATATTCCTTAAGAGAAGAATAGCGTCCCCTTATTTAACAGTAGTTTGTGGTCAATTACTGTAAGGTGTCTCTATTTCAGATTTCAATCAGCAAGGTGTTTGGATTTGGCAGAGAGTGTGATTTGTGAAAGAGTGAATTAACCAAATATATGTTCCATGATGTCTCTATCGGCTCGTTGGTCTAGTGGTATGATTCTCGCTTCGGGTGCGAGAGGTCCCGGTTTCGACTCCCGGACGAGCCCAATTTTGTAAATTGAAGGACAAATATGTTTTTCTCTCCTTGTTTACACATCAACGTTCAATCATACTCCAGTTGCTTGAGATCACATAATAGTATTAGGAAACAATGAATATTCCTCAAGAGAAGAATAGCGTCCCCTAATTTAACAGTAGTTTGTGGTCAATTACTGTAAGGTGTCTCTATTTCAGATTTCAATCAGCAAGGTGTTTGGATTTGGCAGAGAGTGTGATTTGTGAAAGAGTGAATTAACCAAATATATGTTCCATGATGTCTCTATCGGCTCGTTGGTCTAGTGGTATGATTCTCGCTTCGGGTGCGAGAGGTCCCGGGTTCGACTCCCGGACGAGCCCAATTTTGCAAATTGAAGGACAAACTGTTTTTCTCTTCTTGTTAACACATCAACGTTCAATCATACTCCAATTGATTGAGATTACATAAAAGTAGTTGCATACAATGAATATCCCTCAAGAGAAGAATAGCGTCCCCTAATTTAACAGTAGTTTGTAGTCAATTACTGTAAGGTGTCTCTATTTCAGATTTCAATCAGCAAGGTGTTTGGATTTGGCAGAGAGTGTGATTTGTGAAAGAGTGAATTAACCAAATATATGTCCCATGATGTCTCTATCGGCTCGTTGGTCTAGTGGTATGATTCTCGCTTCGGGTGCGAGAGGTCCCGGGTTCGACTCCCGGACGAGCCCAATTTTGCAAATTGGAGGACAAACTGTTTTTCTCTTCTTGTTAACACATCAACGTTCAATCATACTCCAGTTGCTTGAGATCACATAATAGTATTAGGAAACAATGAATATTCCTTAAGAGAAGAATAGCGTCCCCTTATTTAACAGTAGTTTGTGGTCAATTACTGTAAGGTGTCTCTATTTCAGATTTCAATCAGCAAGGTGTTTGGATTTGGCAGAGAGTGTGATTTGTGAAAGAGTGAATTAACCAAATATATGTTCCATGATGTCTCTATCGGCTCGTTGGTCTAGTGGTATGATTCTCGCTTCGGGTGCGAGAGGTCCCGGGTTCGACTCCCGGACGAGCCCAATTTTGCAAATTGAAGGACAAATATGTTTTTCTCTCCTTGTTTACACATCAACGTTCAATCATACTCCAGTTGCTTGAGATTACATAAACGTAGTTGCATACAATGAATATCCCTCAAGAGAAGAATAGCGTCCCCTAATTTAACAGTAGTTTGTAGTCAATTACTGTAAGGTGTCTCTATTTCAGATTTCAATCAGCAAGGTGTTTGGATTTGGCAGAGAGTGTGATTTGTGAAAGAGTGAATTAACCAAATATATGTTCCATGATGTCTCTATCGGCTCGTTGGTCTAGTGGTATGATTCTCGCTTCGGGTGCGAGAGGTCCCGGGTTCGACTCCCGGACGAGCCCAATTTTGCAAATTGAAGGACAAACTGTTTTTCTCTTCTTGTTAACACATCAACGTTCAATCATACTCCAATTGATTGAGATTACATAAAAGTAGTTGCATACAATGAATATCCCTCAAGAGAAGAATAGCGTCCCCTAATTTAACAGTAGTTTGTGGTCAATTACTGTAAGGTGTCTCTATTTCAGATTTCAATCAGCAAGGTGTTTGGATTTGGCAGAGAGTGTGATTTGTGAAAGAGTGAATTAACCAAATATATGTTCCATGATGTCTCTATCGGCTCGTTGGTCTAGTGGTATGATTCTCGCTTCGGGTGCGAGAGGTCCCGGTTTCGACTCCCGGACGAGCCCAATTTTGTAAATTGAAGGACAAATATGTTTTTCTCTCCTTGTTTACACATCAACGTTCAATCATACTCCAGTTGCTTGAGATCACATAATAGTATTAGGAAACAATGAATATTCCTCAAGAGAAGAATAGCGTCCCCTAATTTAACAGTAGTTTGTGGTCAATTACTGTAAGGTGTCTCTATTTCAGATTTCAATCAGCAAGGTGTTTGGATTTGGCAGAGAGTGTGATTTGTGAAAGAGTGAATTAACCAAATATATGTTCCATGATGTCTCTATCGGCTCGTTGGTCTAGTGGTATGATTCTCGCTTCGGGTGCGAGAGGTCCCGGGTTCGACTCCCGGACGAGCCCAATTTTGCAAATTGAAGGACAAACTGTTTTTCTCTTCTTGTTAACACATCAACGTTCAATCATACTCCAATTGATTGAGATTACATAAAAGTAGTTGCATACAATGAATATCCCTCAAGAGAAGAATAGCGTCCCCTAATTTAACAGTAGTTTGTAGTCAATTACTGTAAGGTGTCTCTATTTCAGATTTCAATCAGCAAGGTGTTTGGATTTGGCAGAGAGTGTGATTTGTGAAAGAGTGAATTAACCAAATATATGTCCCATGATGTCTCTATCGGCTCGTTGGTCTAGTGGTATGATTCTCGCTTCGGGTGCGAGAGGTCCCGGGTTCGACTCCCGGACGAGCCCAATTTTGCAAATTGGAGGACAAACTGTTTTTCTCTTCTTGTTAACACATCAACGTTCAATCATACTCCAGTTGCTTGAGATCACATAATAGTATTAGGAAACAATGAATATTCCTTAAGAGAAGAATAGCGTCCCCTTATTTAACAGTAGTTTGTGGTCAATTACTGTAAGGTGTCTCTATTTCAGATTTCAATCAGCAAGGTGTTTGGATTTGGCAGAGAGTGTGATTTGTGAAAGAGTGAATTAACCAAATATATGTTCCATGATGTCTCTATCGGCTCGTTGGTCTAGTGGTATGATTCTCGCTTCGGGTGCGAGAGGTCCCGGGTTCGACTCCCGGACGAGCCCAATTTTGCAAATTGAAGGACAAATATGTTTTTCTCTCCTTGTTTACACATCAACGTTCAATCATACTCCAGTTGCTTGAGATTACATAAAAGTAGTTGCATACAATGAATATCCCTCAAGAGAAGAATAGCGTCCCCTAATTTAACAGTAGTTTGTAGTCAATTACTGTAAGGTGTCTCTATTTCAGATTTCAATCAGCAAGGTGTTTGGATTTGGCAGAGAGTGTGATTTGTGAAAGAGTGAATTAACCAAATATATGTCCCATGATGTCTCTATCGGCTCGTTGGTCTAGTGGTATGATTCTCGCTTCGGGTGCGAGAGGTCCCGGGTTCGACTCCCGGACGAGCCCAATTTTGCAAATTGGAGGACAAACTGTTTTTCTCTTCTTGTTAACACATCAACGTTCAATCATACTCCAGTTGCTTGAGATCACATAATAGTATTAGGAAACAATGAATATTCCTTAAGAGAAGAATAGCGTCCCCTTATTTAACAGTAGTTTGTGGTCAATTACTGTAAGGTGTCTCTATTTCAGATTTCAATCAGCAAGGTGTTTGGATTTGGCAGAGAGTGTGATATGTGAAAGAGTGAATTAACCAAATATATGTTCCATGATGTCTCTATCGGCTCGTTGGTCTAGTGGTATGATTCTCGCTTCGGGTGCGAGAGGTCCCGGGTTCGACTCCCGGACGAGCCCAATTTTGCAAATTGAATGACAAATATGTTTTTCTCTTCTTGTTTACACATCAGCATTCAATCATACTCCAGTTGCTTGAGATCACATAATAGTATTAGGAAACAATGAATATTCCTTTAGAGAAGAATAGCGTCCCCTAATTAAACAGTAGTTTGTTATCAATTACTGTAAGGTGTCTCGGTTTCAGATATCAATCAGCAAGGTGTTCGCTATATAAAAATATATGTCCCATGATGTCTCTATCGGCTCGTTGGTCTAGTGGTATGATTCTCGCTTCGGGTGCGAGAGGTCCCGGGTTCGACTCCCGGACGAGCCCAATTTTGCAAATTGAAGGACAAACTGTTTTTCTCTTCTTGTTAACACATCAACGTTCAATCATACTCCAATTGATTGAGATTACATAAAAGTAGTTGCATACAATGAATATCCCTCAAGAGAAGAATAGCGTCCCCTAAGTTAACAGTAGTTTGTGATCTATTACTGTAAGGTGTCTCTATTTCAGATTTCAATCAGCAAGGTGTTTGGATTTGGCAGAGAGTGTGATTTGTGAAAGAGTGAATTAACCAAATATATGTTCCATGATGTCTCTATCGGCTCGTTGGTCTAGTGGTATGATTCTCGCTTCGGGTGCGAGAGGTCCCGGGTTCGACTCCCGGACGAGCCCAATTTTGCAAATTGAAGGACAAATATGTTTTTCTCTTCTTGTTTACACATCAGCATTCAATCATACTCCAGTTGCTTGAGATCACATAATAGTATTAGGAAACAATGAATATTCCTTAAGAGAAGAATAGCGTCCCCTTATTTAACAGTAGTTTGTGATCTATTACTGTAAGGTGTCTCTATTTCAGATTTCAATCAGCAAGGTGTTTGGATTTGGCAGAGAGTGTGATTTGTGAAAGAGTGAATTAACCAAATATATGTTCCATGATGTCTCTATCGGCTCGTTGGTCTAGTGGTATGATTCTCGCTTCGGGTGCGAGAGGTCCCGGGTTCGACTCCCGGACGAGCCCAATTTTGCAAATTGAAGGACAAATATGTTTTTCTCTTCTTGTTTACACATCAGCATTCAATCATACTCCAGTTGCTTGAGATCACATAATAGTATTAGGAAACAATGAATATTCCTTAAGAGAAGAATAGCGTCCCCTTATTTAACAGTAGTTTGTGGTCAATTACTGTAAGGTGTCTCTATTTCAGATTTCAATCAGCAAGGTGTTTGGATTTGGCAGAGAGTGTGATTTGTGAAAGAGTGAATTAACCAAATATATGTTCCATGATGTCTCTATCGGCTCGTTGGTCTAGTGGTATGATTCTCGCTTCGGGTGCGAGAGGTCCCGGTTTCGACTCCCGGACGAGCCCAATTTTGTAAATTGAAGGACAAATATGTTTTTCTCTCCTTGTTTACACATCAACGTTCAATCATACTCCAGTTGCTTGAGATCACATAATAGTATTAGGAAACAATGAATATTCCTCAAGAGAAGAATAGCGTCCCCTAATTTAACAGTAGTTTGTGGTCAATTACTGTAAGGTGTCTCTATTTCAGATTTCAATCAGCAAGGTGTTTGGATTTGGCAGAGAGTGTGATTTGTGAAAGAGTGAATTAACCAAATATATGTTCCATGATGTCTCTATCGGCTCGTTGGTCTAGTGGTATGATTCTCGCTTCGGGTGCGAGAGGTCCCGGGTTCGACTCCCGGACGAGCCCAATTTTGCAAATTGAAGGACAAACTGTTTTTCTCTTCTTGTTAACACATCAACGTTCAATCATACTCCAATTGATTGAGATTACATAAAAGTAGTTGCATACAATGAATATCCCTCAAGAGAAGAATAGCGTCCCCTAATTTAACAGTAGTTTGTAGTCAATTACTGTAAGGTGTCTCTATTTCAGATTTCAATCAGCAAGGTGTTTGGATTTGGCAGAGAGTGTGATTTGTGAAAGAGTGAATTAACCAAATATATGTCCCATGATGTCTCTATCGGCTCGTTGGTCTAGTGGTATGATTCTCGCTTCGGGTGCGAGAGGTCCCGGGTTCGACTCCCGGACGAGCCCAATTTTGCAAATTGGAGGACAAACTGTTTTTCTCTTCTTGTTAACACATCAACGTTCAATCATACTCCAGTTGCTTGAGATCACATAATAGTATTAGGAAACAATGAATATTCCTTAAGAGAAGAATAGCGTCCCCTTATTTAACAGTAGTTTGTGGTCAATTACTGTAAGGTGTCTCTATTTCAGATTTCAATCAGCAAGGTGTTTGGATTTGGCAGAGAGTGTGATTTGTGAAAGAGTGAATTAACCAAATATATGTTCCATGATGTCTCTATCGGCTCGTTGGTCTAGTGGTATGATTCTCGCTTCGGGTGCGAGAGGTCCCGGGTTCGACTCCCGGACGAGCCCAATTTTGCAAATTGAAGGACAAATATGTTTTTCTCTCCTTGTTTACACATCAACGTTCAATCATACTCCAGTTGCTTGAGATCACATAATAGTATTAGGAAACAATGAATATTCCTCAAGAGAAGAATAGCGTCCCCTAATTTAACAGTAGTTTGTGGTCAATTACTGTAAGGTGTCTCTATTTCAGATTACAATCAGCAAGGTGTTTGGATTTGGCAGAGAGTGTGATTTGTGAAAGAGTGAATTAACCAAATATATGTCCCATGATGTCTCTATCGGCTCGTTGGTCTAGTGGTATGATTCTCGCTTCGGGTGCGAGAGGTCCCGGGTTCGACTCCCGGACGAGCCCAATTTTGCAAATTGAAGGACAAACTGTTTTTCTCTTCTTGTTAACACATCAACGTTCAATCATACTCCAATTGATTGAGATTACATAAAAGTAGTTGCATACAATGAATATCCCTCAAGAGAAGAATAGCGTCCCCTAATTTAACAGTAGTTTGTGATCTATTACTGTAAGGTGTCTCTATTTCAGATTACAATCAGCAAGGTGTTTGGATTTGGCAGAGAGTGTGATTTGTGAAATAGTGAATTAACCAAATATATGTTCCATGATGTCTCTATCGGCTCGTTGGTCTAGTGGTATGATTCTCGCTTCGGGTGCGAGAGGTCCCGGGTTCGACTCCCGGACGAGCCCAATTTTGCAAATTGAATGACAAATATGTTTTTCTCTTCTTGTTTACACATCAGCATTCAATCATACTCCAGTTGCTTGAGATCACATAATAGTATTAGGAAACAATGAATATTCCTTTAGAGAAGAATAGCGTCCCCTAATTAAACAGTAGTTTGTTATCAATTACTGTAAGGTGTGTCGGTTTCAGATATCAATCAGCAAGGTGTTCGCTATATAAAAATATATGTCCCATGATGTCTCTATCGGCTCGTTGGTCTAGTGGTATGATTCTCGCTTCGGGTGCGAGAGGTCCCGGGTTCGACTCCCGGACGAGCCCAATTTTGCAAATTGAAGGACAAACTGTTTTTCTCTTCTTGTTAACACATCAACGTTCAATCATACTCCAATTGATTGAGATTACATAAAAGTAGTTGCATACAATGAATATCCCTCAAGAGAAGAATAGCGTCCCCTAAGTTAACAGTAGTTTGTGATCTATTACTGTAAGGTGTCTCTATTTCAGATTTCAATCAGCAAGGTGTTTGGATTTGGCAGAGAGTGTGATTTGTGAAAGAGTGAATTAACCAAATATATGTTCCATGATGTCTCTATCGGCTCGTTGGTCTAGTGGTATGATTCTCGCTTCGGGTGCGAGAGGTCCCGGGTTCGACTCCCGGACGAGCCCAATTTTGCAAATTGAAGGACAAATATGTTTTTCTCTTCTTGTTTACACATCAGCATTCAATCATACTCCAGTTGCTTGAGATCACATAATAGTATTTGGAAACAATGAATATTCCTTAAGAGAAGAATAGCGTCCCCTTATTTAACAGTAGTTTGTGGTCAATTACTGTAAGGTGTCTCTATTTCAGATTTCAATCAGCAAGGTGTTTGGATTTGGCAGAGAGTGTGATTTGTGAAAGAGTGAATTAACCAAATATATGTTCCATGATGTCTCTATCGGCTCGTTGGTCTAGTGGTATGATTCTCGCTTCGGGTGCGAGAGGTCCCGGTTTCGACTCCCGGACGAGCCCAATTTTGTAAATTGAAGGACAAATATGTTTTTCTCTCCTTGTTTACACATCAACGTTCAATCATACTCCAGTTGCTTGAGATCACATAATAGTATTAGGAAACAATGAATATTCCTCAAGAGAAGAATAGCGTCCCCTAATTTAACAGTAGTTTGTGGTCAATTACTGTAAGGTGTCTCTATTTCAGATTTCAATCAGCAAGGTGTTTGGATTTGGCAGAGAGTGTGATTTGTGAAAGAGTGAATTAACCAAATATATGTTCCATGATGTCTCTATCGGCTCGTTGGTCTAGTGGTATGATTCTCGCTTCGGGTGCGAGAGGTCCCGGGTTCGACTCCCGGACGAGCCCAATTTTGCAAATTGAAGGACAAACTGTTTTTCTCTTCTTGTTAACACATCAACGTTCAATCATACTCCAATTGATTCAGATTACATAAAAGTAGTTGCATACAATGAATATCCCTCAAGAGAAGAATAGCGTCCCCTAATTTAACAGTAGTTTGTAGTCAATTACTGTAAGGTGTCTCTATTTCAGATTTCAATCAGCAAGGTGTTTGGATTTGGCAGAGAGTGTGATTTGTGAAAGAGTGAATTAACCAAATATATGTCCCATGATGTCTCTATCGGCTCGTTGGTCTAGTGGTATGATTCTCGCTTCGGGTGCGAGAGGTCCCGGGTTCGACTCCCGGACGAGCCCAATTTTGCAAATTGGAGGACAAACTGTTTTTCTCTTCTTGTTAACACATCAACGTTCAATCATACTCCAATTGATTGAGATTACATAAAAGTAGTTGCATACAATGAATATCCCTCAAGAGAAGAATAGCGTCCCCTAAGTTAACAGTAGTTTGTGATCTATTACTGTAAGGTGTCTCTATTTCAGATTTCAATCAGCAAGGTGTTTGGATTTGGCAGAGAGTGTGATTTGTGAAAGAGTGAATTAACCAAATATATGTTCCATGATGTCTCTATCGGCTCGTTGGTCTAGTGGTATGATTCTCGCTTCGGGTGCGAGAGGTCCCGGGTTCGACTCCCGGACGAGCCCAATTTTGCAAATTGAAGGACAAATATGTTTTTCTCTTCTTGTTTACACATCAACGTTCAATCATACTCCAATTGATTCAGATTACATAAAAGTAGTTGCATACAATGAATATCCCTCAAGAGAAGAATAGCGTCCCCTTATTTAACAGTAGTTTGTGGTCAATTACTGTAAGGTGTCTCTATTTCAGATTTCAATCAGCAAGGTGTTTGGATTTGGCAGAGAGTGTGATTTGTGAAAGAGTGAATTAACCAAATATATGTTCCATGATGTCTCTATCGGCTCGTTGGTCTAGTGGTATGATTCTCGCTTCGGGTGCGAGAGGTCCCGGTTTCGACTCCCGGACGAGCCCAATTTTGTAAATTGAAGGACAAATATGTTTTTCTCTCCTTGTTTACACATCAACGTTCAATCATACTCCAGTTGCTTGAGATCACATAATAGTATTAGGAAACAATGAATATTCCTCAAGAGAAGAATAGCGTCCCCTAATTTAACAGTAGTTTGTGGTCAATTACTGTAAGGTGTCTCTATTTCAGATTTCAATCAGCAAGGTGTTTGGATTTGGCAGAGAGTGTGATTTGTGAAAGAGTGAATTAACCAAATATATGTTCCATGATGTCTCTATCGGCTCGTTGGTCTAGTGGTATGATTCTCGCTTCGGGTGCGAGAGGTCCCGGGTTCGACTCCCGGACGAGCCCAATTTTGCAAATTGAAGGACAAACTGTTTTTCTCTTCTTGTTAACACATCAACGTTCAATCATACTCCAATTGATTGAGATTACATAAAAGTAGTTGCATACAATGAATATCCCTCAAGAGAAGAATAGCGTCCCCTAATTTAACAGTAGTTTGTAGTCAATTACTGTAAGGTGTCTCTATTTCAGATTTCAATCAGCAAGGTGTTTGGATTTGGCAGAGAGTGTGATTTGTGAAAGAGTGAATTAACCAAATATATGTCCCATGATGTCTCTATCGGCTCGTTGGTCTAGTGGTATGATTCTCGCTTCGGGTGCGAGAGGTCCCGGGTTCGACTCCCGGACGAGCCCAATTTTGCAAATTGGAGGACAAACTGTTTTTCTCTTCTTGTTAACACATCAACGTTCAATCATACTCCAGTTGCTTGAGATCACATAATAGTATTAGGAAACAATGAATATTCCTCAAGAGAAGAATAGCGTCCCCTAATTTAACAGTAGTTTGTGGTCAATTACTGTAAGGTGTCTCTATTTCAGATTTCAATCAGCAAGGTGTTTGGATTTGGCAGAGAGTGTGATTTGTGAAAGAGTGAATTAACCAAATATATGTCCCATGATGTCTCTATCGGCTCGTTGGTCTAGTGGTATGATTCTCGCTTCGGGTGCGAGAGGTCCCGGGTTCGACTCCCGGACGAGCCCAATTTTGCAAATTGAAGGACAAACTGTTTTTCTCTTCTTGTTAACACATCAACGTTCAATCATACTCCAATTGATTGAGATTACATAAAAGTAGTTGCATACAATGAATATCCCTCAAGAGAAGAATAGCGTCCCCTAATTTAACAGTAGTTTGTAGTCAATTACTGTAAGGTGTCTCTATTTCAGATTTCAATCAGCAAGGTGTTTGGATTTGGCAGAGAGTGTGATTTGTGAAAGAGTGAATTAACCAAATATATGTCCCATGATGTCTCTATCGGCTCGTTGGTCTAGTGGTATGATTCTCGCTTCGGGTGCGAGAGGTCCCGGGTTCGACTCCCGGACGAGCCCAATTTTGCAAATTGGAGGACAAACTGTTTTTCTCTTCTTGTTAACACATCAACGTTCAATCATACTCCAGTTGCTTGAGATCACATAATAGTATTAGGAAACAATGAATATTCCTCAAGAGAAGAATAGCGTCCCCTAATTTAACAGTAGTTTGTGGTCAATTACTGTAAGGTGTCTCTATTTCAGATTTCAATCAGCAAGGTGTTTGGATTTGGCAGAGAGTGTGATTTGTGAAAGAGTGAATTAACCAAATATATGTCCCATGATGTCTCTATCGGCTCGTTGGTCTAGTGGTATGATTCTCGCTTCGGGTGCGAGAGGTCCCGGGTTCGACTCCCGGACGAGCCCAATTTTGCAAATTGAAGGACAAACTGTTTTTCTCTTCTTGTTAACACATCAACGTTCAATCATACTCCAATTGATTGAGATTACATAAAAGTAGTTGCATACAATGAATATCCCTCAAGAGAAGAATAGCGTCCCCTAATTTAACAGTAGTTTGTGATCTATTACTGTAAGGTGTCTCTATTTCAGATTACAATCAGCAAGGTGTTTGGATTTGGCAGAGAGTGTGATTTGTGAAATAGTGAATTAACCAAATATATGTTCCATGATGTCTCTATCGGCTCGTTGGTCTAGTGGTATGATTCTCGCTTCGGGTGCGAGAGGTCCCGGGTTCGACTCCCGGACGAGCCCAATTTTGCAAATTGAATGACAAATATGTTTTTCTCTTCTTGTTTACACATCAGCATTCAATCATACTCCAGTTGCTTGAGATCACATAATAGTATTAGGAAACAATGAATATTCCTTTAGAGAAGAATAGCGTCCCCTAATTAAACAGTAGTTTGTTATCAATTACTGTAAGGTGTCTCGGTTTCAGATATCAATCAGCAAGGTGTTCGCTATATAAAAATATATGTCCCATGATGTCTCTATCGGCTCGTTGGTCTAGTGGTATGATTCTCGCTTCGGGTGCGAGAGGTCCCGGGTTCGACTCCCGGACGAGCCCAATTTTGCAAATTGAAGGACAAATATGTTTTTCTCTTCTTGTTTACACATCAGCATTCAATCATACTCCAGTTGCTTGAGATCACATAATAGTATTAGGAAACAATGAATATTCCTTAAGAGAAGAATAGCGTCCCCTTATTTAACAGTAGTTTGTGGTCAATTACTGTAAGGTGTCTCTATTTCAGATTTCAATCAGCAAGGTGTTTGGATTTGGCAGAGAGTGTGATTTGTGAAAGAGTGAATTAACCAAATATATGTTCCATGATGTCTCTATCGGCTCGTTGGTCTAGTGGTATGATTCTCGCTTCGGGTGCGAGAGGTCCCGGTTTCGACTCCCGGACGAGCCCAATTTTGTAAATTGAAGGACAAATATGTTTTTCTCTCCTTGTTTACACATCAACGTTCAATCATACTCCAGTTGCTTGAGATCACATAATAGTATTAGGAAACAATGAATATTCCTCAAGAGAAGAATAGCGTCCCCTAATTTAACAGTAGTTTGTGGTCAATTACTGTAAGGTGTCTCTATTTCAGATTTCAATCAGCAAGGTGTTTGGATTTGGCAGAGAGTGTGATTTGTGAAAGAGTGAATTAACCAAATATATGTTCCATGATGTCTCTATCGGCTCGTTGGTCTAGTGGTATGATTCTCGCTTCGGGTGCGAGAGGTCCCGGGTTCGACTCCCGGACGAGCCCAATTTTGCAAATTGAAGGACAAACTGTTTTTCTCTTCTTGTTAACACATCAACGTTCAATCATACTCCAATTGATTGAGATTACATAAAAGTAGTTGCATACAATGAATATCCCTCAAGAGAAGAATAGCGTCCCCTAATTTAACAGTAGTTTGTAGTCAATTACTGTAAGGTGTCTCTATTTCAGATTTCAATCAGCAAGGTGTTTGGATTTGGCAGAGAGTGTGATTTGTGAAAGAGTGAATTAACCAAATATATGTCCCATGATGTCTCTATCGGCTCGTTGGTCTAGTGGTATGATTCTCGCTTCGGGTGCGAGAGGTCCCGGGTTCGACTCCCGGACGAGCCCAATTTTGCAAATTGGAGGACAAACTGTTTTTCTCTTCTTGTTAACACATCAACGTTCAATCATACTCCAATTGATTGAGATTACATAAAAGTAGTTGCATACAATGAATATCCCTCAAGAGAAGAATAGCGTCCCCTAAGTTAACAGTAGTTTGTGATCTATTACTGTAAGGTGTCTCTATTTCAGATTTCAATCAGCAAGGTGTTTGGATTTGGCAGAGAGTGTGATTTGTGAAAGAGTGAATTAACCAAATATATGTTCCATGATGTCTCTATCGGCTCATTGGTCTAGTGGTATGATTCTCGCTTCGGGTGCGAGAGGTCCCGGTTTCGACTCCCGGACGAGCCCAATTTTGTAAATTGAAGGACAAATATGTTTTTCTCTCCTTGTTTACACATCAACGTTCAATCATACTCCAGTTGCTTGAGATCACATAATAGTATTAGGAAACAATGAATATTCCTCAAGAGAAGAATAGCGTCCCCTAATTTAACAGTAGTTTGTGGTCAATTACTGTAAGGTGTCTCTATTTCAGATTTCAATCAGCAAGGTGTTTGGATTTGGCAGAGAGTGTGATTTGTGAAAGAGTGAATTAACCAAATATATGTTCCATGATGTCTCTATCGGCTCGTTGGTCTAGTGGTATGATTCTCGCTTCGGGTGCGAGAGGTCCCGGGTTCGACTCCCGGACGAGCCCAATTTTGCAAATTGAAGGACAAACTGTTTTTCTCTTCTTGTTAACACATCAACGTTCAATCATACTCCAATTGATTGAGATTACATAAAAGTAGTTGCATACAATGAATATCCCTCAAGAGAAGAATAGCGTCCCCTAATTTAACAGTAGTTTGTAGTCAATTACTGTAAGGTGTCTCTATTTCAGATTTCAATCAGCAAGGTGTTTGGATTTGGCAGAGAGTGTGATTTGTGAAAGAGTGAATTAACCAAATATATGTCCCATGATGTCTCTATCGGCTCGTTGGTCTAGTGGTATGATTCTCGCTTCGGGTGCGAGAGGTCCCGGGTTCGACTCCCGGACGAGCCCAATTTTGCAAATTGGAGGACAAACTGTTTTTCTCTTCTTGTTAACACATCAACGTTCAATCATACTCCAGTTGCTTGAGATCACATAATAGTATTAGGAAACAATGAATATTCCTTTAGAGAAGAATAGCGTCCCCTAATTAAACAGTAGTTTGTTATCAATTACTGTAAGGTATCTCGGTTTCAGATATCAATCAGCAAGGTGTTCGCTATATAAAAATATATGTCCCATGATGTCTCTATCGGCTCGTTGGTCTAGTGGTATGATTCTCGCTTCGGGTGCGAGAGGTCCCGGGTTCGACTCCCGGACGAGCCCAATTTTGCAAATTGAAGGACAAACTGTTTTTCTCTTCTTGTTAACACATCAACGTTCAATCATACTCCAATTGATTGAGATTACATAAAAGTAGTTGCATACAATGAATATCCCTCAAGAGAAGAATAGCGTCCCCTTATTTAACAGTAGTTTGTGGTCAATTACTGTAAGGTGTCTCTATTTCAGATTTCAATCAGCAAGGTGTTTGGATTTGGCAGAGAGTGTGATTTGTGAAAGAGTGAATTAACCAAATATATGTTCCATGATGTCTCTATCGGCTCGTTGGTCTAGTGGTATGATTCTCGCTTCGGGTGCGAGAGGTCCCGGGTTCGACTCCCGGACGAGCCCAATTTTGCAAATTGAAGGACAAATATGTTTTTCTCTCCTTGTTTACACATCAACGTTCAATCATACTCCAGTTGCTTGAGATCACATAATAGTATTAGGAAACAATGAATATTCCTCAAGAGAAGAATAGCGTCCCCTAATTTAACAGTAGTTTGTGATCTATTACTGTAAGGTGTCTCTATTTCAGATTTCAATCAGCAAGGTGTTTGGATTTGGCAGAGAGTGTGATTTGTGAAAGAGTGAATTAACCAAATATATGTCCCATGATGTCTCTATCGGCTCGTTGGTCTAGTGGTATGATTCTCGCTTCGGGTGCGAGAGGTCCCGGGTTCGACTCCCGGACGAGCCCAATTTTGCAAATTGGAGGACAAACTGTTTTTCTCTTCTTGTTAACACATCAACGTTCAATCATACTCCAGTTGCTTGAGATCACATAATAGTATTAGGAAACAATGAATATTCCTTAAGAGAAGAATAGCGTCCCCTTATTTAACAGTAGTTTGTGGTCAATTACTTTAAGGTGTCTCTATTTCAGATTTCAATCAGCAAGGTGTTTGGATTTGGCAGAGAGTGTGATTTGTGAAAGAGTGAATTAACCAAATATATGTTCCATGATGTCTCTATCGGCTCGTTGGTCTAGTGGTATGATTCTCGCTTCGGGTGCGAGAGGTCCCGGGTTCGACTCCCGGACGAGCCCAATTTTGCAAATTGAAGGACAAATATGTTTTTCTCTCCTTGTTTACACATCAACGTTCAATCATACTCCAGTTGCTTGAGATCACATAATAGTATTAGGAAACAATGAATATTCCTCAAGAGAAGAATAGCGTCCCCTAATTTAACAGTAGTTTGTGGTCAATTACTGTAAGGTGTCTCTATTTCAGATTTCAATCAGCAAGGTGTTTGGATTTGGCAGAGAGTGTGATTTGTGAAAGAGTGAATTAACCAAATATATGTTCCATGATGTCTCTATCGGCTCGTTGGTCTAGTGGTATGATTCTCGCTTCGGGTGCGAGAGGTCCCGGGTTCGACTCCCGGACGAGCCCAATTTTGCAAATTGAAGGACAAACTGTTTTTCTCTTCTTGTTAACACATCAACGTTCAATCATACTCCAATTGATTGAGATTACATAAAAGTAGTTGCATACAATGAATATCCCTCAAGAGAAGAATAGCGTCCCCTAAGTTAACAGTAGTTTGTGATCTATTACTGTAAGGTGTCTCTATTTCAGATTTCAATCAGCAAGGTGTTTGGATTTGGCAGAGAGTGTGATTAGTGAAAGAGTGAATTAACCAAATATATGTTCCATGATGTCTCTATCGGCTCGTTGGTCTAGTGGTATGATTCTCGCTTCGGGTGCGAGAGGTCCCGGGTTCGACTCCCGGACGAGCCCAATTTTGTAAATTGAAGGACAAATATGTTTTTCTCTCCTTGTTTACACATCAACGTTCAATCATACTCCAGTTGCTTGAGATCACATAATAGTATTAGGAAACAATGAATATTCCTTAAGAGAAGAATAGCGTCCCCTAATTTAACAGTAGTTTGTGGTCAATTACTGTAAGGTTTCTCTATTTCAGATTTCAATCAGCAAGGTGTTTGGATTTGGCAGAGAGTGTGATTTGTGAAAGAGTGAATTAACCAAATATATGTCCCATGATGTCTCTATCGGCTCGTTGGTCTAGTGGTATGATTCTCGCTTCGGGTGCGAGAGGTCCCGGGTTCGACTCCCGGACGAGCCCAATTTTGCAAATTGAAGGACAAACTGTTTTTCTCTTCTTGTTAACACATCAACGTTCAATCATACTCCAATTGATTGAGATTACATAAAAGTAGTTGCATACAATGAATATCCCTCAAGAGAAGAATAGCGTCCCCTAATTTAACAGTAGTTTGTGATCTATTACTGTAAGGTGTCTCTATTTCAGATTACAATCAGCAAGGTGTTTGGATTTGGCAGAGAGTGTGATTTGTGAAAGAGTGAATTAACCAAATATATGTTCCATGATGTCTCTATCGGCTCGTTGGTCTAGTGGTATGATTCTCGCTTCGGGTGCGAGAGGTCCCGGGTTCGACTCCCGGACGAGCCCAATTTTGCAAATTGAATGACAAATATGTTTTTCTCTTCTTGTTTACACATCAGCATTCAATCATACTCCAGTTGCTTGAGATCACATAATAGTATTAGGAAACAATGAATATTCCTTTAGAGAAGAATAGCGTCCCCTAATTAAACAGTAGTTTGTTATCAATTACTGTAAGTTGTCTCGGTTTCAGATATCAATCAGCAAGGTGTTCGCTATATAAAAATATATGTCCCATGATGTCTCTATCGGCTCGTTGGTCTAGTGGTATGATTCTCGCTTCGGGTGCGAGAGGTCCCGGGTTCGACTCCCGGACGAGCCCAATTTTGCAAATTGAAGGACAAACTGTTTTTCTCTTCTTGTTAACACATCAACGTTCAATCATACTCCAATTGATTGAGATTACATAAAAGTAGTTGCATACAATGAATATCCCTCAAGAGAAGAATAGCGTCCCCTAAGTTAACAGTAGTTTGTGATCTATTACTGTAAGGTGTCTCTATTTCAGATTTCAATCAGCAAGGTGTTTGGATTTGGCAGAGAGTGTGATTTGTGAAAGAGTGAATTAACCAAATATATGTTCCATGATGTCTCTATCGGCTCGTTGGTCTAGTGGTATGATTCTCGCTTCGGGTGCGAGAGGTCCCGGTTTCGACTCCCGGACGAGCCCAATTTTGTAAATTGAAGGACAAATATGTTTTTCTCTCCTTGTTTACACATCAACGTTCAATCATACTCCAGTTGCTTGAGATCACATAATAGTATTAGGAAACAATGAATATTCCTCAAGAGAAGAATAGCGTCCCCTAATTTAACAGTAGTTTGTGGTCAATTACTGTAAGGTGTCTCTATTTCAGATTTCAATCAGCAAGGTGTTTGGATTTGGCAGAGAGTGTGATTTGTGAAAGAGTGAATTAACCAAATATATGTTCCATGATGTCTCTATCGGCTCGTTGGTCTAGTGGTATGATTCTCGCTTCGGGTGCGAGAGGTCCCGGGTTCGACTCCCGGACGAGCCCAATTTTGCAAATTGAAGGACAAACTGTTTTTCTCTCCTTGTTTACACATCAACGTTCAATCATACTCCAATTGATTCAGATTACATAAAAGTAGTTGCATACAATGAATATCCCTCAAGAGAAGAATAGCGTCCCCTAATTTAACAGTAGTTTGTGGTCAATTACTGTAAGGTGTCTCTATTTCAGATTTCAATCAGCAAGGTGTTTGGATTTGGCAGAGAGTGTGATTTGTGAAAGAGTGAATTAACCAAATATATGTTCCATGATGTCTCTATCGGCTCGTTGGTCTAGTGGTATGATTCTCGCTTCGGGTGCGAGAGGTCCCGGGTTCGACTCCCGGACGAGCCCAATTTTGCAAATTGAAGGACAAATATGTTTTTCTCTTCTTGTTTACACATCAGCATTCAATCATACTCCAATTGATTCAGATTACATAATAGTATTAGGAAACAATGAATATTCCTTAAGAGAAGAATAGCGTCCCCTAATTTAACAGTAGTTTGTAGTCAATTACTGTAAGGTGTCTCTATTTCAGATTTCAATCAGCAAGGTGTTTGGATTTGGCAGAGAGTGTGATTTGTGAAAGAGTGAATTAACCAAATATATGTCCCATGATGTCTCTATCGGCTCGTTGGTCTAGTGGTATGATTCTCGCTTCGGGTGCGAGAGGTCCCGGGTTCGACTCCCGGACGAGCCCAATTTTGCAAATTGGAGGACAAACTGTTTTTCTCTTCTTGTTAACACATCAACGTTCAATCATACTCCAGTTGCTTGAGATCACATAATAGTATTAGGAAACAATGAATATTCCTTAAGAGAAGAATAGCGTCCCCTTATTTAACAGTAGTTTGTGGTCAATTACTGTAAGGTGTCTCTATTTCAGATTTCAATCAGCAAGGTGTTTGGATTTGGCAGAGAGTGTGATTTGTGAAAGAGTGAATTAACCAAATATATGTCCCATGATGTCTCTATCGGCTCGTTGGTCTAGTGGTATGATTCTCGCTTCGGGTGCGAGAGGTCCCGGGTTCGACTCCCGGACGAGCCCAATTTTGCAAATTGGAGGACAAACTGTTTTTCTCTTCTTGTTAACACATCAACGTTCAATCATACTCCAGTTGCTTGAGATCACATAATAGTATTATGAAACAATGAATATTCCTTAAGAGAAGAATAGCGTCCCCTTATTTAACAGTAGTTTGTGGTCAATTACTGTAAGGTGTCTCTATTTCAGATTTCAATCAGCAAGGTGTTTGGATTTGGCAGAGAGTGTGATTCGTGAAAGAGTGAATTAACCAAATATATGTTCCATGATGTCTCTATCGGCTCGTTGGTCTAGTGGTATGATTCTCGCTTCGGGTGCGAGAGGTCCCGGGTTCGACTCCCGGACGAGCCCAATTTTGCAAATTGAAGGACAAACTGTTTTTCTCTTCTTGTTAACACATCAACGTTCAATCATACTCCAATTGATTCAGATTACATAAAAGTAGTTGCATACAATGAATATCCCTCAAGAGAAGAATAGCGTCCCCTAATTTAACAGTAGTTTGTAGTCAATTACTGTAAGGTGTCTCTATTTCAGATTTCAATCAGCAAGGTGTTTGGATTTGGCAGAGAGTGTGATTTGTGAAAGAGTGAATTAACCAAATATATGTCCCATGATGTCTCTATCGGCTCGTTGGTCTAGTGGTATGATTCTCGCTTCGGGTGCGAGAGGTCCCGGGTTCGACTCCCGGACGAGCCCAATTTTGCAAATTGGAGGACAAACTGTTTTTCTCTTCTTGTTAACACATCAACGTTCAATCATACTCCAGTTGCTTGAGATCACATAATAGTATTAGGAAACAATGAATATTCCTTAAGAGAAGAATAGCGTCCCCTTATTTAACAGTAGTTTGTGGTCAATTACTGTAAGGTGTCTCTATTTCAGATTTCAATCAGCAAGGTGTTTGGATTTGGCAGAGAGTGTGATTTGTGAAAGAGTGAATTAACCAAATATATGTTCCATGATGTCTCTATCGGCTCGTTGGTCTAGTGGTATGATTCTCGCTTCGGGTGCGAGAGGTCCCGGGTTCGACTCCCGGACGAGCCCAATTTTGCAAATTGAAGGACAAATATGTTTTTCTCTTCTTGTTTACACATCAGCATTCAATCATACTCCAGTTGCTTGAGATCACATAATAGTATTAGGAAACAATGAATATTCCTTAAGAGAAGAATAGCGTCCCCTTATTTAACAGTAGTTTGTGGTCAATTACTGTAAGGTGTCTCTATTTCAGATTTCAATCAGCAAGGTGTTTGGATTTGGCAGAGAGTGTGATTTGTGAAAGAGTGAATTAACCAAATATATGTCCCATGATGTCTCTATCGGCTCGTTGGTCTAGTGGTATGATTCTCGCTTCGGGTGCGAGAGGTCCCGGGTTCGACTCCCGGACGAGCCCAATTTTGCAAATTGGAGGACAAACTGTTTTTCTCTTCTTGTTAACACATCAACGTTCAATCATACTCCAATTGATTGAGATTACATAAAAGTAGTTGCATACAATGAATATCCCTCAAGAGAAGAATAGCGTCCCCTAATTTAACAGTAGTTTGTGATCTATTACTGTAAGGTGTCTCTATTTCAGATTTCAATCAGCAAGGTGTTTGGATTTGGCAGAGAGTGTGATTTGTGAAAGAGTGAATTAACCAAATATATGTTCCATGATGTCTCTATCGGCTCGTTGGTCTAGTGGTATGATTCTCGCTTCGGGTGCGAGAGGTCCCGGGTTCGACTCCCGGACGAGCCCAATTTTGCAAATTGAATGACAAATATGTTTTTCTCTTCTTGTTTACACATCAGCATTCAATCATACTCCAGTTGCTTGAGATCACATAATAGTATTAGGAAACAATGAATATTCCTTTAGAGAAGAATAGCGTCCCCTAATTAAACAGTAGTTTGTTATCAATTACTGTAAGGTGTCTCGGTTTCAGATATCAATCAGCAAGGTGTTCGCTATATAAAAATATATGTCCCATGATGTCTCTATCGGCTCGTTGGTCTAGTGGTATGATTCTCGCTTCGGGTGCGAGAGGTCCCGGGTTCGACTCCCGGACGAGCCCAATTTGGCAAATTGAAGGACAAACTGTTTTTCTCTTCTTGTTAACACATCAACGTTCAATCATACTCCAATTGATTGAGATTACATAAAAGTAGTTGCATACAATGAATATCCCTCAAGAGAAGAATAGCGTCCCCTAAGTTAACAGTAGTTTGTGATCTATTACTGTAAGGTGTCTCTATTTCAGATTTCAATCAGCAAGGTGTTTGGATTTGGCAGAGAGTGTGATTAGTGAAAGAGTGAATTAACCAAATATATGTTCCATGATGTCTCTATCGGCTCGTTGGTCTAGTGGTATGATTCTCGCTTCGGGTGCGAGAGGTCCCGGGTTCGACTCCCGGACGAGCCCAATTTTGTAAATTGAAGGACAAATATGTTTTTCTCTCCTTGTTTACACATCAACGTTCAATCATACTCCAGTTGCTTGAGATCACATAATAGTATTAGGAAACAATGAATATTCCTTAAGAGAAGAATAGCGTCCCCTAATTTAACAGTAGTTTGTGGTCAATTACTGTAAGGTTTCTCTATTTCAGATTTCAATCAGCAAGGTGTTTGGATTTGGCAGAGAGTGTGATTTGTGAAAGAGTGAATTAACCAAATATATGTCCCATGATGTCTCTATCGGCTCGTTGGTCTAGTGGTATGATTCTCGCTTCGGGTGCGAGAGGTCCCGGGTTCGACTCCCGGACGAGCCCAATTTTGCAAATTGAAGGACAAACTGTTTTTCTCTTCTTGTTAACACATCAACGTTCAATCATACTCCAATTGATTGAGATTACATAAAAGTAGTTGCATACAATGAATATCCCTCAAGAGAAGAATAGCGTCCCCTAATTTAACAGTAGTTTGTGATCTATTACTGTAAGGTGTCTCTATTTCAGATTTCAATCAGCAAGGTGTTTGGATTTGGCAGAGAGTGTGATTTGTGAAAGAGTGAATTAACCAAATATATGTTCCATGATGTCTCTATCGGCTCGTTGGTCTAGTGGTATGATTCTCGCTTCGGGTGCGAGAGGTCCCGGGTTCGACTCCCGGACGAGCCCAATTTTGCAAATTGAATGACAAATATGTTTTTCTCTTCTTGTTTACACATCAGCATTCAATCATACTCCAGTTGCTTGAGATCACATAATAGTATTAGGAAACAATGAATATTCCTTTAGAGAAGAATAGCGTCCCCTAATTAAACAGTAGTTTGTTATCAATTACTGTAAGGTGTCTCGGTTTCAGATATCAATCAGCAAGGTGTTCGCTATATAAAAATATATGTCCCATGATGTCTCTATCGGCTCGTTGGTCTAGTGGTATGATTCTCGCTTCGGGTGCGAGAGGTCCCGGGTTCGACTCCCGGACGAGCCCAATTTGGCAAATTGAAGGACAAACTGTTTTTCTCTTCTTGTTAACACATCAACGTTCAATCATACTCCAATTGATTGAGATTACATAAAAGTAGTTGCATACAATGAATATCCCTCAAGAGAAGAATAGCGTCCCCTAAGTTAACAGTAGTTTGTGATCTATTACTGTAAGGTGTCTCTATTTCAGATTTCAATCAGCAAGGTGTTTGGATTTGGCAGAGAGTGTGATTAGTGAAAGAGTGAATTAACCAAATATATGTTCCATGATGTCTCTATCGGCTCGTTGGTCTAGTGGTATGATTCTCGCTTCGGGTGCGAGAGGTCCCGGGTTCGACTCCCGGACGAGCCCAATTTTGTAAATTGAAGGACAAATATGTTTTTCTCTCCTTGTTTACACATCAACGTTCAATCATACTCCAGTTGCTTGAGATCACATAATAGTATTAGGAAACAATGAATATTCCTTAAGAGAAGAATAGCGTCCCCTAATTTAACAGTAGTTTGTGGTCAATTACTGTAAGGTTTCTCTATTTCAGATTTCAATCAGCAAGGTGTTTGGATTTGGCAGAGAGTGTGATTTGTGAAAGAGTGAATTAACCAAATATATGTCCCATGATGTCTCTATCGGCTCGTTGGTCTAGTGGTATGATTCTCGCTTCGGGTGCGAGAGGTCCCGGGTTCGACTCCCGGACGAGCCCAATTTTGCAAATTGAAGGACAAACTGTTTTTCTCTTCTTGTTAACACATCAACGTTCAATCATACTCCAATTGATTGAGATTACATAAAAGTAGTTGCATACAATGAATATCCCTCAAGAGAAGAATAGCGTCCCCTAATTTAACAGTAGTTTGTGATCTATTACTGTAAGGTGTCTCTATTTCAGATTACAATCAGCAAGGTGTTTGGATTTGGCAGAGAGTGTGATTTGTGAAAGAGTGAATTAACCAAATATATGTTCCATGATGTCTCTATCGGCTCGTTGGTCTAGTGGTATGATTCTCGCTTCGGGTGCGAGAGGTCCCGGGTTCGACTCCCGGACGAGCCCAATTTTGCAAATTGAATGACAAATATGTTTTTCTCTTCTTGTTTACACATCAGCATTCAATCATACTCCAGTTGCTTGAGATCACATAATAGTATTAGGAAACAATGAATATTCCTTTAGAGAAGAATAGCGTCCCCTAATTAAACAGTAGTTTGTTATCAATTACTGTAAGTTGTCTCGGTTTCAGATATCAATCAGCAAGGTGTTCGCTATATAAAAATATATGTCCCATGATGTCTCTATCGGCTCGTTGGTCTAGTGGTATGATTCTCGCTTCGGGTGCGAGAGGTCCCGGGTTCGACTCCCGGACGAGCCCAATTTTGCAAATTGAAGGACAAACTGTTTTTCTCTTCTTGTTAACACATCAACGTTCAATCATACTCCAATTGATTGAGATTACATAAAAGTAGTTGCATACAATGAATATCCCTCAAGAGAAGAATAGCGTCCCCTAATTTAACAGTAGTTTGTGGTCAATTACTGTAAGGTGTCTCTATTTCAGATTTCAATCAGCAAGGTGTTTGGATTTGGCAGAGAGTGTGATTTGTGAAAGAGTGAATTAACCAAATATATGTTCCATGATGTCTCTATCGGCTCGTTGGTCTAGTGGTATGATTCTCGCTTCGGGTGCGAGAGGTCCCGGGTTCGACTCCCGGACGAGCCCAATTTTGCAAATTGAAGGACAAACTGTTTTTCTCTCCTTGTTTACACATCAACGTTCAATCATACTCCAATTGATTCAGATTACATAAAAGTAGTTGCATACAATGAATATCCCTCAAGAGAAGAATAGCGTCCCCTAATTTAACAGTAGTTTGTGGTCAATTACTGTAAGGTGTCTCTATTTCAGATTTCAATCAGCAAGGTGTTTGGATTTGGCAGAGAGTGTGATTTGTGAAAGAGTGAATTAACCAAATATATGTTCCATGATGTCTCTATCGGCTCGTTGGTCTAGTGGTATGATTCTCGCTTCGGGTGCGAGAGGTCCCGGGTTCGACTCCCGGACGAGCCCAATTTTGCAAATTGAAGGACAAACTGTTTTTCTCTTCTTGTTAACACATCAACGTTCAATCATACTCCAATTGATTCAGATTACATAATAGTATTAGGAAACAATGAATATTCCTTAAGAGAAGAATAGCGTCCCCTAATTTAACAGTAGTTTGTGATCTATTACTGTAAGGTGTCTCTATTTCAGATTTCAATCAGCAAGGTGTTTGGATTTGGCAGAGAGTGTGATTAGTGAAAGAGTGAATTAACCAAATATATGTTCCATGATGTCTCTATCGGCTCGTTGGTCTAGTGGTATGATTCTCGCTTCGGGTGCGAGAGGTCCCGGGTTCGACTCCCGGACGAGCCCAATTTTGTAAATTGAAGGACAAACTGTTTTTCTCTCCTTGTTTACACATCAACGTTCAATCATACTCCAGTTGCTTGAGATCACATAATAGTATTAGGAAACAATGAATATTCCTTAAGAGAAGAATAGCGTCCCCTTATTTAACAGTAGTTTGTGGTCATTTACTGTAAGGTGTCTCTATTTCAGATTTCAATCAGCAAGGTGTTTGGATTTGGCAGAGAGTGTGATTTGTGAAAGAGTGAATTAACCAAATATATGTCCCATGATGTCTCTATCGGCTCGTTGGTCTAGTGGTATGATTCTCGCTTCGGGTGCGAGAGGTCCCGGGTTCGACTCCCGGACGAGCCCAATTTTGCAAATTGGAGGACAAACTGTTTTTCTCTTCTTGTTAACACATCAACGTTCAATCATACTCCAGTTGCTTGAGATCACATAATAGTATTATGAAACAATGAATATTCCTTAAGAGAAGAATAGCGTCCCCTTATTTAACAGTAGTTTGTGGTCAATTACTGTAAGGTGTCTCTATTTCAGATTTCAATCAGCAAGGTGTTTGGATTTGGCAGAGAGTGTGATTTGTGAAAGAGTGAATTAACCAAATATATGTTCCATGATGTCTCTATCGGCTCGTTGGTCTAGTGGTATGATTCTCGCTTCGGGTGCGAGAGGTCCCGGGTTCGACTCCCGGACGAGCCCAATTTTGCAAATTGAAGGACAAATATGTTTTTCTCTTCTTGTTTACACATCAGCATTCAATCATACTCCAGTTGCTTGAGATCACATAATAGTATTAGGAAACAATGAATATTCCTTAAGAGAAGAATAGCGTCCCCTTATTTAACAGTAGTTTGTGGTCAATTACTGTAAGGTGTCTCTATTTCAGATTTCAATCAGCAAGGTGTTTGGATTTGGCAGAGAGTGTGATTTGTGAAAGAGTGAATTAACCAAATATATGTTCCATGATGTCTCTATCGGCTCGTTGGTCTAGTGGTATGATTCTCGCTTCGGGTGCGAGAGGTCCCGGTTTCGACTCCCGGACGAGCCCAATTTTGTAAATTGAAGGACAAATATGTTTTTCTCTTCTTGTTTACACATCAGCATTCAATCATACTCCAGTTGCTTGAGATCACATAATAGTATTAGGAAACAATGAATATTCCTCAAGAGAAGAATAGCGTCCCCTAATTTAACAGTAGTTTGTGGTCAATTACTGTAAGGTGTCTCTATTTCAGATTTCAATCAGCAAGGTGTTTGGATTTGGCAGAGAGTGTGATTTGTGAAAGAGTGAATTAACCAAATATATGTTCCATGATGTCTCTATCGGCTCGTTGGTCTAGTGGTATGATTCTCGCTTCGGGTGCGAGAGGTCCCGGGTTCGACTCCCGGACGAGCCCAATTTTGCAAATTGAAGGACAAACTGTTTTTCTCTTCTTGTTAACACATCAACGTTCAATCATACTCCAATTGATTGAGATTACATAAAAGTAGTTGCATACAATGAATATCCCTCAAGAGAAGAATAGCGTCCCCTAATTTAACAGTAGTTTGTAGTCAATTACTGTAAGGTGTCTCTATTTCAGATTTCAATCAGCAAGGTGTTTGGATTTGGCAGAGAGTGTGATTTGTGAAAGAGTGAATTAACCAAATATATGTCCCATGATGTCTCTATCGGCTCGTTGGTCTAGTGGTATGATTCTCGCTTCGGGTGCGAGAGGTCCCGGGTTCGACTCCCGGACGAGCCCAATTTTGCAAATTGGAGGACAAACTGTTTTTCTCTTCTTGTTAACACATCAACGTTCAATCATACTCCAATTGATTGAGATTACATAAAAGTAGTTGCATACAATGAATATCCCTCAAGAGAAGAATAGCGTCCCCTAATTTAACAGTAGTTTGTGATCTATTACTGTAAGGTGTCTCTATTTCAGATTTCAATCAGCAAGGTGTTTGGATTTGGCAGAGAGTGTGATTTGTGAAAGAGTGAATTAACCAAATATATGTTCCATGATGTCTCTATCGGCTCGTTGGTCTAGTGGTATGATTCTCGCTTCGGGTGCGAGAGGTCCCGGGTTCGACTCCCGGACGAGCCCAATTTTGCAAATTGAAGGACAAACTGTTTTTCTCTTCTTGTTAACACATCAACGTTCAATCATACTCCAATTGATTGAGATTACATAAAAGTAGTTGCATACAATGAATATCCCTCAAGAGAAGAATAGCGTCCCCTAATTTAACAGTAGTTTGTAGTCAATTACTGTAAGTTGTCTCTATTTCAGATTTCAATCAGCAAGGTGTTTGGATTTGGCAGAGAGTGTGATTTGTGAAAGAGTGAATTAACCAAATATATGTCCCATGATGTCTCTATCGGCTCGTTGGTCTAGTGGTATGATTCTCGCTTCGGGTGCGAGAGGTCCCGGGTTCGACTCCCGGACGAGCCCAATTTTGCAAATTGAAGGACAAACTGTTTTTCTCTTCTTGTTAACACATCAACGTTCAATCATACTCCAGTTGCTTGAGATCACATAATAGTATTATGAAACAATGAATATTCCTTAAGAGAAGAATAGCGTCCCCTTATTTAACAGTAGTTTGTGGTCAATTACTGTAAGGTGTCTCTATTTCAGATTTCAATCAGCAAGGTGTTTGGATTTGGCAGAGAGTGTGATTTGTGAAAGAGTGAATTAACCAAATATATGTTCCATGATGTCTCTATCGGCTCGTTGGTCTAGTGGTATGATTCTCGCTTCGGGTGCGAGAGGTCCCGGTTTCGACTCCCGGACGAGCCCAATTTTGTAAATTGAAGGACAAATATGTTTTTCTCTCCTTGTTTACACATCAACGTTCAATCATACTCCAGTTGCTTGAGATCACATAATAGTATTAGGAAACAATGAATATTCCTCAAGAGAAGAATAGCGTCCCCTAATTAAACAGTAGTTTGTTATCAATTACTGTAAGGTGTCTCGGTTTCAGATATCAATCAGCAAGGTGTTCGCTATATAAAAATATATGTCCCATGATGTCTCTATCGGCTCGTTGGTCTAGTGGTATGATTCTCGCTTCGGGTGCGAGAGGTCCCGGGTTCGACTCCCGGACGAGCCCAATTTTGCAAATTGAAGGACAAACTGTTTTTCTCTTCTTGTTAACACATCAACGTTCAATCATACTCCAATTGATTGAGATTACATAAAAGTAATTGCATACAATGAATATCCCTCAAGAGAAGAATAGCGTCCCCTAAGTTAACAGTAGTTTGTGATCTATTACTGTAAGGTGTCTCTATTTCAGATTTCAATCAGCAAGGTGTTTGGATTTGGCAGAGAGTGTGATTAGTGAAAGAGTGAATTAACCAAATATATGTTCCATGATGTCTCTATCGGCTCGTTGGTCTAGTGGTATGATTCTCGCTTCGGGTGCGAGAGGTCCCGGGTTCGACTCCCGGACGAGCCCAATTTTGTAAATTGAAGGACAAATATGTTTTTCTCTCCTTGTTTACACATCAACGTTCAATCATACTCCAGTTGCTTGAGATCACATAATAGTATTAGGAAACAATGAATATTCCTTAAGAGAAGAATAGCGTCCCCTAATTTAACAGTAGTTTGTGGTCAATTACTGTAAGGTTTCTCTATTTCAGATTTCAATCAGCAAGGTGTTTGGATTTGGCAGAGAGTGTGATTTGTGAAAGAGTGAATTAACCAAATATATGTCCCATGATGTCTCTATCGGCTCGTTGGTCTAGTGGTATGATTCTCGCTTCGGGTGCGAGAGGTCCCGGGTTCGACTCCCGGACGAGCCCAATTTTGCTAATTGGAGGACAAACTGTTTTTCTCTTCTTGTTAACACATCAACGTTCAATCATACTCCAATTGATTGAGATTACATAAAAGTAGTTGCATACAATGAATATCCCTCAAGAGAAGAATAGCGTCCCCTAATTTAACAGTAGTTTGTGATCTATTACTGTAAGGTGTCTCTATTTCAGATTTCAATCAGCAAGGTGTTTGGATTTGGCAGAGAGTGTGATTTGTGAAAGAGTGAATTAACCAAATATATGTTCCATGATGTCTCTATCGGCTCGTTGGTCTAGTGGTATGATTCTCGCTTCGGGTGCGAGAGGTCCCGGGTTCGACTCCCGGACGAGCCCAATTTTGCAAATTGAAGGACAAACTGTTTTTCTCTTCTTGTTAACACATCAACGTTCAATCATACTCCAATTGATTGAGATTACATAAAAGTAGTTGCATACAATGAATATCCCTCAAGAGAAGAATAGCGTCCCCTAATTTAACAGTAGTTTGTAGTCAATTACTGTAAGTTGTCTCTATTTCAGATTTCAATCAGCAAGGTGTTTGGATTTGGCAGAGAGTGTGATTTGTGAAAGAGTGAATTAACCAAATATATGTCCCATGATGTCTCTATCGGCTCGTTGGTCTAGTGGTATGATTCTCGCTTCGGGTGCGAGAGGTCCCGGGTTCGACTCCCGGACGAGCCCAATTTTGCAAATTGAAGGACAAACTGTTTTTCTCTTCTTGTTAACACATCAACGTTCAATCATACTCCAATTGATTGAGATTACATAAAAGTAGTTGCATACAATGAATATCCCTCAAGAGAAGAATAGCGTCCCCTAATTTAACAGTAGTTTGTGATCTATTACTGTAAGGTGTCTCTATTTCAGATTTCAATCAGCAAGGTGTTTGGATTTGGCAGAGAGTGTGATTTGTGAAAGAGTGAATTAACCAAATATATGTTCCATGATGTCTCTATCGGCTCGTTGGTCTAGTGGTATGATTCTCGCTTCGGGTGCGAGAGGTCCCGGTTTCGACTCCCGGACGAGCCCAATTTTGTAAATTGAAGGACAAATATGTTTTTCTCTCCTTGTTTACACATCAACGTTCAATCATACTCCAGTTGCTTGAGATCACATAATAGTATTAGGAAACAATGAATATTCCTCAAGAGAAGAATAGCGTCCCCTAATTAAACAGTAGTTTGTTATCAATTACTGTAAGGTGTCTCGGTTTCAGATATCAATCAGCAAGGTGTTCGCTATATAAAAATATATGTCCCATGATGTCTCTATCGGCTCGTTGGTCTAGTGGTATGATTCTCGCTTCGGGTGCGAGAGGTCCCGGGTTCGACTCCCGGACGAGCCCAATTTTGCAAATTGAAGGACAAACTGTTTTTCTCTTCTTGTTAACACATCAACGTTCAATCATACTCCAATTGATTGAGATTACATAAAAGTAGTTGCATACAATGAATATCCCTCAAGAGAAGAATAGCGTCCCCTAAGTTAACAGTAGTTTGTGATCTATTACTGTAAGGTGTCTCTATTTCAGATTTCAATCAGCAAGGTGTTTGGATTTGGCAGAGAGTGTGATTAGTGAAAGAGTGAATTAACCAAATATATGTTCCATGATGTCTCTATCGGCTCGTTGGTCTAGTGGTATGATTCTCGCTTCGGGTGCGAGAGGTCCCGGGTTCGACTCCCGGACGAGCCCAATTTTGCAAATTGAAGGACAAACTGTTTTTCTCTTCTTGTTAACACATCAACGTTCAATCATACTCCAATTGATTGAGATTACATAAAAGTAGTTGCATACAATGAATATCCCTCAAGAGAAGAATAGCGTCCCCTAATTTAACAGTAGTTTGTGATCTATTACTGTAAGGTGTCTCTATTTCAGATTTCAATCAGCAAGGTGTTTGGATTTGGCAGAGAGTGTGATTTGTGAAAGAGTGAATTAACCAAATATATGTTCCATGATGTCTCTATCGGCTCGTTGGTCTAGTGGTATGATTCTCGCTTCGGGTGCGAGAGGTCCCGGGTTCGACTCCCGGACGAGCCCAATTTTGCAAATTGAATGACAAATATGTTTTTCTCTTCTTGTTTACACATCAGCATTCAATCATACTCCAGTTGCTTGAGATCACATAATAGTATTAGGAAACAATGAATATTCCTTTAGAGAAGAATAGCGTCCCCTAATTAAACAGTAGTTTGTTATCAATTACTGTAAGGTGTCTCGGTTTCAGATATCAATCAGCAAGGTGTTCGCTATATAAAAATATATGTCCCATGATGTCTCTATCGGCTCGTTGGTCTAGTGGTATGATTCTCGCTTCGGGTGCGAGAGGTCCCGGGTTCGACTCCCGGACGAGCCCAATTTTGCAAATTGAAGGACAAACTGTTTTTCTCTTCTTGTTAACACATCAACGTTCAATCATACTCCAATTGATTGAGATTACATAAAAGTAGTTGCATACAATGAATATCCCTCAAGAGAAGAATAGCGTCCCCTAATTTAACAGTAGTTTGTGATCTATTACTGTAAGGTGTCTCTATTTCAGATTTCAATCAGCAAGGTGTTTGGATTTGGCAGAGAGTGTGATTTGTGAAAGAGTGAATTAACCAAATATATGTTCCATGATGTCTCTATCGGCTCGTTGGTCTAGTGGTATGATTCTCGCTTCGGGTGCGAGAGGTCCCGGGTTCGACTCCCGGACGAGCCCAATTTTGCAAATTGAATGACAAATATGTTTTTCTCTTCTTGTTTACACATCAGCATTCAATCATACTCCAGTTGCTTGAGATCACATAATAGTATTAGGAAACAATGAATATTCCTTTAGAGAAGAATAGCGTCCCCTAATTAAACAGTAGTTTGTTATCAATTACTGTAAGGTGTCTCGGTTTCAGATATCAATCAGCAAGGTGTTCGCTATATAAAAATATATGTCCCATGATGTCTCTATCGGCTCGTTGGTCTAGTGGTATGATTCTCGCTTCGGGTGCGAGAGGTCCCGGGTTCGACTCCCGGACGAGCCCAATTTTGCAAATTGAAGGACAAACTGTTTTTCTCTTCTTGTTAACACATCAACGTTCAATCATACTCCAATTGATTGAGATTACATAAAAGTAGTTGCATACAATGAATATCCCTCAAGAGAAGAATAGCGTCCCCTAATTTAACAGTAGTTTGTGATCTATTACTGTAAGGTGTCTCTATTTCAGATTTCAATCAGCAAGGTGTTTGGATTTGGCAGAGAGTGTGATTTGTGAAAGAGTGAATTAACCAAATATATGTTCCATGATGTCTCTATCGGCTCGTTGGTCTAGTGGTATGATTCTCGCTTCGGGTGCGAGAGGTCCCGGGTTCGACTCCCGGACGAGCCCAATTTTGCAAATTGAATGACAAATATGTTTTTCTCTTCTTGTTTACACATCAGCATTCAATCATACTCCAGTTGCTTGAGATCACATAATAGTATTAGGAAACAATGAATATTCCTTTAGAGAAGAATAGCGTCCCCTAATTAAACAGTAGTTTGTTATCAATTACTGTAAGGTGTCTCGGTTTCAGATATCAATCAGCAAGGTGTTCGCTATATAAAAATATATGTCCCATGATGTCTCTATCGGCTCGTTGGTCTAGTGGTATGATTCTCGCTTCGGGTGCGAGAGGGGCCGGGTTCGACTCCCGGACGAGCCCAATTTTGCAAATTGAAGGACAAACTGTTTTTCTCTTCTTGTTAACACATCAACGTTCAATCATACTCCAATTGATTGAGATTACATAAAAGTAGTTGCATACAATGAATATCCCTCAAGAGAAGAATAGCGTCCCCTAAGTTAACAGTAGTTTGTGATCTATTACTGTAAGGTGTCTCTATTTCAGATTTCAATCAGCAAGGTGTTTGGATTTGGCAGAGAGTGTGATTAGTGAAAGAGTGAATTAACCAAATATATGTTCCATGATGTCTCTATCGGCTCGTTGGTCTAGTGGTATGATTCTCGCTTCGGGTGCGAGAGGTCCCGGGTTCGACTCCCGGACGAGCCCAATTTTGTAAATTGAAGGACAAATATGTTTTTCTCTCCTTGTTTACACATCAACGTTCAATCATACTCCAGTTGCTTGAGATCACATAATAGTATTAGGAAACAATGAATATTCCTTAAGAGAAGAATAGCGTCCCCTAATTTAACAGTAGTTTGTGGTCAATTACTGTAAGGTTTCTCTATTTCAGATTTCAATCAGCAAGGTGTTTGGATTTGGCAGAGAGTGTGATTTGTGAAAGAGTGAATTAACCAAATATATGTCCCATGATGTCTCTATCGGCTCGTTGGTCTAGTGGTATGATTCTCGCTTCGGGTGCGAGAGGTCCCGGGTTCGACTCCCGGACGAGCCCAATTTTGCAAATTGAAGGACAAACTGTTTTTCTCTTCTTGTTAACACATCAACGTTCAATCATACTCCAATTGATTGAGATTACATAAAAGTAGTTGCATACAATGAATATCCCTCAAGAGAAGAATAGCGTCCCCTAATTTAACAGTAGTTTGTGATCTATTACTGTAAGGTGTCTCTATTTCAGATTACAATCAGCAAGGTGTTTGGATTTGGCAGAGAGTGTGATTTGTGAAAGAGTGAATTAACCAAATATATGTTCCATGATGTCTCTATCGGCTCGTTGGTCTAGTGGTATGATTCTCGCTTCGGGTGCGAGAGGTCCCGGGTTCGACTCCCGGACGAGCCCAATTTTGCAAATTGAATGACAAATATGTTTTTCTCTTCTTGTTTACACATCAGCATTCAATCATACTCCAGTTGCTTGAGATCACATAATAGTATTAGGAAACAATGAATATTCCTTTAGAGAAGAATAGCGTCCCCTAATTAAACAGTAGTTTGTTATCAATTACTGTAAGTTGTCTCGGTTTCAGATATCAATCAGCAAGGTGTTCGCTATATAAAAATGTATGTCCCATGATGTTTCTATCGGCTCGTTGGTCTAGTGGTATGATTCTCGCTTCGGGTGCGAGAGGTCCCGGGTTCGACTCCCGGACGAGCCCAATTTTGCAAATTGAAGGACAAACTGTTTTTCTCTTCTTGTTAACACATCAACGTTCAATCATACTCCAATTGATTGAGATTACATAAAAGTAGTTGCATACAATGAATATCCCTCAAGAGAAGAATAGCGTCCCCTAATTTAACAGTAGTTTGTAGTCAATTACTGTAAGTTGTCTCTATTTCAGATTCAATCAGCAAGGTGTTTGGATTTGGCAGAGAGTGTGATTTGTGAAAGAGTGAATTAACCAAATATATGTCCCATGATGTCTCTATCGACTCGTTGGTCTAGTGGTATGATTCTCGCTTCGGGTGCGAGAGGTCCCGGGTTCGACTCCCGGACGAGCCCAATTTTGCAAATTGAATGACAAATATGTTTTTCTCTTCTTGTTTACACATCAGCATTCAATCATACTCCAGTTGCTTGAGATCACATAATAGTATTAGGAAACAATGAATATTCCTTTAGAGAAGAATAGCGTCCCCTAATTAAACAGTAGTTTGTTATCAATTACTGTAAGTTGTCTCGGTTTCAGATATCAATCAGCAAGGTGTTCGCTATATAAAAATATATGTCCCATGATGTCTCTATCGGCTCGTTGGTCTAGTGGTATGATTCTCGCTTCGGGTGCGAGAGGTCCCGGGTTCGACTCCCGGACGAGCCCAATTTTGCAAATTGAAGGACAAACTGTTTTTCTCTTCTTGTTAACACATCAACGTTCAATCATACTCCAGTTGTTTGAGATCACATAATAGTATTAGGAAACAATGAATATTCCTTAAGAGAAGAATAGCGTCCCCTAATTTAACAGTAGTTTGTGGTCAATTACTGTAAGGTTTCTCTATTTCAGATTTCAATCAGCAAGGTGTTTGGATTTGGCAGAGAGTGTGATTTGTGAAAGAGTGAATTAACCAAATATATGTCCCATGATGTCTCTATCGGCTCGTTGGTCTAGTGGTATGATTCTCGCTTCGGGTGCGAGAGGTCCCGGGTTCGACTCCCGGACGAGCCCAATTTTGCAAATTGAAGGACAAACTGTTTTTCTCTTCTTGTTAACACATCAACGTTCAATCATACTCCAATTGATTGAGATTACATAAAAGTAGTTGCATACAATGAATATCCCTCAAGAGAAGAATAGCGTCCCCTAATTTAACAGTAGTTTGTGATCTATTACTGTAAGGTGTCTCTATTTCAGATTTCAATCAGCAAGGTGTTTGGATTTGGCAGAGAGTGTGATTTGTGAAAGAGTGAATTAACCAAATATATGTTCCATGATGTCTCTTTCGGCTCGTTGGTCTAGTGGTATGATTCTCGCTTCGGGTGCGAGAGGTCCCGGGTTCGACTCCCGGACGAGCCCAATTTTGCAAATTGAATGACAAATATGTTTTTCTCTTCTTGTTTACACATCAGCATTCAATCATACTCCAGTTGCTTGAGATCACATAATAGTATTAGGAAACAATGAATATTCCTTTAGAGAAGAATAGCGTCCCCTAATTAAACAGTAGTTTGTTATCAATTACTGTAAGGTGTGTCGGTTTCAGATATCAATCAGCAAGGTGTTCGCTATATAAAAATATATGTCCCATGATGTCTCTATCGGCTCGTTGGTCTAGTGGTATGATTCTCGCTTCGGGTGCGAGAGGTCCCGGGTTCGACTCCCGGACGAGCCCAATTTTGCAAATTGAAGGACAAACTGTTTTTCTCTTCTTGTTAACACATCAACGTTCAATCATACTCCAATTGATTGAGATTACATAAAAGTAGTTGCATACAATGAATATCCCTCAAGAGAAGAATAGCGTCCCCTAATTTAACAGTAGTTTGTGATCTATTACTGTAAGGTGTCTCTATTTCAGATTTCAATCAGCAAGGTGTTTGGATTTGGCAGAGAGTGTGATTTGTGAAAGAGTGAATTAACCAAATATATGTTCCATGATGTCTCTTTCGGCTCGTTGGTCTAGTGGTATGATTCTCGCTTCGGGTGCGAGAGGTCCCGGGTTCGACTCCCGGACGAGCCCAATTTTGCAAATTGAATGACAAATATGTTTTTCTCTTCTTGTTTACACATCAGCATTCAATCATACTCCAGTTGCTTGAGATCACATAATAGTATTAGGAAACAATGAATATTCCTTTAGAGAAGAATAGCGTCCCCTAATTAAACAGTAGTTTGTTATCAATTACTGTAAGGTGTCTCGGTTTCAGATATCAATCAGCAAGGTGTTCGCTATATAAAAATATATGTCCCATGATGTCTCTATCGGCTCGTTGGTCTAGTGGTATGATTCTCGCTTCGGGTGCGAGAGGGGCCGGGTTCGACTCCCGGACGAGCCCAATTTTGCAAATTGAAGGACAAACTGTTTTTCTCTTCTTGTTAACACATCAACGTTCAATCATACTCCAATTGATTGAGATTACATAAAAGTAGTTGCATACAATGAATATCCCTCAAGAGAAGAATAGCGTCCCCTAAGTTAACAGTAGTTTGTGATCTATTACTGTAAGGTGTCTCTATTTCAGATTTCAATCAGCAAGGTGTTTGGATTTGGCAGAGAGTGTGATTAGTGAAAGAGTGAATTAACCAAATATATGTTCCATGATGTCTCTATCGGCTCGTTGGTCTAGTGGTATGATTCTCGCTTCGGGTGCGAGAGGTCCCGGGTTCGACTCCCGGACGAGCCCAATTTTGTAAATTGAAGGACAAATATGTTTTTCTCTCCTTGTTTACACATCAACGTTCAATCATACTCCAGTTGCTTGAGATCACATAATAGTATTAGGAAACAATGAATATTCCTTAAGAGAAGAATAGCGTCCCCTAATTTAACAGTAGTTTGTGGTCAATTACTGTAAGGTTTCTCTATTTCAGATTTCAATCAGCAAGGTGTTTGGATTTGGCAGAGAGTGTGATTTGTGAAAGAGTGAATTAACCAAATATATGTCCCATGATGTCTCTATCGGCTCGTTGGTCTAGTGGTATGATTCTCGCTTCGGGTGCGAGAGGTCCCGGGTTCGACTCCCGGACGAGCCCAATTTTGCAAATTGAAGGACAAACTGTTTTTCTCTTCTTGTTAACACATCAACGTTCAATCATACTCCAATTGATTGAGATTACATAAAAGTAGTTGCATACAATGAATATCCCTCAAGAGAAGAATAGCGTCCCCTAATTTAACAGTAGTTTGTGATCTATTACTGTAAGGTGTCTCTATTTCAGATTACAATCAGCAAGGTGTTTGGATTTGGCAGAGAGTGTGATTTGTGAAAGAGTGAATTAACCAAATATATGTTCCATGATGTCTCTATCGGCTCGTTGGTCTAGTGGTATGATTCTCGCTTCGGGTGCGAGAGGTCCCGGGTTCGACTCCCGGACGAGCCCAATTTTGCAAATTGAATGACAAATATGTTTTTCTCTTCTTGTTTACACATCAGCATTCAATCATACTCCAGTTGCTTGAGATCACATAATAGTATTAGGAAACAATGAATATTCCTTTAGAGAAGAATAGCGTCCCCTAATTAAACAGTAGTTTGTTATCAATTACTGTAAGTTGTCTCGGTTTCAGATATCAATCAGCAAGGTGTTCGCTATATAAAAATATATGTCCCATGATGTTTCTATCGGCTCGTTGGTCTAGTGGTATGATTCTCGCTTCGGGTGCGAGAGGTCCCGGGTTCGACTCCCGGACGAGCCCAATTTTGCAAATTGAAGGACAAACTGTTTTTCTCTTCTTGTTAACACATCAACGTTCAATCATACTCCAATTGATTGAGATTACATAAAAGTAGTTGCATACAATGAATATCCCTCAAGAGAAGAATAGCGTCCCCTAATTTAACAGTAGTTTGTAGTCAATTACTGTAAGTTGTCTCTATTTCAGATTCAATCAGCAAGGTGTTTGGATTTGGCAGAGAGTGTGATTTGTGAAAGAGTGAATTAACCAAATATATGTCCCATGATGTCTCTATCGACTCGTTGGTCTAGTGGTATGATTCTCGCTTCGGGTGCGAGAGGTCCCGGGTTCGACTCCCGGACGAGCCCAATTTTGCAAATTGAATGACAAATATGTTTTTCTCTTCTTGTTTACACATCAGCATTCAATCATACTCCAGTTGCTTGAGATCACATAATAGTATTAGGAAACAATGAATATTCCTTTAGAGAAGAATAGCGTCCCCTAATTAAACAGTAGTTTGTTATCAATTACTGTAAGTTGTCTCGGTTTCAGATATCAATCAGCAAGGTGTTCGCTATATAAAAATATATGTCCCATGATGTCTCTATCGGCTCGTTGGTCTAGTGGTATGATTCTCGCTTCGGGTGCGAGAGGTCCCGGGTTCGACTCCCGGACGAGCCCAATTTTGCAAATTGAAGGACAAACTGTTTTTCTCTTCTTGTTAACACATCAACGTTCAATCATACTCCAGTTGTTTGAGATCACATAATAGTATTAGGAAACAATGAATATTCCTTAAGAGAAGAATAGCGTCCCCTAATTTAACAGTAGTTTGTGGTCAATTACTGTAAGGTTTCTCTATTTCAGATTTCAATCAGCAAGGTGTTTGGATTTGGCAGAGAGTGTGATTTGTGAAAGAGTGAATTAACCAAATATATGTCCCATGATGTCTCTATCGGCTCGTTGGTCTAGTGGTATGATTCTCGCTTCGGGTGCGAGAGGTCCCGGGTTCGACTCCCGGACGAGCCCAATTTTGCAAATTGAAGGACAAACTGTTTTTCTCTTCTTGTTAACACATCAACGTTCAATCATACTCCAATTGATTGAGATTACATAAAAGTAGTTGCATACAATGAATATCCCTCAAGAGAAGAATAGCGTCCCCTAATTTAACAGTAGTTTGTGATCTATTACTGTAAGGTGTCTCTATTTCAGATTTCAATCAGCAAGGTGTTTGGATTTGGCAGAGAGTGTGATTTGTGAAAGAGTGAATTAACCAAATATATGTTCCATGATGTCTCTTTCGGCTCGTTGGTCTAGTGGTATGATTCTCGCTTCGGGTGCGAGAGGTCCCGGGTTCGACTCCCGGACGAGCCCAATTTTGCAAATTGAATGACAAATATGTTTTTCTCTTCTTGTTTACACATCAGCATTCAATCATACTCCAGTTGCTTGAGATCACATAATAGTATTAGGAAACAATGAATATTCCTTTAGAGAAGAATAGCGTCCCCTAATTAAACAGTAGTTTGTTATCAATTACTGTAAGGTGTGTCGGTTTCAGATATCAATCAGCAAGGTGTTCGCTATATAAAAATATATGTCCCATGATGTCTCTATCGGCTCGTTGGTCTAGTGGTATGATTCTCGCTTCGGGTGCGAGAGGTCCCGGGTTCGACTCCCGGACGAGCCCAATTTTGCAAATTGAAGGACAAACTGTTTTTCTCTTCTTGTTAACACATCAACGTTCAATCATACTCCAATTGATTGAGATTACATAAAAGTAGTTGCATACAATGAATATCCCTCAAGAGAAGAATAGCGTCCCCTAAGTTAACAGTAGTTTGTGATCTATTACTGTAAGGTGTCTCTATTTCAGAATTTCAATCAGCAAGGTGTTTGGATTTGGCAGAGAGTGTGATTTGTGAAAGAGTGAATTAACCAAATATATGTTCCATGATGTCTCTATCGGCTCGTTGGTCTAGTGGTATGATTCTCGCTTCGGGTGCGAGAGGTCCCGGGTTCGACTCCCGGACGAGCCCAATTTTGCAAATTGAAGGACAAATATGTTTTTCTCTTCTTGTTTACACATCAGCATTCAATCATACTCCAGTTGCTTGAGATCACATAATAGTATTAGGAAACAATGAATATTCCTTAAGAGAAGAATAGCGTCCCCTTATTTAACAGTAGTTTGTGGTCAATTACTGTAAGGTGTCTCTATTTCAGATTTCAATCAGCAAGGTGTTTGGATTTGGCAGAGAGTGTGATTAGTGAAAGAGTGAATTAACCAAATATATGTTCCATGATGTCTCTATCGGCTCGTTGGTCTAGTGGTATGATTCTCGCTTCGGGTGCGAGAGGTCCCGGGTTCGACTCCCGGACGAGCCCAATTTTGCAAATTGAATGACAAATATGTTTTTCTCTTCTTGTTTACACATCAGCATTCAATCATACTCCAGTTGCTTGAGATCACATAATAGTATTAGGAAACAATGAATATTCCTTTAGAGAAGAATAGCGTCCCCTATTTAAACAGTAGTTTGTTATCAATTACTGTAAGGTGTCTCGGTTTCAGATATCAATCAGCAAGGTGTTCGCTATATAAAAATATATGTTCCATGATGTCTTTATCGGCTCGTTGGTCTAGTGGTATGATTTTCGCTTCGGGTGCGAGAGGTCCCGGGTTCGACTCCCGGACGAGCCCAATTTTGCAAATTGAAGGACAAACTGTTTTTCTCTTCTTGTTAACACATCAACGTTCAATCATACTCCAATTGATTGAGATTACATAAAAGTAGTTGCATACAATGAATATCCCTCAAGAGAAGAATAGCGTCCCCTAAGTTAACAGTAGTTTGTGATCTATTACTGTAAGGTGTCTCTATTTCAGATTTCAATCAGCAAGGTGTTTGGATTTGGCAGAGAGTGTGATTTGTGAAAGAGTGAATTAACCAAATATATGTTCCATATCACGTTGGTCTAGTGGTATGATTCTCGCTTCGGGTGCGAGAGGTCCCGGGTTCGACTCCCGGACGAGCCCAATTTTGCAAATTGAAGGACAAATATGTTTTTCTCTTCTTGTTTACACATCAGCATTCAATCATACTGCAGTTGCTTGAGATCACATAATAGTATTAGGAAACAATGAATATTCCTTAAGAGAAGAATAGCGTCCCCTTATTTAACAGTAGTTTGTGGTCAATTACTGTAAGGTGTCTCTATTTCAGATTTCAATCAGCAAGGTGTTTGGATTTGGCAGAGAGTGTGATTTGTGAAAGAGTGAATTAACCAAATATATGTTCCATGATGTCTCTATCGGCTCGTTGGTCTAGTGGTATGATTCTCGCTTCGGGTGCGAGAGGTCCCGGGTTCGACTCCCGGACGAGCCCAATTTTGCAAATTGAATGACAAATATGTTTTTCTCTTCTTGTTTACACATCAGCATTCAATCATACTCCAGTTGCTTGAGATCACATAATAGTATTAGGAAACATTGAATATTCCTTTAGAGAAGAATAGCGTCCCCTATTTAAACAGTAGTTTGTTATCAATTACTGTAAGGTGTCTCGGTTTCAGATATCAATCAGCAAGGTGTTCGCTATATAAAAATATATGTTCCATGATGTCTTTATCGGCTCGTTGGTCTAGTGGTATGATTTTCGCTTCGGGTGCGAGAGGTCCCGGGTTCGACTCCCGGACGAGCCCAATTTTGCAAATTGAAGGACAAACTGTTTTTCTCTTCTTGTTAACACATCAACGTTCAATCATACTCCAATTGATTGAGATTACATAAAAGTAGTTGCATACAATGAATATCCCTCAAGAGAAGAATAGCGTCCCCTAAGTTAACAGTAGTTTGTGATCTATTACTGTAAGGTGTCTCTATTTCAGATTTCAATCAGCAAGGTGTTTGGATTTGGCAGAGAGTGTGATTTGTGAAAGAGTGAATTAACCAAATATATGTTCCATATCACGTTGGTCTAGTGGTATGATTCTCGCTTCGGGTGCGAGAGGTCCCGGGTTCGACTCCCGGACGAGCCCAATTTTGCAAATTGAAGGACAAATATGTTTTTCTCTTCTTGTTTACACATCAGCATTCAATCATACTGCAGTTGCTTGAGATCACATAATAGTATTAGGAAACAATGAATATTCCTTAAGAGAAGAATAGCGTCCCCTTATTTAACAGTAGTTTGTGGTCAATTACTGTAAGGTGTCTCTATTTCAGATTTCAATCAGCAAGGTGTTTGGATTTGGCAGAGAGTGTGATTTGTGAAAGAGTGAATTAACCAAATATATGTTCCATGATGTCTCTATCGGCTCGTTGGTCTAGTGGTATGATTCTCGCTTCGGGTGCGAGAGGTCCCGGGTTCGACTCCCGGACGAGCCCAATTTTGCAAATTGAATGACAAATATGTTTTTCTCTTCTTGTTTACACATCAGCATTCAATCATACTCCAGTTGCTTGAGATCACATAATAGTATTAGGAAACAATGAATATTCCTTTAGAGAAGAATAGCGTCCCCTATTTAAACAGTAGTTTGTTATCAATTACTGTAAGGTGTCTCGGTTTCAGATATCAATCAGCAAGGTGTTCGCTATATAAAAATATATGTTCCATGGTGTCTTTATCGGCTCGTTGGTCTAGTGGTATGATTTTCGCTTCGGGTGCGAGAGGTCCCGGGTTCGACTCCCGGACGAGCCCAATTTTGCAAATTGAAGGACAAACTGTTTTTCTCTTCTTGTTAACACATCAACGTTCAATCATACTCCAATTGATTGAGATTACATAAAAGTAGTTGCATACAATGAATATCCCTCAAGAGAAGAATAGCGTCCCCTAAGTTAACAGTAGTTTGTGATCTATTACTGTAAGGTGTCTCTATTTCAGATTTCAATCAGCAAGGTGTTTGGATTTGGCAGAGAGTGTGATTTGTGAAAGAGTGAATTAACCAAATATATGTTCCATATCACGTTGGTCTAGTGGTATGATTCTCGCTTCGGGTGCGAGAGGTCCCGGGTTCGACTCCCGGACGAGCCCAATTTTGCAAATTGAAGGACAAATATGTTTTTCTCTTCTTGTTTACACATCAGCATTCAATCATACTGCAGTTGCTTGAGATCACATAATAGTATTAGGAAACAATGAATATTCCTTAAGAGAAGAATAGCGTCCCCTTATTTAACAGTAGTTTGTGGTCAATTACTGTAAGGTGTCTCTATTTCAGATTTCAATCAGCAAGGTGTTTGGATTTGGCAGAGAGTGTGATTTGTGAAAGAGTGAATTAACCAAATATATGTTCCATGATGTCTCTATCGGCTCGTTGGTCTAGTGGTATGATTCTCGCTTCGGGTGCGAGAGGTCCCGGGTTCGTCTCCCGGACGAGCCCAATTTTGCCAATTGAATGACAAATATGTTTTTCTCTTCTTGTTTACACATCAGCATTCGATCATACTCCAGTTGCTTGAGATCACATAATAGTATTAGGAAACAATGAATATTCCTTTAGAGAAGAATAGCGTCCCCTAATTAAACAGTAGTTTGTTATCAATTACTGTAAGGTGTCTCGGTTTCAGATATCAATCAGCAAGGTGTTCGCTATATAAAGATATATGTTCCATGATGTCTTTATCGGCTCGTTGGTCTAGTGGTATGATTTTCGCTTCGGGTGCGAGAGGTCCCGGGTTCGACTCCCGGACGAGCCCAATTTTGCAAATTGAAGGACAAACTGTTTTTCTCTTCTTGTTAACACATCAACGTTCAATCATTCTCCAATTGATTGAGATCACATAAAAGTAGTTGCATACAATGAATATCCCTCAAGAGAAGAATAGCGTCCCCTAATTTAACAGTAGTTTGTAGTCAATTACTGTAAGGTGTCTCTATTTCAGATTTCAATCAGCAAGGTGTTTGGATTTGGCAGAGAGTGTGATTTGTGAAAGAGTGAATGAACCAAATATATGTTCCATGATGTCTCTATCGGCTCGTTGGTCTAGTGGTATGATTCTCGCTTCGGGTGCGAGAGGTCCCGGGTTCGACTCCCGGACGAGCCCAATTTTGCAAATTGGAGGACAAATATGTTTTTCTCTTCTTGTTTACACATAAGCATTCAATCATACTCCAATTGATTGAGATTACATAAAAGTAGTTGCATACAATGAATATCCCTCAAGAGAAGAATAGCGTCCCCTAATTTAACAGTAGTTTGTGATCTATTACTGTAAGGTGTCTCTATTTTAGATTTCAATCAGCAAGGTGTTTGGATTTGGCAGAGAGTGTGATTTGTGAAAGAGTGAATTAACCAAATATATGTTCCGTGATGTCTCTATCGGCTCGTTGGTCTAGTGGTATGATTCTCGCTTCGGGTGCGAGAGGTCCCGGGTTCGACATCCGGACGAGCCCAATTTTGCAAATTGGAGTACAAATATGTTTTTCTCTTCTTGTTTACACATAAGCATTCAATCATACTCCAATTGATTGAGATCACATAAAAGTTGTTGTATACAATCAATATCCCTCAAGAGAAGAATAGCGTCCCCTTATTTAACAGTAGTTTGTGGTCAATTACTGTAAGGTGTCTCTATTTCAGATTTCAATCAGCAAGGTGTTTGGATTTGGCAGAGAGTGTGATTTGTGAAAGAGTGAATTAACCAAATATATGTTCCACGATGTCTCTATCGGCTCGTTGGTCTAGTGGTATGATTCTCGCTTCGGGTGCGAGAGGTCCCGGGTTCGACTCCCGGACGAGCCCAATTTTGCAAATTGAAGGACAAATATGTTTTTCTCTTCTTGTTTACACATCAGCATTCAATCATACTGCAGTTGCTTGAGATCACATAATAGTATTAGGAAACAATGAATATTCCTTAAGAGAAGAATAGCGTCCCCTTATTTAACAGTAGTTTGTGGTCAATTACTGTAAGGTGTCTCTATTTCAGATTTCAATCAGCAAGGTGTTTGGATTTGGCAGAGAGTGTGATTTGTGAAAGAGTGAATTAACCAAATATATGTTCCATGATGTCTCTATCGGCTCGTTGGTCTAGTGGTATGATTCTCGCTTCGGGTGCGAGAGGTCCCGGGTTCGACTCCCGGACGAGCCCAATTTTGCAAATTGAATGACAAATATGTTTTTCTCTTCTTGTTTACACATCAGCATTCAATCATACTCCAGTTGCTTGAGATCACATAATAGTATTAGGAAACAATGAATATTCCTTTAGAGAAGAATAGCGTCCCCTATTTAAACAGTAGTTTGTTATCAATTACTGTAAGGTGTCTCGGTTTCAGATATCAATCAGCAAGGTGTTCGCTATATAAAAATATATGTTCCATGGTGTCTTTATCGGCTCGTTGGTCTAGTGGTATGATTTTCGCTTCGGGTGCGAGAGGTCCCGGGTTCGACTCCCGGACGAGCCCAATTTTGCAAATTGAAGGACAAACTGTTTTTCTCTTCTTGTTAACACATCAACGTTCAATCATACTCCAATTGATTGAGATTACATAAAAGTAGTTGCATACAATGAATATCCCTCAAGAGAAGAATAGCGTCCCCTAAGTTAACAGTAGTTTGTGATCTATTACTGTAAGGTGTCTCTATTTCAGATTTCAATCAGCAAGGTGTTTGGATTTGGCAGAGAGTGTGATTTGTGAAAGAGTGAATTAACCAAATATATGTTCCATATCACGTTGGTCTAGTGGTATGATTCTCGCTTCGGGTGCGAGAGGTCCCGGGTTCGACTCCCGGACGAGCCCAATTTTGCAAATTGAAGGACAAATATGTTTTTCTCTTCTTGTTTACACATCAGCATTCAATCATACTGCAGTTGCTTGAGATCACATAATAGTATTAGGAAACAATGAATATTCCTTAAGAGAAGAATAGCGTCCCCTTATTTAACAGTAGTTTGTGGTCAATTACTGTAAGGTGTCTCTATTTCAGATTTCAATCAGCAAGGTGTTTGGATTTGGCAGAGAGTGTGATTTGTGAAAGAGTGAATTAACCAAATATATGTTCCATGATGTCTCTATCGGCTCGTTGGTCTAGTGGTATGATTCTCGCTTCGGGTGCGAGAGGTCCCGGGTTCGTCTCCCGGACGAGCCCAATTTTGCCAATTGAATGACAAATATGTTTTTCTCTTCTTGTTTACACATCAGCATTCGATCATACTCCAGTTGCTTGAGATCACATAATAGTATTAGGAAACAATGAATATTCCTTTAGAGAAGAATAGCGTCCCCTAATTAAACAGTAGTTTGTTATCAATTACTGTAAGGTGTCTCGGTTTCAGATATCAATCAGCAAGGTGTTCGCTATATAAAGATATATGTTCCATGATGTCTTTATCGGCTCGTTGGTCTAGTGGTATGATTTTCGCTTCGGGTGCGAGAGGTCCCGGGTTCGACTCCCGGACGAGCCCAATTTTGCAAATTGAAGGACAAACTGTTTTTCTCTTCTTGTTAACACATCAACGTTCAATCATTCTCCAATTGATTGAGATCACATAAAAGTAGTTGCATACAATGAATATCCCTCAAGAGAAGAATAGCGTCCCCTAATTTAACAGTAGTTTGTAGTCAATTACTGTAAGGTGTCTCTATTTCAGATTTCAATCAGCAAGGTGTTTGGATTTGGCAGAGAGTGTGATTTGTGAAAGAGTGAATGAACCAAATATATGTTCCATGATGTCTCTATCGGCTCGTTGGTCTAGTGGTATGATTCTCGCTTCGGGTGCGAGAGGTCCCGGGTTCGACTCCCGGACGAGCCCAATTTTGCAAATTGGAGGACAAATATGTTTTTCTCTTCTTGTTTACACATAAGCATTCAATCATACTCCAATTGATTGAGATTACATAAAAGTAGTTGCATACAATGAATATCCCTCAAGAGAAGAATAGCGTCCCCTAATTTAACAGTAGTTTGTGATCTATTACTGTAAGGTGTCTCTATTTTAGATTTCAATCAGCAAGGTGTTTGGATTTGGCAGAGAGTGTGATTTGTGAAAGAGTGAATTAACCAAATATATGTTCCGTGATGTCTCTATCGGCTCGTTGGTCTAGTGGTATGATTCTCGCTTCGGGTGCGAGAGGTCCCGGGTTCGACATCCGGACGAGCCCAATTTTGCAAATTGGAGTACAAATATGTTTTTCTCTTCTTGTTTACACATAAGCATTCAATCATACTCCAATTGATTGAGATCACATAAAAGTTGTTGTATACAATCAATATCCCTCAAGAGAAGAATAGCGTCCCCTTATTTAACAGTAGTTTGTGGTCAATTACTGTAAGGTGTCTCTATTTCAGATTTCAATCAGCAAGGTGTTTGGATTTGGCAGAGAGTGTGATTTGTGAAAGAGTGAATTAACCAAATATATGTTCCACGATGTCTCTATCGGCTCGTTGGTCTAGTGGTATGATTCTCGCTTCGGGTGCGAGAGGTCCCGGGTTCGACTCCCGGACGAGCCCAATTTTGCAAATTGGAGGACAAATATGTTTTTCTCTTCTTGTTTACACATCAGCATTCAATCATACTCCAGTTGCTTGAGATCACATAATAGTATTAGGAAACAATGAATATTCCTTTAGAGAAGAATAGCGTCCCCTATTTAAACAGTAGTTTGTTATCAATTACTGTAAGGTGTCTCGGTTTCAGATATCAATCAGCAAGGTGTTCGCTATATAAAGATATATGTTCCATGATGTCTTTATCGGCTCGTTGGTCTAGTGGTATGATTCTCGCTTCGGGTGCGAGAGGTCCCGGGTTCGACTCCCGGACGAGCCCAATTTTGCAAATTGAATGACAAATATGTTTTTCTCTTCTTGTTTACACATCAGCATTCAATCATACTCCAGTTGCTTGAGATCACATAATAGTATTAGGAAACAATGAATATTCCTTTAGAGAAGAATAGCGTCCCCTATTTAAACAGTAGTTTGTTATCAATTACTGTAAGGTGTCTCGGTTTCAGATATCAATCAGCAAGGTGTTCGCTATATAAAAATATATGTTCCATGGTGTCTTTATCGGCTCGTTGGTCTAGTGGTATGATTTTCGCTTCGGGTGCGAGAGGTCCCGGGTTCGACTCCCGGACGAGCCCAATTTTGCAAATTGAAGGACAAACTGTTTTTCTCTTCTTGTTAACACATCAACGTTCAATCATACTCCAATTGATTGAGATTACATAAAAGTAGTTGCATACAATGAATATCCCTCAAGAGAAGAATAGCGTCCCCTAAGTTAACAGTAGTTTGTGATCTATTACTGTAAGGTGTCTCTATTTCAGATTTCAATCAGCAAGGTGTTTGGATTTGGCAGAGAGTGTGATTTGTGAAAGAGTGAATTAACCAAATATATGTTCCATATCACGTTGGTCTAGTGGTATGATTCTCGCTTCGGGTGCGAGAGGTCCCGGGTTCGACTCCCGGACGAGCCCAATTTTGCAAATTGAAGGACAAATATGTTTTTCTCTTCTTGTTTACACATCAGCATTCAATCATACTGCAGTTGCTTGAGATCACATAATAGTATTAGGAAACAATGAATATTCCTTAAGAGAAGAATAGCGTCCCCTTATTTAACAGTAGTTTGTGGTCAATTACTGTAAGGTGTCTCTATTTCAGATTTCAATCAGCAAGGTGTTTGGATTTGGCAGAGAGTGTGATTTGTGAAAGAGTGAATTAACCAAATATATGTTCCATGATGTCTCTATCGGCTCGTTGGTCTAGTGGTATGATTCTCGCTTCGGGTGCGAGAGGTCCCGGGTTCGACTCCCGGACGAGCCCAATTTTGCAAATTGAATGACAAATATGTTTTTCTCTTCTTGTTTACACATCAGCATTCAATCATACTCCAGTTGCTTGAGATCACATAATAGTATTAGGAAACATTGAATATTCCTTTAGAGAAGAATAGCGTCCCCTATTTAAACAGTAGTTTGTTATCAATTACTGTAAGGTGTCTCGGTTTCAGATATCAATCAGCAAGGTGTTCGCTATATAAAAATATATGTTCCATGATGTCTTTATCGGCTCGTTGGTCTAGTGGTATGATTTTCGCTTCGGGTGCGAGAGGTCCCGGGTTCGACTCCCGGACGAGCCCAATTTTGCAAATTGAAGGACAAACTGTTTTTCTCTTCTTGTTAACACATCAACGTTCAATCATACTCCAATTGATTGAGATTACATAAAAGTAGTTGCATACAATGAATATCCCTCAAGAGAAGAATAGCGTCCCCTAAGTTAACAGTAGTTTGTGATCTATTACTGTAAGGTGTCTCTATTTCAGATTTCAATCAGCAAGGTGTTTGGATTTGGCAGAGAGTGTGATTTGTGAAAGAGTGAATTAACCAAATATATGTTCCATATCACGTTGGTCTAGTGGTATGATTCTCGCTTCGGGTGCGAGAGGTCCCGGGTTCGACTCCCGGACGAGCCCAATTTTGCAAATTGAAGGACAAATATGTTTTTCTCTTCTTGTTTACACATCAGCATTCAATCATACTGCAGTTGCTTGAGATCACATAATAGTATTAGGAAACAATGAATATTCCTTAAGAGAAGAATAGCGTCCCCTTATTTAACAGTAGTTTGTGGTCAATTACTGTAAGGTGTCTCTATTTCAGATTTCAATCAGCAAGGTGTTTGGATTTGGCAGAGAGTGTGATTTGTGAAAGAGTGAATTAACCAAATATATGTTCCATGATGTCTCTATCGGCTCGTTGGTCTAGTGGTATGATTCTCGCTTCGGGTGCGAGAGGTCCCGGGTTCGACTCCCGGACGAGCCCAATTTTGCAAATTGAATGACAAATATGTTTTTCTCTTCTTGTTTACACATCAGCATTCAATCATACTCCAGTTGCTTGAGATCACATAATAGTATTAGGAAACAATGAATATTCCTTTAGAGAAGAATAGCGTCCCCTATTTAAACAGTAGTTTGTTATCAATTACTGTAAGGTGTCTCGGTTTCAGATATCAATCAGCAAGGTGTTCGCTATATAAAAATATATGTTCCATGGTGTCTTTATCGGCTCGTTGGTCTAGTGGTATGATTTTCGCTTCGGGTGCGAGAGGTCCCGGGTTCGACTCCCGGACGAGCCCAATTTTGCAAATTGAAGGACAAACTGTTTTTCTCTTCTTGTTAACACATCAGCATTCGATCATACTCCAGTTGCTTGAGATCACATAATAGTATTAGGAAACAATGAATATTCCTTTAGAGAAGAATAGCGTCCCCTAATTAAACAGTAGTTTGTTATCAATTACTGTAAGGTGTCTCGGTTTCAGATATCAATCAGCAAGGTGTTCGCTATATAAAGATATATGTTCCATGATGTCTTTATCGGCTCGTTGGTCTAGTGGTATGATTTTCGCTTCGGGTGCGAGAGGTCCCGGGTTCGACTCCCGGACGAGCCCAATTTTGCAAATTGAAGGACAAACTGTTTTTCTCTTCTTGTTAACACATCAACGTTCAATCATTCTCCAATTGATTGAGATCACATAAAAGTAGTTGCATACAATGAATATCCCTCAAGAGAAGAATAGCGTCCCCTAATTTAACAGTAGTTTGTAGTCAATTACTGTAAGGTGTCTCTATTTCAGATTTCAATCAGCAAGGTGTTTGGATTTGGCAGAGAGTGTGATTTGTGAAAGAGTGAATGAACCAAATATATGTTCCATGATGTCTCTATCGGCTCGTTGGTCTAGTGGTATGATTCTCGCTTCGGGTGCGAGAGGTCCCGGGTTCGACTCCCGGACGAGCCCAATTTTGCAAATTGGAGGACAAATATGTTTTTCTCTTCTTGTTTACACATAAGCATTCAATCATACTCCAATTGATTGAGATTACATAAAAGTAGTTGCATACAATGAATATCCCTCAAGAGAAGAATAGCGTCCCCTAATTTAACAGTAGTTTGTGATCTATTACTGTAAGGTGTCTCTATTTTAGATTTCAATCAGCAAGGTGTTTGGATTTGGCAGAGAGTGTGATTTGTGAAAGAGTGAATTAACCAAATATATGTTCCATGATGTCTCTATCGGCTCGTTGGTCTAGTGGTATGATTCTCGCTTCGGGTGCGAGAGGTCCCGGGTTCGACATCCGGACGAGCCCAATTTTGCAAATTGGAGTACAAATATGTTTTTCTCTTCTTGTTTACACATAAGCATTCAATCATACTCCAATTGATTGAGATCACATAAAAGTTGTTGTATACAATCAATATCCCTCAAGAGAAGAATAGCGTCCCCTTATTTAACAGTAGTTTGTGGTCAATTACTGTAAGGTGTCTCTATTTCAGATTTCAATCAGCAAGGTGTTTGGATTTGGCAGAGAGTGTGATTTGTGAAAGAGTGAATTAACCAAATATATGTTCCACGATGTCTCTATCGGCTCGTTGGTCTAGTGGTATGATTCTCGCTTCGGGTGCGAGAGGTCCCGGGTTCGACTCCCGGACGAGCCCAATTTTGCAAATTGGAGGACAAATATGTTTTTCTCTTCTTGTTTACACATCAGCATTCAATCATACTCCAGTTGCTTGAGATCACATAATAGTATTAGGAAACAATGAATATTCCTTTAGAGAAGAATAGCGTCCCCTATTTAAACAGTAGTTTGTTATCAATTACTGTAAGGTGTCTCGGTTTCAGATATCAATCAGCAAGGTGTTCGCTATATAAAGATATATGTTCCATGATGTCTTTATCGGCTCGTTGGTCTAGTGGTATGATTCTCGCTTCGGGTGCGAGAGGTCCCGGGTTCGACTCCCGGACGAGCCCAATTTTGCAAATTGAATGACAAATATGTTTTTCTCTTCTTGTTTACACATCAGCATTCAATCATACTCCAGTTGCTTGAGATCACATAATAGTATTAGGAAACAATGAATATTCCTTTAGAGAAGAATAGCGTCCCCTATTTAAACAGTAGTTTGTTATCAATTACTGTAAGGTGTCTCGGTTTCAGATATCAATCAGCAAGGTGTTCGCTATATAAAAATATATGTTCCATGGTGTCTTTATCGGCTCGTTGGTCTAGTGGTATGATTTTCGCTTCGGGTGCGAGAGGTCCCGGGTTCGACTCCCGGACGAGCCCAATTTTGCAAATTGAAGGACAAACTGTTTTTCTCTTCTTGTTAACACATCAACGTTCAATCATACTCCAATTGATTGAGATTACATAAAAGTAGTTGCATACAATGAATATCCCTCAAGAGAAGAATAGCGTCCCCTAAGTTAACAGTAGTTTGTGATCTATTACTGTAAGGTGTCTCTATTTCAGATTTCAATCAGCAAGGTGTTTGGATTTGGCAGAGAGTGTGATTTGTGAAAGAGTGAATTAACCAAATATATGTTCCATATCACGTTGGTCTAGTGGTATGATTCTCGCTTCGGGTGCGAGAGGTCCCGGGTTCGACTCCCGGACGAGCCCAATTTTGCAAATTGAAGGACAAATATGTTTTTCTCTTCTTGTTTACACATCAGCATTCAATCATACTGCAGTTGCTTGAGATCACATAATAGTATTAGGAAACAATGAATATTCCTTAAGAGAAGAATAGCGTCCCCTTATTTAACAGTAGTTTGTGGTCAATTACTGTAAGGTGTCTCTATTTCAGATTTCAATCAGCAAGGTGTTTGGATTTGGCAGAGAGTGTGATTTGTGAAAGAGTGAATTAACCAAATATATGTTCCATGATGTCTCTATCGGCTCGTTGGTCTAGTGGTATGATTCTCGCTTCGGGTGCGAGAGGTCCCGGGTTCGTCTCCCGGACGAGCCCAATTTTGCAAATTGAATGACAAATATGTTTTTCTCTTCTTGTTTACACATCAGCATTCGATCATACTCCAGTTGCTTGAGATCACATAATAGTATTAGGAAACAATGAATATTCCTTTAGAGAAGAATAGCGTCCCCTAATTAAACAGTAGTTTGTTATCAATTACTGTAAGGTGTCTCGGTTTCAGATATCAATCAGCAAGGTGTTCGCTATATAAAGATATATGTTCCATGATGTCTTTATCGGCTCGTTGGTCTAGTGGTATGATTTTCGCTTCGGGTGCGAGAGGTCCCGGTTTCGACTCCCGGACGAGCCCAATTTTGCAAATTGAAGGACAAACTGTTTTTCTCTTCTTGTTAACACATCAACGTTCAATCATTCTCCAATTGATTGAGATCACATAAAAGTAGTTGCATACAATGAATATCCCTCAAGAGAAGAATAGCGTCCCCTAATTTAACAGTAGTTTGTAGTCAATTACTGTAAGGTGTCTCTATTTCAGATTTCAATCAGCAAGGTGTTTGGATTTGGCAGAGAGTGTGATTTGTGAAAGAGTGAATGAACCAAATATATGTTCCATGATGTCTCTATCGGCTCGTTGGTCTAGTGGTATGATTCTCGCTTCGGGTGCGAGAGGTCCCGGGTTCGACATCCGGACGAGCCCAATTTTGCAAATTGGAGTACAAATATGTTTTTCTCTTCTTGTTTACACATAAGCATTCAATCATACTCCAATTGATTGAGATCACATAAAAGTTGTTGTATACAATCAATATCCCTCAAGAGAAGAATAGCGTCCCCTTATTTAACAGTAGTTTGTGGTCAATTACTGTAAGGTGTCTCTATTTCAGATTTCAATCAGCAAGGTGTTTGGATTTGGCAGAGAGTGTGATTTGTGAAAGAGTGAATTAACCAAATATATGTTCCACGATGTCTCTATCGGCTCGTTGGTCTAGTGGTATGATTCTCGCTTCGGGTGCGAGAGGTCCCGGGTTCGACTCCCGGACGAGCCCAATTTTGCAAATTGGAGGACAAATATGTTTTTCTCTTCTTGTTTACACATCAGCATTCAATCATACTCCAGTTGCTTGAGATCACATAATAGTATTTGGAAACAATGAATATTCCTTAAGAGAAGAATAGCGTCCCCTAATTTAACAGTAGTTTGTGATCAAATACTGTAAGGTGTCTCGGTTTCAGAGATCAATCAGCAAGGTGTTTTGTTCAGACCATTAAACCAATATGTTCAATGATGTCTCCCAAAGCAAGTGCTGATGATTGGTGTCTGACTCTGAACTTCTGGGTTAGAATCCGCAAGTGATTTGACCTGAAAAGCGATAAGATGTTGTACCATTGTACATTGTGAGTGTGATCCCAAATATACCAATGTTACATTTGTTCAATATTAATTTTCATCATTGATTGCATCAACTTTTTAGGAAACATATTGTAAAAGTGTTACATGGAGATGTGTGATAAAATTGAAAAAAAGCTTAACACGCAATCTAAATAAATTTAGATCAACAGTTTTTTATATTAGGTTATACACTGTATAACTCAATATAAAACTGTTGATCTAAACTTATTTAGATTGTTTAGCACGAGACATGTCATTTTAAAGTAAGGTGATCGAAGCGTCTTATAATCACCACGAAGTACGCGTATGGTGTTCATGACATAAAGAATGCAATACTTGCAGCACTTATCACGTGTGATTGTTTATGCGTTTTTAAGGTTTCTCGGACTATTTTTTTTATTATTATATCTGTACACATCTGTTATTAAAATTATTATATTTGTTTAAATGTGAACAAAGGACATTTCATAAATCATGGATCCAATTGTGATCTAGGTTGGATAATTTAGCAAGAGACAGAGAACATTTACATTTATCCCAAATCAATTTAAATACGGCTTCGTCGATATATCCATCATCCTATTCATCAATGATGCCAAAAAATATCAAACGACAATTATTGTATAAATTTGCAAGGAAAGATAGTTAAAATGAGATATGGCACCAGCTTGCTAAGGACTAATAAAAAAAAATTATACATAAAAAACTTTTCGTTCATTTAAATCAAGTTATAGATTTGAAGTATAACAGTGGAAATGTTAAAAAATGAATTTTAATAACAGTTAGCTCCCTTTGACAGGTGCCCGTTCTGTTTTGTAAAACGACTTTTCATTGGAAGTTGAAATATATACCTTTGCAAGACAGTAAAAATAAAAAATAATCATTATTTTGGGCTACATCTATTTCAGTTGTCATTGTACTTTTAAAGAAACGCATGCTTAAAGTCTATCCGATACTTGAAATACCGAAATATCAACAAACTAAACAGTTAACAATAAGTTTTCGCCAAAAATGGCGATAACCGTATCAACCAATCGCTAGGCGCGTAACAAACAGCACTTTCTAAGTATCATTTATGGAGACAGGAAGTGAAGCCTCGGTTGTCGATTTCGTCAAGTCTTTTTAACTAATGCATCGCACATCAAAACAGGTACATTGTTATTCTTTATTTCCATAGAATGCAAACTGTCCGAGAAACACACGCCTTGCAAAACCTTCAAATGTTGGTATGTGTGCCGTGTCCCTATTAGTTCAGTTCCACCTACAGTACACAGTAAGTCCAAGGTGTTTTCACTTCACTTCAAACCGTCGGCCAAGGCCAGGGCATTCGGAGATGGGATTTACTGATCTTCAGTCTTGCGGATTGCTATTTTTGAATGATGACACTTCCCAACTATTACTGTAGTACTGATTGTTAGTAACTTTCGTTCAGTTTCTAACATGGCCAGTCGTGTAATTTGTAAACAATGTTCGATTCACAAATTTTGTCATATTTCTGCCATCTGTCGTATTATTATTTGATGGCTTAGTTAAAATGAAATCATTGGCTAGGCTAGGAACAGCACTTCCATCTTATCAATTTCATACTTGTGAGTATAGTTTTAGCAAAACGCTAACTGTGAAATCGTCTGTGAATGCATCTGTGCTGAAGGAAGATAAATGCTATATACCGTGCCGTCATATGTTTCCGTGGTACTCACCATTCCGTGGTATTTCCGTGTGACGTCATTTCTCGCGAGCCGTGCACCAAACTGCGCCACCTACCGATTGTTTACGTTTGGCAGTCCGTCACCACGGCTCAGAGCAGAAAATGTTCAGAATTTCGTCAATCTGCGTAAGTTCAACCTTCTATTAATGAAAACTAATGTAATTTTCACTGTAGAACGTAATGCACTTTTTCCCGTAATCTAAATCAATGTTTTTCTCAATTTACAAACCATCAAAGTTTTCCAAACTTCGTTCGTCTGCTAGCTGACGTAAACACTGAAAGTAATCACGTGACGTAAGAGGGAAACCCCTGCTCGATTTTTAAAACTATGGAAGCCCAAAAGGGTCATCTCTTAAGTCGATTTCTTAACTCTTACAGGATACTCCTGCGCGACGAAAGAGGCAATATCGCCCTTACAGCCCTACACAGCTGAAGAATGCCTACATGGAAGTTGTAGAAAAGGGGTGTTCTGTCTATAAGGCAGCAAAGATGTATTCTGTCCCTGAACAGACACTTAGAGACCGTACTAAGGGAATAACTTCACCTGAATGTTTGTCATCTGGCCCTGGTCCACTTCTCAGTCAGGAAGAAGAAGCTCGTCTTGTCAGTCACTTGAAACTAATGGCATCTGTTGGTTACGGCTATACAAGAGCCCAGGTTATCTCCCTTGGAACAGAGTATGCCATAACTTTGAACAAGCGTAGCAAACAAGACAGTTCATTGTCTCTACAATGGTTCTATTCTTTTATGGGAAGATGGCCTGAACTTAAGCTGAGACGTCCCCGGACCCTTACCCAGCTACGTGCGACGGCAACATCAGAGGAGAATGTAGATAAGTATTTCTCCCAGCTGGAACAAGTACTTGACAAGTATCAGCTCCACTCAAGTCCAGAACGCATCTACAACGTTGATGAGAAGGGTATTAATCTAACACACTCATCTCCTCAAGTGGTTGGATCGTCAAGCGAGGTACCAATAGAGATTACTCCCGAAAAATCAGCGACAGTTACCATTTTGGGATGTGGCAACGCTCTCGGCCAGAAGACACCCCCTTTCTTCATTTTTCCAGGAGCTCGCATGCGTGACGATCTACTAGAAGGGGCTTCAGTTGGAACATCGGGTACCGTGAGCGATAGTGGGTGGTCCAATTCTGAAATTTTTCAACATTGGCTAACAGAACACTTCACAAGATACGCAAACGTCGGCGGTGAAAAGAAAGTTCTTCTGCTCTATGATGGACACAGGTCTCACATCACACCAACTCTAATCGACTTTGCTGTTTCAAGCGGGATCATCTTATTTGTTTTACCGCCACACACAAGTCATGTGCTTCAACCAATGGATGTGGGCTGTTTCGGCCCATTCACGAAAATATTCAGCGCAGAGTGTAGAAAATGGCAACGCTCCAATTCTGGGACAGTCAACCGGTACAGCGTGTGTTCACTTGCTTGTAAATCGTATGAACTGTCATTATCATCTATCAACTTGCAAAGTGCTTTCAGGAAGTGTGGAATATATCCGTTTGACCCAAAAGCTATTGATATGTCATTCATCAAGCCATCAACCTTTGCTAAACAACAAAATGACAAGCCAACAGATGAACCAGTTATCACTGATTCCAACTCAAATTTCTTTGAAGATCACCTCCCAGTCGTCACAATCAAGACATCAAAGCCACGGCGTTCCATTCACAAGATCGTTGGAGGTCAAGCCATCACCGAGCCTGGTATTTCATCTCAAGTTCGACAGTACGTCAGTTATTCGAAAAAGCCGACTTTGAAACAGAAGGAGACATCAGCGACCAGCGACATCAGTCACAAGAAAAAGTCACAAAAAAGTCACAAGTCAGCCGCGGGAAATTCTTCACAGAAACCGTCTCGTCCACTTTCTTCAACATATCTTCAAAAGCTTACATCCCCCAAGCCTGGACCATCAGGAAATGACAAGTTATTGATTTCAGACAGTAGCGAGTCCGACATGAGTGACACTGACGATGACAAGTGTTGTGTCTGTGGAAAGTTTCAGCCAGAAGAACTACGTCGATGTCCTAATTTGGAATTCACGAAGTGGGGACAGTGTACGTTCAGCAACTGTGGTCATTGGGTTCACCTCAAATATTGTTCAACTACGACATTTCTGCGCCGACATGATGAATTTCTCTGTGCATGTCACCAGGAAGAATAATTTGTATTTTTCATAAACAAATAATTTCCAAAATGTCAATTTGGATCAGTTATTGACATAGCTTTTGAACTGTAAATACGTTTATAATGACTCTGAAATCTGTTCCAATGTGTTTTCTTATTGACTTTATTAATTATACGAACATTTATTATATTTTGATCACCTAAAATCTTTAATGACAATTCACGAGTGGAAATCTCCAAGTCGCGAGATTGTGACGTTTGATGGGCTACCGTACTTTGACTTTGGGGAAATACCACGGAAACATATGACGTCACTGTGACGCGTCCAATATGGCGCCCTACCGTCTGCTGTCGACAGCGAGAAACATTTGGAGGGGAAAAACGTTATTATGACAGTAAATGATAACGAGGTTGGTGTTTTCATAGTTTATTATGCATTTATTGTTTGTCAGTACATACGCTTGTATCTAAAGCTGCTATTTGCTTAATACCACGGAAACCCATGACACGATGGTATATGTTTTATATGGCGAATATTATTGATGATTCATATTTATGACCACAAAGTCTTACAACTTATTTTTTTATATTCTTATTAATTGTTATGTTAAGACTTTCTCTGAGTCAACCATCAAAACACATAGATCTGTTAATTTTTTAGTTCAGATAATCTAAACATCGGTTTATGTAGGAAGACGTCTAGCATGCTGATTTGTGAATTAAATGATGCAACTTAGGAGAGTTTCCAAGAACTTCATTTGGGGTTTTGGGAGGGAGGGGCTGCATTACTCCTTCAAGCCTTGATAATCAAGAAAAACAACTTTGTCAATGGTCCATTGAAACATAATGGTTTTGGAGCGGTCTTCGCATAAGTTCAACTGAGCTTATTGACCAATCCAATTCATGTATTTTCTTCATGAATAAGTATGTTTAAACCACCATATAATGCATGGTTACCTTCTCTGGATCCTGACACCAGACAGCGTCATACAGAAATCAATAATTGCTACATTAATGATTATGTCACCCTTGACTGTATACAAACATGATCTTATATTTCAGAAATTAAGATGTTGTATCTTGAATTTTAAAGATTAAAGTCCTGAATATGAACAGATGCTGAGAATATTTCTTGAGTTTGATACCAATTGCTAGCACTGACAGTACCGACAGCTTATCCAGTCAACCAACGAGACCTTGACAAATATAAAATATTATTCTACGCTCATTTTGAGCGCGAAGCAAGGATGTAGCAACTCGCATCTTTTACTGCAGTGATTAATACAGGCTCAAACCTTGAACCAAAATTCCACAGGGGATATAACACCATGCAGAAAATAGGGTGGATTTTGAAAAAAATAGAAAAGGAAGAGTATGACAGCCCCCCATATATTTTTTCTTTAATATTTGATAATTTTCAGCGTTTATCACGCAATCGCCTGTCCTACATTAGACATTGGATCCCCCTCGGGCAAGAACTAAATTTGACAGTCTACAAAATTGTAAGGCTACCGGTAATTTACTTGCCCCAAATTTGACTGTCTCATCTTGCTTTCATTTCAGTTGTATTTATTGTTGGACAAATCTTATGTTTATGAATTCATATTTACATAGGAGTTTTTGCAAAATAGTGCACATAATAAATTAATACTACTTACAGTTTAGTTTACGGCTCTGTCTATGTAGGTTTATAAACATAGCGAGATACCAATGTTACACAAGATCTGAATTTTAATAGATGGGTAATGTTTACCTTTAACCTAAGAAAGCATGTTATGATGTTTTCAAGACGTTATTTACATATCAAACAGACTATTAATGGTAGGTACAGTTAAAATATATTCAACAGACAATATCAGTTGGAAAGATGTCGGTGGATCAATTTATGACCTTTGTGAAATTTGGGTCAAGTAGTACACTAGCATGGGAAGCTATAACGTCAGTATAACAGGGGGACTGACTCAAACAATATCCATGTGAAGTTCTTGGTCAAAATAAGCTATAAACAGACAACCAACTTGTAATGTCAAGTTTTCCTAGCGGTGTGCTATGCTTTATATTTTAGTGGCAATCATTTTAGTTCCTTAGAGTTATCCCCCTTTGTCGACCATGTGCTTGTGTGTGTTTGCGAAATGTGTGCGATGACGTCTGTGCGATATTCGAAGTTGCAGCATTACCTTATGATAAATCATAATGTTGCATGTAAGCCAGTAAATGTAAATAAGTAACGTAAACTAGTAAACTAGTAAACAAGTAGAACTGTCTATCAAAGCCTGTGAATTACGACTGTGAACTTCAATCATCAATGTGCGATTTGAATAAACCATGCGATTGTGAACTGTACTATGCGATTGGAATACAAATATGGATCGACTGAACTCTCTGCGTTGTTCTTTGAGTTGATTGAAGCTTGGAAACACTACACAGCTAAAATATGTTCCGAACCCTCAAGCTGCTGAAGTCATGTGTGTGTTGATCATGAGAGTGTAAAAGGCTAGGGTAAATCTGCGTGGGGGTGGGGGGTCGGGAGGTTTGGAACCCCCCCTTCAATATTTTGTGCATGGACTGGTATGGGGACCCTGCAGTTTTCCCCTTTGCAAATTCCTGGAGCCGCCTCTGAATCTCTAGGTTTATAAGGTAACTGTTAAACAATAATACTTTGAGATCAGATACTGTTGTTACATGAAAGTTACTGAAAATAAACTTGATTTAATGTCTGTATCCAATCAAAATATATTTTCTCAAAACTAGTAATGTTGGTATTGGTAAAGTTAAGTATTTAGTTTTTAATTCTGACTTATTCAGGATAACGATTCATTATGGCGTTCATATCCATTTTGATCGATTACTTAAATATCATGGTGCATGTTTTTGTTGATCATGTAAATGAGGTTTTAAAAATGTAAAGAAGTCATGTGATTCTGTTTAAGTTTGGGTGAGGGCACTGTCAGAGTGCTAGTCTTGCTCAAAGGCGGTAGTTTATTATATTTTAAACTTAAATTCAACTTGAAACATGATTGACACCTACAAAGCAATTTGAGGGTTTCGTCTGAAATTCGCATTTCTCAGAGGTTCCGTTACAAAGTTTAATAAAATGGTCATTTTACAAAAACATATTTTTTTATAATAAATATTTTGTTCAGAAAGTAAGTGCAGGACTATCAGGGTGTCTGAATTTCTAATTAGGATTGTTAATTATGTCAAATTAGGCAAGAAATCGCAGCAATGCTGTTTTGCAAAGTTCAAGGTGAAAACCGTTAGGGCTGTTAAGCGTAGGAGAAAGAACACCTTTCTTGGAGGGGCCTGTATTAACAATGACATGCTTAGAATATTTCCCCTCTCTTTGTTTAAAGCAAACAATGTATTTGTAAAGGAGCTCCTTGATATAATCTTGTACCTCCGCTATGCAAGACGCATGTTTAGTTTGCGGATTATTTGAATTCTGCTGGACAGAAGGGGTTTGTAGACTGACACTTGAGCTGTAAACACTTATTATTGTAAGCTAAACCTTATTTATTAGATTATCATACTTATGTTATAATCATAAGACTTAAGAAAAAGCATGAAACAAAATACAGATTTCAAGGTCCCTAATTGTAATTGATGGATTTTTAATAGCTAAATTTGATAATTTATTTTAATGATTTCTACTAAATGCTTACGGAACACGTAAAATGTTTGAAATTGGAACATGTGTATTGATAAGTAAAAAAGATTTTCAAAGAACCCTGACATACATCATGACCATGGTTCCAGATTTGCTAAATAACTGAAATACTCAGCTGCAGAAACAGGAATGGCAGTGTATTTTGGCCGTCTCTGGCCACACACTGTAGTAATTATAGAACTACTGACCACACTGACCAGATCGTAGACTGATAACAAGGCTCTAAAAACTATTTTCTTAAAAATATTTATAAGATGATGTTAAATTAGTTCAAAAGGCCCGCTTGAGAAGCTAGACATTTTCAATGAGAAAGTTGAAGTTTAGTTTCAAGAAAATTATAAATTTAAGAGAAATGTGCAGTGAAGTTGAAGTGAAGATTAAGGGGACGGGGAACAGTCTAGCCCATATGTTGTGATCTAGATAGGCAGATTAGTCATTTATGAATAGATGTTTAAACTTGCAGAAAGTCCTGATATGCAGCCAGGGTAGTGCAAAGTTATAAGCTGATGACAATATTGATATTATTTTTTGTGCTTCTGGAATCAAAGGTTCAGGACTTTATTTTTTTTTCACCTATCTGGGACACATGCTTGCATGATTGAAGCTGATGACTATCAGAAAGCCCCTTATAAAAAGTCATAGTGTCAGAGGACATCTGATTTTATCCCTACCTTCGAAAGCAATACTATTTTGAGAATATTTTATGAATTAACAAAATAGTTACACAGCCTGGCGGCCAGATGGATGTAAGTGTTGGTAGTTTTCCCATGTGCTTTAATGTGTGCAGTAAATGGTTTAAGAGCCGGAGCCAGTCTAGTTGTAGTGGTCAGAAATAGGTGGATGAGATTTCTGCTTGGTGTGGATATTTACAGAGCTCAAAGACTGAGCATTATCAAAATATTTTCCATGTGCTTTAATGTGTGCAGAGTGGATCTGTGAAGGGTTTAAGAGATTGAGACAGTCTAGTTGCAGTGGTCAGAAATAGGGGGACCTGTTGGATGACTTTCTGCTTGGTGTGGACATAGTACTGATTTACAACGCTCAACATCTAAGTTTTTGTCATAGCTTGGCTATCGGTAGTAGATAAGGGATATCTAAAATTGATTTGCCTAAAGTATTATACGATGCTTAAAGTTAAGTTTTTAAGAAAGCTTTGCTAAAGGGAAGTAACATCTAAAATTTATTAGCGTTTCAACCTTGATTAGATAATGAGAAGCATTAATGAATAACTACCGCATTGGTCTTCCACAAGGAAATGCTCTGTGTGTGTGCTTATTCGGTTTATTTGTTTCAAGATATTGTGACAGGAAGAGTCTGAACAATTACTGGTTTTGGTTTCCTGAATTGAAAAGATTTGAAACCGAAATGTTATAATTTCCTGAAAGATTTTTTCATTTTGCAGTACGTTAATAACAAATGTAATTTGATAATTTAAGTGTAATGTTCATTTTTTATTTTTTGTACATTTTAAAGTGATATTAGTTAATTAAGCATTTATTTAGTCACACGATGCACACACTTTACATAGTATTATACCAGTAACCAGGTTTTGTTGATTGTCATATTGATTGTCATATTGATTGTTATATTGATTGTATACCTGTGTTTATCTTTGTGAATAGATAATGATTGCTAGTTACTCAATTAAATTAATGAATTTTAACTTCGCAGTAAATGTCAAACTGCAACGTTGGAAAATAGACATGTAATCGATCTGTCACGTAACATTCCTTATCGCCAATGTCTGTTATCATGTTAAAAGTGTAAATCATCCGTTTTACTGCAAAATGACAGGTCCCTTTGTCTATGAAGCTATAAAATTTTCTGTAAAATGACTTTTATTGTTTTGAGATTAAATATTCATGATCAGCCTCTGCAATCTCTCGGAAATGCTTCCTAGTTTCTAAATGTAGTTTCAGTGGAAGATTTGTAAAAATCCTAAACAATATTGATTGAATATGAATCTATTTGTGTTTTTTCCAAGCAAGATGTGTTAGAATTTTTATAAGTAGCTAAACATTTTATTGACTTTATAACTTGCTGGGCCCTTGTTTGGGTTGTCCTTGCATTAATTGGTGTTCTTACTAATTGAAAGGGGCGGGATAACGCAGTGGTTAGCGCGTTTGGCTTCGGATCAAGAGGTCCGGGGTTCGAATCCCACCAGGGGCACGGCAAATTTGTCTGCAGTAGAGAACTGTTCAACACGCAGTCAGGTTTGGGTGCAATGCTACTCTGAATTTCAGTGCAGTACCACCCATGGTTCGCTAGTTCCAGCCGTTGTTCGCAGGTTTCACCGCAATGCATACCCACATAGCGTTGCGGGCTTTCTCCCTGCCATAATACTAGCAGCCGCGATATAAGTGAAATACTCTTGAAAGCGGCGTTAAACCCTAACTCACTCACTCATTACTAATTGAAAGAGGGTGGGAGAGCACAGAGGTCTGGGGTTCGAATCCTGCCAGGGGCTCAGCAACTTTGTCTGCTGTGGAAAACTGTTCTACATACAGTAAGACTAAGATTTAGGTGCAATGCTACACTGACTTTCAGCGCATGGGTGGCTAGTTGCAGTCTATGCTTGCAGGTTTCACCTCAATACTTAGCAACCATGGTGTTACAGGCTTTCTCCCTGCAATAATACTAGCAGACAAATTGAAAAATATCAAAAGAAATAAAAATTAGCACAAAGTTTCATGGCTTGCGTATTTAAAATCTAAACAAAGTTAGCATGTTTGATTAAATTGTACGTGACCCACAGCAACATCACAGGTGTTCACCTTTGACCTTGTCATCTTGTCACCTGGCGGAATTGTATCTTTGATTGTTTAAAAAAATTAATTTCATTACCTAACTTTGAGCAAGTTGTTTTTGACTTGATAGGGTACAGCTGCAGAATGAGCTTGGTATACCTTACACATATACCTGGGAGTTGTTCACCTGTGATGCTTTCAATACAGAAAGGTGTTCATAATAATTCCTAATTCTATGACCTAGTACAGGTAAACTTGCAAAGAGCATATCAGCTTGAAACGTAAACTGACCCCGAGATACCCAAGAGTTATTCACCTGTAATAATGTCACCTGTCTGATGACTGTTTTAGATTTTCTATTCAGATGGGCGTTCATAATAATTCAAAATTCTATGTCTCTATACAGGTAAACTTGCAAAGAACACCTTTAGCTTGAAACGTACACCTGACCCCAAGATACCCGAGAGTTGTTCACCTGTGATGGTTTCACCTGTCTAATTAGGGTTTCAGATTTTCAAGACAGATAGGTGTTCATAATAATTCAAAATTCTATGACTTAATACAGGTAAAACTTACAAGGAGCACATGTCAGCTTGATACGTACACCTGACCCCGAGATACCTGAGAGTTGTTCACCTGTAACAATGTCACCTGTAATGGCCCACCTGTTGCGGATAGCCGTTAATACCTGCCTTTGTTCTGAGGGACTTTACTTCCCATGTCAGTGAAGCATGAAACATCAAACCCGCTAACCCTCCCGCTAGTACTCAATGGAGATTGCTCAGATTTGGTGTCATGGGTCAGAGGTCAAATTGCGTTTAAAAGTTTAAATAGATTGTGAGGGAATGATGCTTTCTCACAAGTTTAATTGATTTCAACAGCATCGAGGTGAGAAGTTATGCTTTGTGCTCTGAATGGAGCAGAATATCTAACTTAATGTAAACTTTGATAATTCCTGATATTTCTCAAGCTGCATATTGGGAGGTTTGCTATTTCATTTTATAAAATTTAAATGAAATAGGCTAACCAATTTTAGTGAATTACAATTAATTCTTAATTCTCTTTCAACACCTATTAATTACCTTTCAATGTGAATTTTTTTATGGAATTATGATTAATTAAATTAATTAGAAAAATCTATAATATGTGTCACACATCTATTAAGTAATATACAACTACTTTTAAATTCTAACATAAAATATTTCTGTACAACTGACAAGATTTATAAAATATATTAAATAAATTATCACATCTTTTATATTAAGTTTTAACCATTTATTGAGATACACAGATAAATGCAAACACCGCAATATTTTGCTTTAACAAACAGGCAGCATGTAACATTAATTGTGTAAATATCGTAGACATATAGATACACAAAGGATCGTAAGAAATCAAACGCCCCTCTTCTCTGTGTATAAACACATCATCCAAACCTATTGACTTGAACTTACTATGCTATGCTTGGCATACCTGCCGAGTGATACTATATTTAGCCCCCGTACATCGTGACATACTTCTTTTGTCCACAAGATGTCACCGCAGTCAGTTCTAAATGTGTCACACTCGGTGTGTCAGCCAGAGTCAGCACATGGCTAGGGTTTTGAAAATCAAACCGAGGGTTGCTGGTAAATCTACAAGCGGTGCTCGGACTATAGTCGGATAATTGTGAACATTTCTTGGATTATTCATAGTTTTGGTGAGTAGATTGTGTCAGCAGTTGTTTCTTAGCAGTTTGTCTCAATATGATCAGGTGTGAAGTGAAAATTTACCTTTAACAGAGTTCAATGGTCATGTTTTAACTGAACAATCTGATTAACTGTTGAACTATTTTGAACATAAACGTGGTTATAGAATTGATCAGTTTTATTTTACTCAATCTTTCATTTTCATTTCAATTGATGCTTAACTCTTAGAGTTTTAATTAAACGTTGTTGTCAGGGTTGTTGGAAGTAAAGTTTTGACCTGATGTTTGAATTATCATTAATTTATTGTGAACCTTTTCTTTTAAAATCCAAACTAATAGATTCATTTCTTTTAAAATGTGGGGGAAAATTTTCATTTGACCTTTTATCTGTTATTTCAATGTGGAATTTAGGGCGGTGTGTTATACAAGAAAATTAAATAGAAATTAGTATAGTTTATTGGTAGTTTTGTAGACAGGGAATGCTGTTTTGGTTTGGAAAATAAATTTTGAAGTTACAAATCGACATGTGGGGATTTATATGAAGCTATCAATGAATTATACTGAATTCTGTAGAGTTCAGTTGACATTATTTATTATCAGTAAGTGTGCATCTTCTAGGGAATTTAGTTGATATGTTTAAGTGAGTACTGTTTTGTGGTTTGTATGTCTGCTGTTATGATAGTAAAAGAGGTAGACAATTTCTGTTTGGGTCGAATGAAAATGTCAAACATGCATATATGTACCAGTTTAAATGTTCTGAAAGGTAGTAGAATTATTAGAGCGTGATCACTATTTGTACAAGTATGCAGCTTGTGACTTTGCTTGAGTGAATCTTAAAGTTCAAGACCATTGCAGTTTACACTTTATTTGTATGAAGTTTGAATAATTCAAAGTTAAAGGCAATTATTTTGCTCGGCTTATTGAAGTGAAGAAAGGTAGATCATCCAAGTGTAGATAACAGTTAACTATCCAGACTCTACAAGATCTGCTTCACTTCAATGAGTTTGTAAGGATCATTGAGAGTAACACGTTTATTATAAAAGTTTGATTAATTTTAAATGTACACAAATTCTTTGGTAGGCTATTCTTAGACTAAGGTTTAAAGGAGCCATTGGAGCATATATCGAGTAGTATACTATTCATTGCCGGTTACTGGTTGAATAAATTGCCTACATCGACTACAAGTGTGAAAGAGGGACTTTTTTAGGGAGATTTTGAAAGCTTACCTTCAATTTGTCCAAGTTACAATTTTTCTCCTAATAAACGTATGGTCTTTAAAATGTTAACAAAGGAGTTTAACAGATATCAATTAAATTATCTTTATTTATATCCAGGAAGAGTAAGGTCACAATCAATCAATGTATCGCCAGATTAATTAATAAGCGCACGCCAAAATATGTTAAAAAAACATCACAAGGCCTAACTCAGTTAATAGTTCTTTGCTAATGAGAAACTCATTACTTATTTTAGCCCACAAAAATTTGATTGCAACATCAAATTTTGATGGTAGTCAATAATTAGAAGCAAGAAAATCTTAAATCAGATTTTAAGATAACGAGATTAATTCTTTGTATAAATGAAAAACTAGCATTGTATACTCCAGCCCAGGAACAAGAGAGTTATTTTGTTTGCGTGACCACATTTTAAAGGGTAGCCAATAATTAAAAGCATGAAAATTTCAAGTAAAATTTTAAGGTAAGAAGAATATTTGTTCAGGGGTTGGAAGTTGTGAGAAAAACAAGGTTTTGTCGTTACCTAATCTGAAGGGACTTCTAGTGTGTGACCTAATGTCACTTTTCTGTCAATAATGCTGCATCTAATGTTACCATGGTAACACGACATTGATTGACAGGTGTAATGTCATTAAGGCCAAGGACTTTCTTCAGCTCCATGCTGCATTCCAAGATGAGGCTCTCTACCGATGATCCAATCTGAAATAAATTTAAAATACCAATCATTAGATATAATACCTAGAAACTTGACAAATGTGATAGAAATGTTGTATAACATGCAAATATGTAGCATCAAGATTTTGACTATTTGTTATATTGAAGCAGACAATGTTATTCTTTTCATTTCAAAATATTTTTAAAAAAAGATTGAAATAGAAGTTGAGAGCCTCAGCTTTGTTAGTCAATATTTACAGAAAACAAAACCATAATTTTATGGTGCGGGAGTTCTTGAAGCTCTGGTATGTCAAATATCGGCAATTTGCAAAGAGGGATTTTTGTGGGATGATAGGGAGAGGTATGCCCGCCGTAAAGATGTCACCTTGAGAAGGCTCTTGTTTATTCTTCCAGGATAGCCGACAAAAACAGCTGGATAGACTTGAAAACAGTTCTTGAGTCATAGTAAATAAATGTTTTCTAACAAAGCCATTAAGTCTGAATTTAGGTCGCCGCTAATGGCTGCAATACTGCCGAAGCGGTGTTAAACAATAACTCACTCACTCACTCTGAATTTAGTAAATTTAGTCATCCAATATCTGCTTAACTTTGAACATATTTTATTCTGCCTTATCTTGGGATCACTCTGATAATAAAATTACAGAACCAAATTTATAAATAAAATATTACAGGACCTAAATTTTGGTCTAAAAGCTCGATATTTGAAAAAAGCATGTCTCCCAAATCATTCCAGCTATTCAATCATTCCAACTTCAAACACATGTTGACCACAAATATAAATAACTGTGCCTGCAAGGTGTTACTTCCGCCAGTTCCATCGCTGGCTAATTCAAACCTTGCTGTATTATATCACAGTTTCTGTGCCAGCATCGCAGCATGCTTCACTTGGACTTGGTAGTGCAATCAGAAGTCTCTAGCACAGAACAGGCTATGAAATACAGGAAGGCTTAATTAGCCAGTGATAGGGGCTGAAACAAGGTACACCACATTATTTTTGGGTGAGTGGGGTTGAGACGTATTGTTGCTGAATGGCAGGATACTGTTAAACAAAATGAAAGAGTAACTATAAGTTATTAGACGTATTGTTGCTGAATGGCAGGATACTGTTAAACAAAATGAAAGAGTAACTATAAGTTATTAGACGTATTGTTGCTGAATGGCAGGATACTGTTAAACAAAATGAAAGAGTAACTATAAGTTATTAGACGTATTGTTGCTGAATGGCAGGATACTGTTAAACAAAATGAAAGAGTAACTATAAGTTATTAGACGTATTGTTGCTGAATGGCAGGATACTGTTAAACAAAATGAAAGAGTAACTATAAGTTATTAGACGTATTGTTGCTGAATGGCAGGATACTGTTAAACAAAATGAAAGAGTAACTATAAGTTATTAGATGTACTGTATGTGCACCTTCACTTTTGAGGTTAGGGGGAGGGGGGGGGGGGAAAGGGGGGGAAAGGGGGGGGGGGGTGTGGGTGGTGGTGGTGGTATTGCACCTCCTCTAGATCTACAGCTCACATACCTTGCAGGAAGTTGAATCACATCATGTACCTTTTGTGTTTAAGATTTTCTATGAACGATATTTTGTTTGGTTTCCATGGAAACTTGACTTACTGAAATATCTTTAGCGTTGTCTGTCTGAGGTGTATCTCACACTATACCCTACACTTTCAGTCGACTTCACACATCTGAAGCTTCCCCAAGAGAAGTGTTTTCTGCTATAGCTTCTCTGACAAAAGTGAGAGACACTTGGACCGGGGCAGGTTATATTAGCTGTGCTCACTTCTACACTTTTTGGCTGGATGGAGAAAAACATAACAGAGCGTTTTCCATTTGGGGAATAATGCATCAAAATTACTATGGGATCTTAATCCATGCAAAATCAAAACTTTCATTTCAGTTTAATGTAAGTGCTTTCCATACTTCTGCTAGATTAGGCGCTTGTTACGTCCATATCCGTCTGATTGAGTGTGAAGGTAATACAGCACGGTCTCTGATTCCTATATGTCAAATAAAGGGCTTAGGGATTGACAATCTGTTAACAGAATCCATGAAAACAATTTATCACTATTGATTTTGCACGCCATTGTTGACTATTGACAGTTGCATCATCGAAGTTACACTCTATATTTCAGGTTCAGTAACTCATCACAATGGCTGTCAACGTAAACAAGACACGGACTACATCACTACGGCAACACAAGAGTCGTCAATGAATGGATTTGGTTTATTTCCCACGTTGAGATGAATCCTTGTGTCCCAGCGGAACTATTCGGACGTAATGACCTGCCCAGGATGTGACACGGATCTTGATTGCTCTAGAACCTCTCGTCCACGCGATCATTGATGGATAAATCGGAGGTGAGTCATTGCGTTAAAGTCGCTCAGGTGTGACAGGGTCGTTAAAGGTACATACAAAAAGCTTTGCGGATTTGAAACATTCCTTCGTGAATTTATTGTGAAATTGTTCAAGGGTGACCAAATTGTCAATAGTTTTCCTTTTATATATACATAAAGTGAGCAGGGTTTGCAAAATCACTCAGGTGTGAAACAATTGTTAAGGGTAGATACTAATCATTACTTTGTTTTCATCAATGGATGTTTCCATGGTAACGGATTGTTGCTGTTCATGAGTGTCTGTGAGTGTCGTAAGGTCTTGCTAAACCTGATGACTCAGCTCTGTGACATTTCCAGATATGTCATCGTCAAAGATGAATCTTTGAATGTCGATATTTGTGTTAAATATTTGTGAAACAATTCAAATTCAGATTTTGATGATTTGTGTACATGAATAAAAGTTCACACTGCATCTGGCAGAAATGATCTCAAAATGTGATAATGGAATTGAAATTTCTGTAAGATGCAGAAATCGGATAAAATTTACATGCATGTGTTAGAAAATTCATATCTATCAAGAGGCATTGTTTAATGGAAATCAATTATTTAACCTTTTAATTAGGAAATGAGTAGCCAATCCACCACAGGTGAAATATAAGTCATTCTTGGATATTCAATAAACCACAGACAAGGCGTTCAATCAATTAGCACAATGTTTCTGTAGAATTATTTATACTATTGTATCCCTTTAATGAAAACTTGGGGAAACTACCCCAGGCAAATGTCCTCATTCACTGCAGTCCATGTTCTTCTACGACTTAGTACAAGATGAACTACCTGTAACACGATGTAATGTTTGTGTAACCAATGTTGTGTAACATGGATAATCTCACGGATAATGTTCCGATCTCACAATGTGAGAGAATCCTGATTTGATTATCTAGTGTTTAGCTTGAGCGGAATTCTTTTGTGGGTCGTTTTGGTCATTAGATTTGGTTATTATGAGCAAATATACATGTTATTTGTTGATGATCTTTTAATTAGCAGCTCCGACTAAGTCGGAGCTGCTATCAGTTTTTGCGCAGTTCCGTTCCGCCGCCGCGCACGCCTTTTGTATTCGCTATAACTTTTTTCCTAGAAGGTTTTGAGAACTCATATACATAACTTCTTACTTATGCCCCTGGGGAATTTTTTTGACATGTTCATATTCAAGGTCAAAGGTCAAGGTCACGAGTTCTGAAATCGCTAAAAAAATCCTTGTAAACACGATAACTTGAAAAATATTTGTACTATCAGGCTCTTATTTGGTGTACATCAACTATGGAGAAAGGCCAAGATTTGAAAAGGTTTTCGCTAACATCCGTCAAAGGTCAAGGTCACAGCGAGTGCACGACTTAAGCATGCTTTTGCGAAAATGTCTTATTTCAACTATTAACACTTTAAATCACTAAATGATTGTTATACACAATGAAAAGTGATCACTGATTGTGTGACCTTGAATTTAAAAGGTCAAGGTCACGAAATATGGTCAAGGTCACCAGTTCTGAAATCACTAAATAACCTTTTCCCAAGAAGGTATTAACACCTCATATACATAGGCCAGATGATTGTGACGTCATAATGACGACGTTGCCAGTTTTTCCGCTCTGATCATTTTGTGACATTTTTGTGATGTTTCACTAATTATGTGTGCATTGGGCAAGTGAAAAAGTTAACAAAAGAAACTCTAAACAACTCTCATTACTTTGATGTAATTTTGAAGAAAATCGGACTTGTAAAACCAAAGATGCAACAGAAAGAAATTCCACAACTTTCTAAGAACGTTACGGACCGATTCCAAGATGGCGGACAAAGGGAGAAGCCTTACGCTATCAACAGAGACAAAGCGCTCAGGAGTAAACTAAGCGCCACACACAGGGAATCTGTTGTGTTTTCACAAACCGGAGGAGGACTACGTGTGTTTCTTAATGCAGGTACTTTTGACATTTTCAAAAATAACTGTGAAATGTATTACGGTTCGTTAGCTTCGGACGTAAGCATTATCAAAAGCGTTGATAAATCTAAATCGCAAACCGAAACAATATACAAAGTATCAACTACAAACGGATGCTATACTCTTAACCTATACAACACAACGAGTACGCTCCTTATAAATGGCAAGGCAATTGATGAATTTAAAACCAAGCATCTACCAAACATTCTCTCGGGAAAAGATCAGGAAAATGGAGATCATCTGAACGTTGTGTATAAAGAAATCCTTGATGCATATGAAAAATCTGCATTTGAATCATCCCTAAAGCGCAACAAGAATCAGAATAATCAACAGGATCCTAGTGATAGGAACATTACCAAGGCCGATGCTGTCGCCATAGTAAATAGGATTGACAGTGTCATCAACAGCAATACAGAAGCTATCATCACGACTTCCGTTAGAAGTACTCCAATCACTCCAAGTGTATCACGCAGCAAAGCGATTCGCAAACCAACGCATAATCTCTTTCACACAACTAAGGGTAAGCCTGCCACTCCACAGAACAGTCGAGATATGCTAGCGCTTCATACCCTACAGTTGAAAGTCGGCAACCTGCAGACAACGGTACAAGAACTACAAAACACATTAAGTCGTTATACTCAGTGTGACAAGTGTTATACTGTTAAAGCAGATCTAGCGAGAGAACAAGGTAAAGTTAACGAACTTATTCAAGAACACAGCAACCTTAGTGAAATTGTGAATGAACTGCACAAAGCTAATGAAGCTTTACACGCAGACAATCAAAGTCTTCACATCAAACTTTCGACAGTAGAAAGAGAGATTACTGATCTGAAGCGAGCTATCCCCCCTCCACAGTCAACCCAGGAAACCTTCCCCTCGACCCAGGATCGCGACAGAAAGACGGAGGAAACGATGACAATAGCACATCTACAGTCAGATGTTGTACCTGAGGAATCTCAATGTGAATATGACACTGACAACCAGGTAGAAATGACACACTTCTCACAGCCCATAAAAGCTAGAAGTTCTACTGAAGGAACGCCAGTGTGGTCTAGGACTAGACCTCTCCCTACAACACTGACTCATCTTATCATAGGGGACTCGCTGCTCAAAAACATAGACAGAAGAAGGATGGACAACAAGGGGACTGTGCATGTTAGAACAATGTCTGGAGCAAAATACAGTGACCTCATAGATTTTATTGAGCAACAAGAGATCCATGCTGAGACTGTGACTGTTACTTGTATCATTGGATCTAATGACTGCAGCAAACATCGAGACATGTCCGAGCAAGTCAAAATGCTTACAAAAACTCTGTGCCTTAAATTCCCAAATGCTCAGCTTGGCTACTGTGCTGTGCCCCCAAGAAGAGGTGAGCAAGGGAGAAAATACAACCGGAACATTTCAACACTAAACCATATAGTTGAGGATGTGTGTTATAAGCAGCACATCGAGTTCATCCCCGTTGATCTGTACTTCACGGATGATGAGGGTGGCATCAAGGAGTATCTATTTTCAGACAGTGTTCACCCCAATGGAACTGGTTCGGCAGTAATGGGGCGTCTGATTAAGAGATTTATTCAGAGACAAACCAAGCGTGAAATAAAAGCTAAACCTTTCTATCGCAATGCAAATGATATCCAGCCAACTCAAAACCAAAGGAGATCACCAAATAAAGTGAAGCCTACGCCACTGAGGGAGCAAGGCAATTTCGAAACATTGCAATCTACAAACTGTGTCTCTGAACAATCTGACTCGGAACCCCAGAGTGACATCAACTCATGCGCTGACGATGACAGAGGATACTTGACACCACAACAGGAAGTCCGTCATCAACCTGAGCGACAGGAAACCCCGATATTACCGCCAAGGACATTGCCACCGATGCAGACAACCCTTCCACCATGGATGTGTAACCCTGGTTGGCCCGGCATGCCGCGACTCCCACCCCCGCCGGGATACCCCCAGGGATCAGCGAATTGGATGTGGCCCTACTATGGATTCAGTGCTCCCCCCTCCATGCTGGCCTGGCCACAGTGGCCCAACTATCAGCGGAGATACTAAAACAATATTTGTGTGGCGCGATCTCTATCTATATATATGATACGGACAATGCTTAACTTCATTTTAAGCAAGTATGGTCATGAGACATTGTATGCAGCGCCACCAGAGAACTATTTGTGTTTTTTTTATTTTTTTTTATTTCAGCTTCATCTCAAATCTTATGTGCATGTATTGTGTATCTATGTGTATTTCCATATGTATTGCCTATGATCGAATTTCATTTATGCCATTTGATCACTTGCCCAGTGTCATATTGTTATAATATTTTGCCAATTATTTAACTTGTCCACTATGTCTAGGACATTTTCATTTGCATTTTTTAATGCTCAAGGTATTGTTAACATTCAACACCCAATTGACATTCTTCGTAATTTTGAATTTCCAGATTTTATAGGATTAACTGAATGTTGGATTAGCCATGAAGATGCTAACATTAATATCCTTAAAGAAAGGTATACAGATTATAATATCATCTACAACCCAAGACGTGCTAGTATCAGCAATGTGTCTAACATAACTAGAGGTGGTACAGCTCTACTATATAAGAAAGACCTTGGCGTCGATGTTGAAGTACTTGATAATGGTGACGGTGACTCTTTGTGGGTTAAAGCCAAAGGCAGGTCATTAAATATTTCACAAGATATTATTATTGGAACAATATATCTTCCACCAGAAAACTCAAATATCTGGAACAAGAAAGACCGCGATGCTTTTATAGACTTAGAACACAAGCTTGCACTTTATGCCCATCAAGGCACCCTTGTATTAGGTGGAGACTTTAATGCGCGGACAGGGAATCTAAAAGACTTACCGCAGTCCGAAATTCATAATACATTATCACCTCTACCCCCAACTGAGGATCCCCCGTTATGCATCCCTGTCCAGAGGAACAACACGGACCTAACCGTTAATAAATTCGGCAAGGAGTTACTTCAAACTTGTGCTATTACAAAGACATGTATTCTAAACGGAAGAACGGTTGGAGATATATATGGTAATTTAACATGTTATCAATATAATGGATGCAGTGCAGTTGACTATATCGTTACCAAATACGAAGATTATGACAAATTTAACTATATGAAAGTATTACCCCTCACCCACATGTCTGACCACTGTGCTCTCCAAGCCAGTATTACTATCACGTGTCAAGGTCAGTTGAATTTTACGAAGCCCAAGAAAAAGAAAATAAATAATAAAACATCCAGGAACATCAATAAAATATCAAAGTTTGTGTGGTCAGGAGAGTGTGAAATCAAATATATAAACAGACTTCTATCCTCTGAGTGTAAATATCTTGCTGACAACTTTATAATGAAAACTCCTGAAAATGATTCCCAGGAAGAAGTTGATGCTATGACATCTCAGTTTTCTGACATTATCTTGTCTGCAGCGAATGGCTCTGTAAAACTGGTACATGTGAAGCGGAAGTCAAAAAAGAAGAAAAAGTGGTATAATTTTCAGTGTAAGGATTTGAAAAGTGTCGTTCAATCAGCCTGGGTAGACCACGTTAAAAACCCTTTCGACAAAACGAAGCAAAATAAGTTTTACAAAGCACGCAAAGACTATAAAAGATGTATAAAACACTCAGAAAAACGATATACAGAAAATCTATTGGAACTACTTGAATCATTATCTACGACGGATTCCCGAGAATATTGGAGGCTGGTCCGCGAGCTAACAGGAGGACAGGAGACAGATCACAGCGACAACATCTCTCCCACGGATTGGATTGAACATTTCAAGAATCTCAACTGTGATATTCCTAACACCAGTGATTTTCACCATAGTGTATCAAGGTCAGTTAGAGATATATATCCATCAACTGACCTAGACTGTAATTCTCTTAATGATAATATAACAGCCCAGGAACTCATTAAAGCTGTACGGAAATTGAAAAATAGAAAGTCAGGCGGTCCCGACTTACTACTTAATGAGATGATTTCTGTGTCGTCAACCGTTATCAACGATCATTACTTGAAACTATTTAATCACATCTTAGCCATTGGACGATTTCCCTCGGATTGGCGAACATCATATATCATACCAATTCATAAGAAAGGAGATTTTAACGATGTCAACAACTATAGAGGAATTGCCCTTGGAAGTTGTCTTGCAAAACTATTTCTTTCAATTATCAACACAAGAATAACTTCATATATGGAATCTAACTCTCTCTTTGACTCAAGACAGGCCGGTTTTCGATCGGATCACAGAACAACAGACAACATATTCATATTTAGAACTTTGATTAAAAAGTTCAAACAGGCGAGGAGAAAACTATATACCTGTTTTGTTGACTTTCGAAAGGCGTTTGACTCTGTATGGAGAGACGGACTATTGTATAAAATGTATAATTATGGTATAACAGGTAGAATATTTAATCTCTTACATGACATGTACTCTAATGTGATGTATTCTATCAAAACGCAAGATGGAGTGACAGAACCAATTTCATCATCAGTTGGTGTTAAGCAAGGATGTGTGTGCAGTCCTACCCTTTTTAACATCTATGTGAACGATATACAGGACTATTTAGAAGCCCATAGTGACCACGCTCCTCTTTTGGATGGTCAACACCTCACACATTTGCTCTTCGCAGATGACCTAGTTCTTTTTTCAAAGTCACCCAAAGGACTTCAACAGAATATAGACAATTTAAAAACATTTACAGAAGATTGGAAACTCACTTTAAATCTCTCTAAAACTAAAGTATTAATTTTCGGCGGTACCAATGCAGATTCCAGACATGTGTTTCACCTTGATAACACGGCTATTGACTTTTGTGACTCATACACCTATCTTGGTGTGACTCTTCATAAGAATGGTACTTTCAAACTCGCTATTGAAAGCCTGAAAGGGAAAGCAATGCGCGCTTGGTTCAAAATCCGCCACAGCCTGACTCCAACAACTCACTTCCGCCCCGATGTCATCCTTCGTCTGTATCGGTGTCTCATATCACCAATCGCCACTTATTCATCAGAAGTTTGGGGCAGCGATATATTTAAATCGATATCAGATCCGTTTCAAAACTGGAGTAAGCTGGCTTGTAATACAATAACCATTAAAACAGCTAAATCAATTCTCGGAGTACCAAAGAGAACCAGTAATATCGGATGCCTTAGCGAGCTTGGACTCTACCCTCTATCTATAGAGATACTCTCTAATGTATTCAACTACTACAAACGATTATTGCGAATGGATCAAGACAGACTTATATATGCTGCCCTACAAGAAGATAAGGGTCTTTCAAAATCATCCTGGGTCTCAACAATTGAACAACGTCTTAAAATATCATTCCCTTCATCAAACATTTACAGTATCTCAAGACAGCAATTCATGGAATGTTTAAAAACTGAATTTATTCAAATATACCTCAAGGAAACTGATCAACTACCATCTGATAAAGGAAAGAAATTACGCCTGCTTGGACATATTGAAGACTCGTTTGGCTACAAAGACTATTTAAACATTAAGAATAATGACCACAGACAAGTATTAACTAAGTTAAGACTTAGCGCTCACCAGCTTCAGATTGAGAGAGGAAGATATAACAACACCCCTGTAGACAAACGCCTCTGTCAACAGTGCAGTCAGGGTGTTACAGAAACGGAAGAACATTTCATATTTGAATGCCCAAATTATGCTCATTATCGCTCGAAACTAATTTCATCAACTGGTCTCGTGGGGGTCTCAAGGAAAGAGCTCCTCTCATCAATTCTAAACCCCAAGAGTCATCATGCTTCTATCACTTGTAAAATACTTTATGACATGTATTCAATGAGATTAAGCCACATTGATTAATTATTGTACAATCTATAATGTGCATTGTTTGATATAATTGTCTCACACTGAGATATATTAATGCTCTTGTATATATTTACTTAACATGTGTTAACTACTTTGTACACTGCCCACAATGGGTGTTTTATGTACAATAAATATCTTGTATCTTGTATCTTGTATAAACCTGGTGGATGATTTTGACATGTTCACATTGAAGGTCAAAGGTCAAGGTCACGAGTTCTGAAATTGCTAAAAAATCCTTGTAAACACGATAACTTGAAAAATATTTGTACTATCAGGCTCTTATTTGGTGTACATCAACTATGGAGAAAGGCAAAGATTTGAAAAGGTTTTCGCTAACATCCGTCAAAGGTCAAGGTCACAGCGAGGGCACGACTTCAGCATGCTTTTGCGAAAATGTCTTATTTCAACTATTAACACTTTGAATCATTAAAGGATTGTTATACACAATGAAAAGTGATCAATGATTGTGTGACCTTGAATTTTAAAGGTCAAGGTCACGAGATAGGGTCAAGGTCACCAGTTCTGAAATCACTTTATAACTTTTTTTCATGAAGGTATCAACACCTCATATACATAGCTTCTTTCTTGTACACCTGGGGAAATATTTTGACATGCTCACATTCAAGGTCAAAGGTCAAGGTCATGAGTTCTGAAATCACTACAAAAACCCTTGTAAACACGATAACTTCAACAACTTCTGTGCTATCAGGCCCTAACTTGGTATATATCAACTATGGAGAAAGACCAAGATTTGAAAACGTTTTTGCTAAAATCTGTCAAAGGTCAAGGTCACAGCAAGGTCACAACTTAAGCGTGCTATTGTGAATATGCCTTATGTTAACAATGAACACTTTTGAGTCATTGCATGATTGTTATACACAATGAAAAGTAATCATTGATGGTGTGACCTTGAAGGTCAAAGTTCAAGGTCATGAGATATTGGTTAAGGCCATGTTAATCTTTTGATCCAATTTTGAAATCAGAAATAGGTTTTAAGAACAAAGTTGTGAAAAGTGACCCCAGTGATGATTTAACTTGTAAGAATAACTTGAATAATGAAAAACATTTTGTCCAAAAAAATTCCCATTTTATTTATGCTGAGGAGAAGGCGGAACAGGGAAAGGCGAGACCCAAAGTTTCGGAGCTGCTCTGCTTTTGCGGTGTCCCGCAAACGCTCTTCTAGTTAAAATATTTTTCTTTTTTAGACTTTTTCATTTAAAATATAATCAAAAGAAATTTAGAATTATAGAGTTGACTGACAATTTGAAATTATGTACTTTATTGAAAATAGATGTTATGTGTCTCTGTGTCTATTTATCCTTGATTTTGACTTTGTGTATGTTTGTCCATTTTACATATGTTATTGTTCCTTTGGTTAACAAAGTTGTCCTTCCTTTCTTTGAACTCGTAAACAAAGTCAATTTATACTTCTGTTATTGTGGAGTTCACTGTGCTGTAGGTTTCAGCATTATCTAGTTATATATAGAATGTTTGGTAGCACTAGGTATGCTGGAATTCAGGCAGTGTCAGCTTCCACCAAGGGGAGTAACTCTGCTCGTTCTATCAGGTAGGAGGGCTAGATCTTATCACAGTGAAAAACTGTATTGCTTAAGTCTAACTTAACCTGAGTGTTTTTAGTTATATTTTTTAGTTAATTAATTTTTTACTTTAAGTATAATAACTTATAATTTTTAATAATGTATGCGCCTTCATTCACCTTTAGTTACAAAGAGGTTATTGACTCTTATTTTCTGAGTTGCCTGTTTATTGACTCTGAAGTTTCAATTATTTTAAGGGGGCGGGATAGCGCAGTGGTTAGCACGGTCGGCTTCAGATCAAGAGGTCTGGGGTTCGAATCCCGCCAGGGGTGTGGCAACTTTGTTTGCAGTAGAGAACTGTTCTAAACGCAGTTAATTTCAGTGCAGTGCCACCCATGGTTCGCTGTTTCTAGCCAAAGCTCGCAGGTTTCAACACAATGCATAGCCACATGGCGTTGCTGGCTTTCTCCCTGCCATAATACTAGCAGCCGCAATATAAGTGAAATACTCTCTAAAGCGGCGTTAAACCCCAACTCACCTCACCTCAATTATTTTTAAGTCTAAAATAAGGGTATTGCTTTTCTGAGTTGCCTGTTTACAGTAATCACAACTTGATATCAAAGAGTTTAATCTGAAGTAGGCCACTGTCAAACTAAAGATAGGCTCAGATTTCGTAAGTAAAAATGTTTTCAAATGAACGGACACACTTCTAACATTTTTCTCAGGAGCAAAATTAAATATCACAGAGCACACAGAAAATAAGGTTATTAAAATTACCTAAATTAATTAATATTAGGAGGAAACCGTTTTAGCTGTTTAATACCATTTTGATGTCAAATATCACATATAATTGTCACATTTCATTAAGATAAAGAACTTATAGGGAGGAAACTGAACAAATATGGAACAAATGCTCCCAAAGTGGCTGCCATATTGAGCTTGAGGTTACACCGGAATATTTAGGATTCACAGGTAGAGGCCTTTATAGGTTAGATAACATTCACATAAAACAGAATAATATTTGTGAAGGTATTTGTATAGCAGCAAGGATTCACACTGATATTATCATCAACTTGATGAGTCATCATCTTAAAGATCATTGAAACACAAAGTGAGCATTCAAAAAGCTGTTGAGTCAGTCTTATATAAAACAATTTCCTGTATATGATATCACTTCGTCCAGTTGCTCCATGACACCCTGTGATTAGGCAAAATACTCTTCTTCAAATCAAAATTTCCTCACCAACATATCAAAAAGGTTTCAAAGTCTGTCTTGTATAAAACAAATTTCAGTAATAGTTTTACCCCTGGGTAAAGTTTTCTCGTAATTCGCAGCCTACCTGCTAATTAGGGTTAGCCTGTGATGATACGAGTAAGTTGGTAGCTGTGATCTGGCGTCAGCTGTGTGCAATATCAACTGATAACACGCGGAGGTGATATAACCTGTACTCCTGCTGACAGCGGGATCTACGGATCACTTCTTCTCCCTCCCAACACATGGTATTTTTTTTTTCAAATTTTTTTTTCGGTGAAAACTAATGTACATGTAAATGATTGGACCCAGTGGAGTGGTTGGCTTGATTGTAACGCTGAGTTTTAATTCATCAATGTTTTGATGTTGGTTGATGATTTTTATTCAACAGAATTTGCTTTCATTATTTTAACAATAGACAAATTTTAATCTGTTTTAATTATATTACAAACAATCTTTCTAGTATTGTCTTTTTTGTCTTGCATCTCAAGACATTGTTGCACACATTTCCTGGTAAACTGTATCTGAAATAAGCTTGAAAACTGAACCCTGAAGTTTTATTGTGTCACTTTAAATGGCCAAATAAGAAAGATTTGTAAATATTATTGACAAAAAGTTACTTTGTGTAGTGGCTGTCAGATGAACCATATTTTTACAATGTGTGTGATGCCCGTCAACATCATGGATTATCTCCCTTGGTCAGGAGACATCACATCTTTCTCTTTTCATGATTTATTGTTGTTAAAACTGTTTCATAAAGATAACATGTGTCGGAATTGAGTTGGTGTTGATTCAGATATCTGGCATAGTTGATTTGATTACTATTGTAAAGCATAGTCCCGTCTGAATATTTGACTCAATAGTTTACTTGTTACCTGCCGAAATAATAAGTGACAGTTTACCTGAATGGCATTGCATAAATCATAAAAAAAAATCTTTTACCTGCTGAATTAATAAGAGCCAAATAATTCTAAGAGGCCTATTTCGTGAATGAGAACTTATTAATTTTGAAGTTTTACAAGCTCTTCCAGCATAGCTATTTTTGCAATCACAACTTCATCACAAAAATTAAAGGAGCAGTAGCACGTTTTTCTGGTGAAATAAGTCCATGAAATGTAATTGAAAAATAATGTCACCAACAGTAAAACACCCTTCCCTCTTCAGAAAATCAAGCTAAAATATGAGTGTACATGGTTCAGTAAAGCCATGGGAAACGTTTTTTGTCATTATAAATTATAAATTGTGTTCACAATAAAATGGCCGCCATGCAATTTTTGCTTTATACACAACATCGTTATTACCACTACGGATAATTGGTTTGTGTAATAAGATGTTTTACCCTCTAAAGTAAATATGAATGATTTAAACTATCATTATAAATGGGAAATTTGAAAAAATAAAATTTGCAAAAAACGTGCTACTGCCCCTTTAATGATTGACTACTGGTTTAAGATAGGCCATCCAAGAATAGCCCCTGATCTGCAGTTGATTGGTTCAGCACACCAGCAATATTCTCTATCTTGCAGTTAAAGTGTGACTTGCAAATTGTTACGAAAATTGATTAAACTTGGCTTCAAAGATGCAAGTTCATAAGGACTTGCAGCTGTTCTATACCGTGTGCATTACAAGTTTCCTGTTTTGTAGTCCTACCTTCCAAATCATATTTCCCTGTGGGCATGGTTTCAGTAGAAATTTATACCGCTTTGCTTTGAAATGAATCTTCGAGGTTTTCAAGATATAAATCCTAGAGATTTTCAAAACAACATTTTGGTAATTTTCAAGAAGTAAAAATTATATATTTTCAAGATATAAATATGATAGGTTTTCAAGAAATACATATGAAAGGTTTTCGAGAAATACATACGATAGGTTTTCAAGAAACACATCTAAGATTTTCAAGACAAAATCTGGAAAACTATATTTTTAAAAATATAAAAACTTAAGTATCAATATAACAGTCAAAATGTTAATTAAGTGCTGTGGCTCACTTAAACCTTTGGGGTTTATGAGATTTACTGGAAGATGAGAACCAAATGTTGCAGATCATAACAGATCTAGGTTAAAGCAGATGGCTCTCCAACAGACATCTCAAGTCAGGAGGTGGCAGATGTCTGATTCAATTGTTTGTTACAACAATCTTGAAATTGGTCTTGCTTATTGGGACCAACATTTTAAAAATTGAGATTAATGTTTCAGAGATATAATTATTGGCAAGAAATGAAAGCCAAATGATTTTACTCTAACTTATCATGTCTTCAAAGCTGGTTCTATTAATTAGTTCAAATCCATTCTGATGGAATATAAGAGGGAATAACTTCGGATTGGCTTACTAAAAATAGGATCTGCCAAAGTATGACAATATCCAGAGGTAAGGGTTAGGTTAGCTTGTTACAATTAAAAATTCCACCTTGGGAGTAAAGCGTTGAAAAACAAAAATGTTGATGATGTTGTACAAACTTTGCAGATGAAGAAGTAACTTCTCACTTAGACCTCGTTACCATGGACGGGCCTCACAGACTAACTGTGCTTATACGTCACAATACAACTCGCAAACGCATAGTGGGCCCGGATTTCCAAGCACAGAGATCTTCAGGAAATACTGCAAGGCCTAAATCAGCCAGTAATAGAGACTGGCAAGAGTTATGCCTTGCGTTTGGAAGTTGTGTTCCTACAAGAATTCTCCATCTGTTTCACACATTCAGACCTTGTAGTTTAGAGATATGTGTCAAATTTAAATTGCTCCCTTGAGACTTTTGGGATTCAAATGTTGTAAATCAAAACAGCCCAGCAGATGGCAGGCCAGGTAAACATGGAGAATCTTGTTACTCTTTTTATTTTATTTTTATTTCTTTCTATACACATACTTTATCTTGAACATGCCTACATGTTATTGACATCAAGGGTGTGGTTTCAAGGGTTAAAACCTTCTTTTAATATCCCTTAACACCAAATGAAGTCTTGATTGCGGTAGCTATGTGAAACATATATTTCATGAACATAATTTCATGAAGTTTAGTTCACTATTTAATTTGTAATTCTGTTCCCAAGAAACAAGGCACTAAGATCATTAGCTGGTGCCCAGTCTTCAAGTTGACTCTCCTAATGATCAAGAGACCGTGTCTAACAAACTAACATGTTGTAGCGGCTCAACACCTCGATAACAGTAAACGACTTACCTTGTTCGCATGTTGCTGTCTGGGTTCGAATCTGGTTCTTCTTAGCTCCTTGTTGAGAAAATTGCACAAAGTTTTAAAACAAACAAATTTCAACTTTGAGATTTAGCTTCAAGTTGTTCTGTACTAATCAAGTGCCCCAGCCGCTATATCAAGTGCTATTAATGTTAGTTGTAGATAAACAGTATCTTGCCCCGTGTTGAATTACGTTGATGTAGCCCCAGTGTTGATATGAGCTGCAAGATTTACTCGAAATAAGGCAGGGCCCGTCCCTACATCGTTTTGCTGATTTCTTGCGAGCTGTTTTTCAGAATTTATATCATACACATGTATAATCTTTCTTTCATGATATTTTCAACCCAACTTCTCTCAATGCAGACACATGTCAGCACCTGAAAAGCAATTCTAGATTTGAATTTAAGTTGTTTTGTTTAGGTTCATATCCAATATCTACTAAAATAGTCTGTTTTGTTATGAAAAAAGGACTAAAAATAAGAATAAAGGTTCAATACCGATATTTTGAAATTTTAAAAATACTGATTATATCATGAATGATAGTGCATCAAAAATATAAAACTTTCAACAAATTTTCAATTCAAAGACGATGATTAAGAATTTCTATGTTGTAATTGTATAACTTCAACCAAAGCCTTGAGACAGTCCCTATCACCAAGGAGTATATATGTGATATAGATATCGGCAGTTTGAGATTTTAAAGGGGGGTAGGGGAGTTTTTGGGGGATCAGTCAGAGGGGAGGGGGATAGTTTGAAGGGGGAGGGGTTTCAGTGAGTCACCCTGATAGCTCCGAGGGGGACCTGCTAGCCCTGTTCTTATCACTCGCAGATTCTCCCTCAATTTGAAGGTCTTCAGTTTGTATACTCCAACTTGCATTTACATGTGTATTAGTTCCACCTGCATAATTAACAGGTAGGTGAACTGTGTTTCTTTGTGAGACTAATATTACCGGTATAGTGATGAGGTTATATATTTTGGTTTATACCTTTATCATGTCCAGAAATTAATAAATTACAGGATGTAGAACTTTAATGCCTTATTGCGCACACAATTTTACATATTTTCTTTGCCTGTATTTTGGGCCTAAGGCCTCTACTTAATAAAACTGTCTGTATAATGATTAGTTTGTTTTGAATAATTGTGAGAGTTAATGAAATGTTTTTTTGCTGGGCAAATTTGTAACTGAGATTATTTTGTTTCTGCTAAGGGCAGAAGATTTTGTTTTCATTTCTTACTTTTGTAAGAGGTGTAGGTTTGAAAGTGTTGAATTTTCCTAAATTGCTGGGCGTATAGATACCTGTCTGAGTGTTGTTAGGATCTAATAATGTTGGAATGTTGATAACTGTTGAAGTGTTTATACACATTCATCTTTCTGCAGTTACTGTGTCTGGGTAGGTCTTTCTTGATGTAATAATGTCTTCAGGTTCGTATGTGTGTATGTCTGAGCCGCCCTGTCTGTCTGTCTGTCTGTCTGTCTGTCTGTCTGTCTGTCTGTCTGTCTGTCTGTCTGTCTGTCTGTCTGTCTGTCTGTCTGTCTGTCTGTCTTTGTGCTGTCTGTCTCTATACCTCTGAAGGGGCTGGATAGCGCAATGGTTAGTGTGTACCGTGTTCTGTAGTTCCACTGATGGTTCAAGCCAATGCTTGCTTGTTTCATAGCAGTGCATAGTCACAATTGTGTTATAGGCTTTCAACCCTGCAATAAATAGTAGGTGCCATGATATATTAAGTGAAATAGTAAAAAAAACCTCACCTCACAACATCACCTGGTTGAGTTGGTAAATGTCCCCATTGCTCCCAGATTGCCATTATTTCTATTTTATTCCTGTAGGAGTATGCTAGGGGTTAAGCATGTTAAGCATGTTTTAAAGCCAGTATCTGAGGACGTGATACAGGGCAGCAATTAGTTGGTTTATGTTGGCCGACCTCTGAGTTTCCTCACTGTGGCAGGATGCGTAAATGTTTACTGCAAACCTATCTTGTTTGGTTGTGTGTTGAGTTGATAAGAACTGTGAAAGCAGCGAGGCCCAAGGTCCCCCAATTGTAACATGAGTGTTAAAAAAATCAGTCTGGTTCCTTCTGAAAGAAGGAGATTGTTATGTGATTGAAATCTGTTTGAAATATTACATCTGGCCTTTATAAATTATTAAAAATGGGTTGGAGTTCAGAGATCTCGGTCGACATGTTAAAGTTTAGATAGATGTTAGTAATAGGATAACATAATTTGTTTTGTGCTTGATAATTATGTAGAATGTGAACTATAACAAAACATAACATGGTTATATTTGGGATAACACTACCTTCAATAGTACAAATTCTTGTACTTTTTCGGGCCGAGTCCCATGCAGGATTCGAACCCACGCCCTCAGAGTAAGGCAACTATCGCCAGCATTGACTGTACCAACAATAGCCATGAGCTGTTAGTATTCCGTGGATGCAACGTCCACCACCACCACACAACGTAAAATTTCAAGATAACTGCCATGTTTTGGCACTTTATTCCATTTTCAGAAATATAATATATATAATCTTTTCACCAATTTTGTTTACTTTGTCATTGAAAAAGTTAAAATATTTGTGAGAGAAATGTTGCACGTGTGGACATAACTGTTGCACGTGTACAACAGATGATTGTTGTTGCTTTCTGAAACTTGCAAAAGACATGACAGAAAATGAAACAATATTTTTATATTTTTTTCCAGAAGTAAACATGTGATTTTTGTGATATTTTCTGCAGAAAAATGACTTCTTTTCTCATCAATTTGAGATAATGTATTTCACAAATGCTAGAGTGAACCTATTTCCAAAATACACTTGAATAAAAACTTTAAGGTCAAACAGATGGGTGCTCTCAAGCATTGAGACCCAAATTACAGTCTGGAGACAGAAACTATCAAACTTTTAACCCTTACGTTGCGTATATATATTTTACCATTTTTAGCCCCTGTGGCGGAATTTACAGGCTCGCAGCTCGCAGCAGTAGTTTTGGCACTAACTAGCTCTGCTGGCGGAATTTCCAGGCGGCGATTCCGGTATCGTTTTTACAAAATATACCGCATCTACATGGCGAATAAGGACTATATACGGGCGTTCAATACAAATTCAAGTAGCGACACCCGTACACAAATGGCTAATTCACACTCGAAACTTTGAATGAATTTTCTATGTTTTTTCGTTTTTATTCTATTACTTTCGAAAGATTGTCTTTTATTCGGGCCTCGTAACATCATAAATACGAAACGAAAAAAATTCCATTTATATACGGAATTGAAGACAAGATGTCTAGCTTCACAATGATATAAAAATTATTAGAATGCAACCTTTGGTTATAATTCTATAGCTATGTAAAGTTTGTCTTTATTTCCACCTATAAAATCGTCAATACTTACAACATGTGTGCGGCATTGCAAACGGTCGTTCATCGCACTTTTCCAAGAAATCATAATCTCGAACCAGTTGACAAATAAGCACATGTCAACCCAAATATGGTTATGTTGTTTGACTTTTCAAATAAACGCTAACCTCGAACCATAACTGATGAAAATATGTTGATTAGTTTGTGTGCCGTTTGGTTTCACATGCCTCTCAGAAAGGTAAAATTGTATCTTTATTTCTGTGAATAAATCTGCGCATTTTATATAGAATAAAAGATTATTCTTTTCGGTTTATTGTGATATAAAAATTATGAAAATCCATTCAGTATTTTAGCCTTGATAAATGTTTTAGAAGTTGTGAATATCGCCGATTGTTTCAAAATTTATGAAGTGTAAACATGACCTTTTTCACGGCGCTTGCTGTGTCTTTATTATTTTTTTGAGATTTTCTAATTTTATATGGGAATGTAGTCCATTGTTTCCCCTTTATTTTGCCGTATTTTTTTTTGAAAACAAACAATTCGCTCACATGATATGAAGTGCGGGAGTAAGGCGAGTTAGCGATTTTTTTCCCCGTCTCGCGAGATGCGAGGCAGATAGCAGTCTCGGGCGAGGCAAACCCGAGGCAATACAAACACGTGGGTGAAAATAGCCTCAAGCGAATTAATGCTTTGGGGGCTAAGCCCGACATAATTGGCCTTTTGTAAAGCTAATTATCGATGCGTTACGGGTCAACAATGCACACGCAAATTGGTGTGAATTTTGCTTGATATTCCGACCACACACTGAACAAAGCTTTATTCTCATGTCGGGTCGCGATGCGTAAATACAGCCATTCTCATGGGTCGGGTCGCGGACACAATCGACTCGTGACCCGGTATGGGGGATAGAATATACTTAGACAGCCGTGAATTATTCTAAGTCTTGTATCTGGGATCCGTATTCAGACACCTAGGAATCGCTTATAGCCCGCCCGGATAATTCCGTCGCCCGCATGTTAAGGGTAAATGTAAGGTATCATTCTCGCCTCACAGAGGTTACTCCACTCAGTTCCTCTGTCCTTACCTCTGTTGCATACAGGCCATTCTTGCATAATCCTGTGGTGGTGAAAGTTAGCAACATTGGTAATGTCCTTGTTCTGCGACCAAATTCTCTCTTGTATACGATATGTGTGCATCACACAGATGAAGTATCTCTATAGTCATTTTGACAGTTACAGCATGTTCAGGTTGAAACAACATAACTGATTGCATAACCAGGATTCCCTATTTCTAGTTGAAAAGTGCTCGATATGCAACAGAGGTTACGATAGAAAATCTGAATTGAGTAACCTCTGAGAATAAAAAGAGATAAGCTGGACTATGTTTTAGACCTTGAATGTTTTGTTTCACCAAGGACCCTGTCAGTGTTATATTTCTAAGGAATTCCCCTCCCCTCCCCCAAACTCACCTAACCGTACCCCAATTTGATATTGCCTATTTGTCCAACTTCCTACTCAGTGTATATTTTCTGCACATCGACCATGACGTCTGTTAGATTCAGTGCAGAAACGTCTCTATTCTGATTGGTTCTAACGAGGACAAGACGCGATGAAACAGACAGGTTTATCTAATTATCCAATTAGAACCAGTGGAACTATTTGTACTGCGAGTACGTCGACTGACAGCGTGTATTCAGTGATCAGATGCCAGGCGTGAAATCATCGTTAATTGGATCTAAGTCCGAACTGGACAAGGAAGTAGATATTGTTGGGGAGTCAAAGGTTTATTAGCAATTGAAAGTAGCAGGAAATTATTTTAGTTTTATCAAGTTTAACTCAATAAATATTTCCCGCTCTTGTGACATTATCAGTTTCTCAGCAGAGATAAGAGATGTAATTGATTTTAGGCGATCAAGTTGTTAGGTTAAAGTTCAAAGATGCCAAGTGATCTTTCTAAAACCAATAATATTTTTCTTTGAATATTTTCATTATTTGGAGACTGTTATTTTAAGTTTTGTAACTTTGAGCTTTTGGTTATTTAGGGCTTGTTATAAAATTATTATTCTGGTCAACCATTATTCCTAAAGGATGAAAGATATATAGCTAAGATTTTCTTATTATTGTTTTCCAAAAGCATAATTAGTTCAACCAATCAAATAAGAGCTATTGAAGCATGAGTATAGCTGACTCAGACAGTAGATATCTGTTCACTCTTCACTTTAGATCAGTTAAATACAGATTTGCCTGTCTCAGGAAGTAGAGTATTGGTGAAAATATCTAAATTTAATACAAGTTTATTTGGCAATCAGCATTCATTGCATGAACAAGAATACCTAATATCTAATCATTGTTGACTTAGATCAGTTTTATACAGATGTCTGTTATGAGATGTTTTGGATTTGTCATGACAATACAACTGCATATATAGCAGTAAGAGAAGCGTGCAGTAAAGGTTGGCCGAGATGTAGTGACCAGAATATCATGGCAGAAGTAGGTTAAATGGTTTAGCAGGTGTGATACTGTACTAGCATAGAATGTGTGCTGAGCTATATTTTAAGAATTTACGTAGATGCAGAAAGAATTGTAAAGGTTAGTTAAAAATGTTTTTTAAAATCATCAGTGAAAATATGATGACGGTGATGATCATATATGTGTCTTGATTTTGTATTACTTATCTTGTTTTCGTTGTTTGTTAAAACTGGCAGGAATTGCAAGATAAAGAGAATAAGCAAAGTTTGAAATAAAATTTTGTCGAAGATGAGCTGAATTTTACCTGATCTATCTATGCATGTCTATGTCTAAGTCTAGTGTCATTGTATACCAACACCCAATAATTACAGAATCAAGGAATATTTAGAAGGCAATGTTCATTAGAAAGAATTTTATAACACATAGTTATGAATGAAATAAATGATGATGACGATGACGATGACGACAATGATGATAAATTCATGATGGGAGTATAAACAGTATACACAACACCATATATCACATACACACTAAGTATTATATTGTCATAGTACCCAGTTGATATATCCGTTCTATTCTTCTGTTCATTGTGGCTCCAACCTCATCAAGATTGACATGTTTACATTCCATTCACTTCCAATAATTGTCAATATCCCACCGTGTCTTGCCTCAAAAGATCTATCCAATTGACATTTATTTCCCAAATTTAGTATAATTACCTCTTGTGGATTGTGTTTCCATATTCGTATAGAGAAAGGTCAACCTCGGTGTAGAGAAACATATGTAAACACTGATTGGTCCAATAGATGTTGACCTCTGTGGGGTCGTGACCCCTGGTAATTAATTTGCTGACAGGTTCTTTGTAAACTAACAGCCTGCAGTGAAAAACAATGGAATGTTGTTAGTGTTTCATGTGGGGAAGGGTTCACAATGGCTTAGATATTAGTTGAAGTTGTACTGTGATAGTTGGAGAAGATTTTTTCTTAAATTGATATTGTATTAAGTGGATTGTGATCATCGTTCATCTGCGACAGTGAGTTTATTTTCATTTCATATTTGTATCAAATTGAAACCTTTAGTAGAAAATTGAAGGTCATATTTTATAATCCATATCATCAAGTTTTGGAAATTATCCATATTATCAATTTGTCCTAATTAGGCCTTGATTTTGTTTGATATCCTTGCTCAAATATATTTGAGTTTAATTTCATGCTTTTAAAGATTTATGTTTAAGATCATTATTTATTTGTCTGCATACACATATTTCAGTGTATACTCGAAGCCCGGGTCCCCCTACCCTCCTCCTTGAAGCTTTATCAGCCCATCCCCCCTTGGCTGTCACCAGCTGATTAATGTGGCTAAACAATGTGACCATTGCTGCCATAGAGTGCCATTAGAGTCACCTTATCGTTCATCACTATCTTTCACAGCAGAATAGGGAGAGGTCAGAAACAAACCACAGTACTGTATTTTGTTCACAGTTAACCCTCTAGAGCTATTAAATAGAACTGTTTAAGAGGTGACACATGTTGGGGCAAAGTCACATGTTTAAAGCGTTAATGTTAGATTTCCCACTCAGAGGAAGCAGAACTATCACACCAGGAGGAGATTTTGTGGAGCATACAGTGAAGAGGAATTATCGAAAATTACAGTAGAACATTTTTTACTGAAAAATGAAGCATTAATGTCAAACTTTGTTGAGTACAGAGTGAAGAGAATTTTCCCTAAATGACAGTTTTACAGAAGAAATATATAACAGCATGAACAGGTAAGAACATTTGTTCTCAATATGAGTGTATAGTGCATGGGTATTCCGGATAATTAATTAATTTTTGTCTCGTGGATTACTAATTAAACACTGACTGTATTTTCTTAGTTTCATTGAGGTATGAACAAGTTTGCACATCGTTTTTTAAATCATATATTGCTATTAAACGAAAAAAATAAACAGTCAATAGTTATAATATCATAATGTACGCAACCGTATAACAAGGAATAATAACAATATTATAAATAATATATATAATATATAATAACAGGTCAAATAATATATAGTTTAAATATATATATATATATATATATATATATATATATATATATATATATATATATATATATATATATAGAGAGAGATTATTTACCAAGTGTGTTTCCGTATCATTAATATCATATTTTTGGAATAAAAAATTGTATTATGCGAGCCTTTGGCGAGCATAATACATTATTTTTTATTCCAAATATATGATATTAATGATACGGAAACACACGAGGTTAATAATCTCTTTATCATATATGTCATTATTAAAATAAGCGTGTTTTTGTAGTAAAATTGGAAAGAGAATTGACCTAGTTTTAGCGTAGTAATATCATAGACGGTACATCAAAGTGATGGTCACGACAACGGCTGTGAAGTGCCTATAAATAGTTCTTAATTAAATAATGAAATAAAACACGATGTGCGCGTTTATTAAAAAATCAACAATTGGTCGCTGATTTCTTATTCATGGAGATATTTTCAATCAATTCATATGCACCTATCTAATAATTAAAAAGCACTCATCACTTGGTCACGTCGCTAGAACAAGGGAAGTAACTCTAGTTTCAACGTTTTGGAAGCTGCGTTGCAGGGTTGATTCGGATTGCTGCATAACAGTATCTTTCACACTTAAACGGTAATTATTTGTGGGATGAGGTTGTTTCTTTCGTTTATGACAATAAGTACCTATAAATGTATCTAATACCGTATGCTCAGCCCTCAAGAACTGCCGAAACGCTAGTGCGATCGACGAGGCGTGTCGGTTTGGACACGGTTTGGACACATCAAATTCATTTTTGTACACAGGACACTGCAGCTACTTGCTGATTCTGTTGGCCAATAGCGCACTGAAGTTTTGAATGATTCTTAGATTAAATCTACAATTATCTTTACTTTGTTAAAACTAAAAAATGCACAGTTTCATATCAGATGAATTTTTTTTTCGAATGTCCATTCTTTCAAGCGGAAATACACGGATAAACTCCCGGTTACGCTTTCCAATGATTCGTAAGCTGTTTTAGGATTCGCATGAAAGATTGGAATTTTTCCGAAAGTAGTTCGTGTAATTGACCTTTGACCTGTTTTGCATATTTATCAGATTTGGATACCAAGTTTATCAGATTGCTTTATTGCATCGATAACACCCGCCATTATATGATAAATATATATATATATATATATATATATTAGTCAACTGCAGGTGAAACCATCTGCCATATTACCATGTTTAATTCCAGTGACATCATCATTGTTCTGTGCTGTCACAATAAACATGGAGGCATTGTAAGAAGAGTGGTCAGGACAAAAAATTCAAAACGTGGAGCATAGAACACTCCTCAAAAAGGTCACCGACGGAAAAGGAAGCCAGTCACGTCAACACCAAGGTTGGTTCTTAATTCCTTTTTAGAAATAATATTATTTTAGTTCATGAGGCATTTCATAGTAATTGTCTACAACAATAATATATCTATAACTAATCTTATGATATAATATTATAATGTATAATGTTATTCACAAAGTTATTCCCTTCTTTAATTTCTCTTTAGTGTTCATGCAGCTCTTCACCAATCACGACTTCTCTTTATTTGAATAATTATTTAAATGCTTATCGTTAGGGGAGAACATTTTTATCATGTTTGAACACCTCATAAATTTCTTTAAGTTTAATTTTAATTTTAATTTGAAATGCTTGTCTATTTGAATATGCCTGTTCTACATTTGTAGATGTTTGAACTGTATCCTTCTTCAGGCATTGACGTTTAAAGTTACATCAATTGTGTTGATGGGATGTGCAGTTTCGGTTTCTGCACATACATAATGATGTTACTCGATTTTAATTGGAAACTAATAATTATGATATATGGCGAATGGGGATTAATATGCAAGCTGTATTATTAATTTATTTGCAATATAAACAGCACATGTGGTTAGTCGGAACATATTAAAGCCTAATAACATGTTATGATACACAATGGATGCACCTTTAGGTACAAGTATAGTCTATATTAACGAATTTGTCTGGAATCATATTTTTTTAGACCTGATTGTACCGAGATGTATTGAATTTCATTTCAGGAAATCTGACACAGTGACATGATGCAGGCATCATTGTACATCCCTCCTAGAGCCCTGAGATCCCAAGTGCCTTGTAGAGTGCCACCATTCATTGGATCATCCTATGGAAATACTCTTTAAATATGCCGCTGCTGTCTTTGAAATCCTCTTTCCATGTAAATCACACACTATAAAACAATTGATCTCAAGTCCAACTTCAATTCAACATATATTTGTATAAAAACCTGCGCTGTACACCTAAATACTTTATTTACTTTTTATTTTGGGGCTTTGAGCATGTATAAGTATATAAAAAATGATGCTTTGTAAATATCCATTATCATTTTACCACCGAAGACAGGAGGGAAGAAACTAGTTCGGATAATGTATTACTTTTTCTGTGGATTTAATGTGTATATTTTGTGTATGTGTACAGATGTGACTATTAGAGAGTATTCATTGACTTCACAAGGAGGTTATTGTCTCGCGAGTTTTGTAGAAAAGAGAAGTAAAACCTGCGTTATGTGTGTTGCACATCATTATTGAACAGCGTGTATCAAAAACTGCATATTGATAATGCTGTAGAATTGTGTGGAAACTACATTATATTTGACTTGGTTAATAGCGCAATCCTCTGCGTAATTTGGACGTGTTGGATATATATACAGTGTATAAATCCACCTTGACAATTATTCATTATGTGATAGATAACTGCGAAGACTTCAATTTAATAATTTGACAAAGTTTCAAATTAGTGTTGAATAGGCTAGTAGGTTACATTGAACATTTTAGAAGGTTACTATTGTTGTTATTAGAGAAGGCTCATATACAATGTCATGTCAGTAAGAATAGCATATAATTAGTGTTCTTTTGTCTTAGGATGTTAGTACAAACCTGTTTGATCCTCAATGATCTAATTAAGTTTTATGAGGTGTAATTTCTTTCTGTGATATAATTTGTTGGCATACAGTGGAACCTGCGTATAGCGGCCACCCAGTGGACCGAAACGACCGATCATACTATAAAAGTTTGATTGTACATAAACTGGCCGCATCGAACAGGTGGCTGTTATATGGAGGTGGCCGCTCTAGCAGGTTCGACTATTACATTAAAATTTCTGTGATATCAGTGTGAAGATATAATAGTGGTATTTCCGGGATATATCATTGTGGATATACATAATAGTATTATTTTTGTGATATCATTGTGGATATATTACAGGATATTTTCTGTGATACTTGGTGATATATTACAGAGTAGTTTATGTAGTAGATGTAGTTGACTAATAATCACTGTTGTTCATCTTGAAGGAAAGTTTATCATAGTTGTCTCACAGGATAGTATTGTAGATAGATCTGTGCGCCAGTAATATCAATACATAGGTATTTTCATAAACACTAAGTGAGTTCAGATTTGTAGATCTTGAAATTAGTATTATTGTTGAATGTATGTTGTTTGTTATGAATAAACTATATTAACTTACATACTTGCTGGTGATATTTTGCCTTTGAGGGAGAATCTGTTTGTGAATGAACTTACAACTTACCCATTGACAGAGGCTATGTTCACATTCTAGTACAAGGTTATTTTAATGAGCATCACTTTTTCAAATTATTTAACCGCGCAGACGGCGCGTGTTACGTGCAATTCAAGACATTTCCGTGAATGTGTAATATTACTTCATTATTCACATGAATAAGGTTTATTCTGAAAGCTGTATATTTTTTTAATACAAAGATTTTTGCAGATACTAAGATTACAGTAATTAATCAGACCGATTTTAGGTCTATTTTGTTTAACGGATATCAAGACTCGATGTGTATGTCAACTAATGTGTTAATTTCTCTGTATCCTTTACTCACTTTTGATTTCATGATTATGTATTAATTAAATTACTTTTGCTTTGTTTGCATATTATCAAGAAATACATATTTACATATCGAAATCAAGGTTAGGCCTATTCCACTTTCCCCCTTATTAATTGCTTTCTGTGTAAAACAAGACACTTTGTTTATCACATGGCTCATACCGCTGATAAGAATCTGACACTAGGGTCACAACTTTGCTCCCGGCATCAGGCCAGTATGAATGAACAGTATCAATTTCACTGAGTTGAAGGCAGTGGTTTGGGCTTCGAGCATACACTGTATTTATGAAACAGATATTTTCTTCAGCAAAATACCAGCACAATTTTGATATTGTGTGCTTACTTCTGCAAATGAAATTATTGTATCACATTTCTCGTAAAAGATTGTCAAGGTTCCTGCAACGTCTTTGTGCTGTCGTTTTATAAAAAAATTGTCAGGAGTGATTCATGGGTTCTGCAAAAGCAGCACATGCAAATTAGACGACCCAGTGACACAGGGAAGACGTACACTATCGACCAGGCAGCAGAGTTACCCGCCCCTGTCTCGCTGCTTGCAATGCTTCAGTGAACTCAGTCACATTCCCTCAGTCATTAGCAGCAACCAGACACTTGAAGAATCGAGATCTGTGGAGTAGGAGCTTCAGGCGTAGTTGGGGTCGGATTTGAGGACTGTCACCAAGGTTTGTCTGCAAAACTTTGTCCACTGTTACCCCCTGGATCTGTTGTTACTTTATGAAAGGTACACCCCTGTTTTACTTGTCTGCACGAACATCTTTTATGTAGTTTTGTATGGTCACAGAAATTTATAGTTTTGGATATGTGCTATGATTTAGGAGTGTTTCATACCTCTATATGAATGGAATTGAAAATGTCTTCAGAACCATTGAATGTTGTCCCTGGATCTTTTGGTACTGTTTGAAAGGTAAATCCCTGAAATTGATAGTTTTGGAGATGTGCTATGATTTTGGAGTTTTCCATGAATGGAAGTGAAATTGTGACATTTAGTTTTGATTTAATTTAGTTTCTTTGAACTGGGGTTGGTTTTCATGAGCAAAGTAATGTTTTTGAGATGTGCTATGGTTTTGTAGTGTTCCATGAATGAAAGTTAAAATGTGACATTTAGTTTTGATTGGATTAGGTTTCTGTGAACTGTGGTCGTTTTTCATAAATAAAGTACTGTTTTGGAGATATGCTTTGTTATGGTTGAGGATGGAACCAGGATCAGTCAGATCTGTAGTTTTCATTGAGAATTTGTAGAATAATATTCTTTTCAGTGTCAGCAAGTCATGGACTTAAAGGGGTTTATGTCATTTAAACTAACTTTAGAGGGTAAAACATCTTATTACACAAACCAATTATCTGTAGTGGTAAAAACTATGTTGCGTATAAAGCAAAAACTGCATGGCAGCCATTTTATTGTGAACACAATTTATTATTTTGTATTACAAAAACGATTCCCATGGCTTTACCGAAACATGTACACTCATTTTAAACTTTATTTTCCGAAGAAAGAAGAATGTTTTACTATATATAGGTGAAATTATTTTTCAAATACATTTCATCAACTTATTTGAGCGAAAAAACGTGCTACTGCCCCTTTAAAGATTTGTTTTGCTTAAAGTCAGTTAGAGAGCTTGTTCTGAAAGTTGAGCCAATTTGGTTTTTACATTGTTTGAAAACATTCAAGTCATCTTAGTTAAAGCCCTGCATGACTGTCAAAATATTAAGGTACTTATGATATCCATTCAAATTAGTACTTCAGCAACCTGCAGCTTATCCTTATGCTTGTTTGAGATGAACAATATTTTTAGACCAATTGTAGTTCAAGCATGGTGTGTCTGTACATGACTTCATTGACATGATCTGAAGAGCTTCAACATGGTCTGAATTTCTGCCGTTTAGGTATCATAACTTTGTAACAAGAAATAATTCAGGACATCATTTAAAAATCAGCAGTAAATAATTCAGGACTTTTCCAATGGCTACAGTCAACATACCAAGGTTATAAAATAATGCTCAACTAGCAAGTAAAAGATTGATAAGTAGACATTTTAAACGATATCAAATTGAAATTGTAACAAATCTTGGAGGTACTGAACAGGAAACCATCTTGCCGGGCCAGTATTGAAGACCTGCACAGGTGTGAGCGATGAAATTAGAGGCGACGTGTTGATTCCTTTCATCACCAGACCGCTGGAGATCCAGATTTAGTACGTCATGCAGCCTTCGTTTACTTTTGAATTGACACAGTTTTGCAAGGGCTCAACAGCTGAACTGCCTATTTGGTTAAGTTTTTGATTTTAAAATTTAAATTTGGACACCTCTGTCAACAAAGTTGATATTTGACATTGGACCGTTAGTCTTTTGCTTGCCAAGGGTTATAAGTTGCTGTTTCCTAGTGTCGACTAAAATTGGCAATTGACAGTGAATTGTTCTTGAAAATTATATAGGTTAATAATTTCACTAAATCCTTTACATTCTGAATTTATAGAGATATCAAAACTTTTTTTTACATTCAAGTAAATATATGAATTCTCTACTCTTCGTGTAGATTGTTTGAATTCTATTAGATTGGTTTAAGTATCTGAAAAACCTCAATAACCTAGATTCTACACAGGATCTAAACAATTAAGAATAATATAAGAATGAAGGTCTGCCAAATGGACAATTAACAGGTTTTTATTTCAAAATAATTAAGACAAGCCTCTATCAGAGGAAATGTGGTAATCTCAGTAGCTTCATCAACAGCTGCACACAGATGCTTTTAGTTTTCCTAATTTAAGTGTTGGAAAACGGGAGAATTTCCATACATTCTGCAATGCTCAAGTATGTATATATACTCTCAGTGATGTGATGATAATGATGATTTTAAGTGCTGAAAGTTCTCAGGGAAATTGGTGATTACAGCTTATCAGCACTGAATGTTTTCAGACATTTTCAAAAAATTTTAAACTCTTAAAACATATTATGCTGAATGTTGCCAAAATAAATGTTACTTTATCAGCAAATATTTCATATTGATAAATGATCTAAAGAATACATAAATCTTGATAAATCGCCTGCTAATGTTACATGAATTTTGATAATTTTTTTCGCTAAGGTAACCTCATGGCTAAAATAATAAGATAACAGAATCAATGAAAGAAAATCTCGTTGAATTACATTTGATGTTCGCTCTTCCTCAAAAGGGGATACCCTTTCAGTTCTCGGCTCTGATTTCAGGAAAATCGTTTTAGAGGAAAATTTGGCTAATAAGAAAGCATGCATTGTTTCAGTGTGGGAACCTGATGTTTTGGTAGGAGTGGAAATATCTTAATGTAAATAAGGTTTCAACTGGATGACCTTCATTCTGAACTCCTCCCAGCTTACGTTCCTCACAGATTTGATTCAGGAAATTATTTCTTTTATATTTTCATGCTCACATTGATGTAAATGAGGCTGTGATCCAGATCCTAAATCATGCACAATAGCGCAATGGAAAACTTGTTTGATTATTAATCTGTTGTTCTGACTGCTGCTGTGTCTACTGTTGTCTCCACAGCTGCTGTTCACTGCTGCTACAGCTGCTGTTCACTGTTGCTACAGCTGCTGTCCACTGTTCCATCTACAGCTGCTGTTCTGTCTCAAGCTGTTATGTCTCCACAGCTGTTCCATCTAGAGCTCTTCCATCTACAGCTGCTGTCATCTACAGCTGCTGTCACTGCTGTTCTGTCCACAGCTGTTCTGTCTCCAGCTGTTCAATCTACAGCTGCTCTTCTATCTACAGCTGTTCTATATACAGCTGCTGTTCTGTTTACAGCTGTTCTGTCTCCAGCTGTTCCATCTACAGCTGTTTCATATACAGCTTCTGCTGTTCTGTTTCAAGCTGCTGTTCTGTCTATTGTTCTGTCTTTTGCTGTTTCGTCCACTACTGTTCTGTCTCCAGCTGTTCTGTCTCCAGCTGTTCTGTCTCAAGCTGCTGTCTACTGCTGTTCTGTCTATTGCTGTTCCGTCCACTACTGTTCTGTCTCCAGCTGTTCTGTCTGCTGCTATGTCTAGGTCTATGTCAATGTCTCTGCCTCTGCTGTGTCCACTGCTGATTTCTGTTGCAGAGACATGGTCTTCATGCTGTCTGTTTTGGACGCAATGCTACATTGAAATTCAGTGCAGTGATTAGCCAAAACACCCCTCTTCTCCTCTCTGTTCATGCATGAACACTTTCCTCACTCTAGCCATGCCTCAGTGCTTTGTGTGTACTTTATCTCATAAATCTGTTTTAGTCATTATCGGAAGTAGACAAGCCCTGAGTATTTCCTTGAAGTTTACCCATCTATGTCATACATATGTATCAATAAAGCCCTACTTCTCACATTCAGAGAACTCTTCTGACAAAGAAGACATTTTTGTTACTATTAGTCACTAGATTTGGATATTGTAGCTAACTGATGGTTGGTCCATTGAGCTCAACAAGCCAGGTGGAAAGGGCATTGTGTGCCACCTTTGGGAAAATCTGAAGTGTCGTGAAAAGAATACATTAGTCCCTAGCTCATGCAGATGACAGGCTGTATATGAATATCAGGATTTAGAGGTACATGAGTTACCATATCTTGGATATATATCATTGAGGTGAGCATTAAAACCTTCTTGCTTCTAGTTGAATAGAGAATAGACCCGTCCTTGGCATGTAGATGGCAAATATATTATATGTATGAATACCAGACTTTTTTACAGTCGTTTCTTGGCTTTATTTTGTTAAAGTGATTGTTTAAATACCTTCTTGCTTCTTGGTACTTGATTTATAGACTTTTAGTTACCGATAACAAATTATTTCAAGGCTCTTTGCCCTTTAATTTAATTTCACATTTTAAATTGACAAACTTACACTCTTGGGTCGCCTGCTGTTGAAGGTTGTTTTACACTCTGCTGTAATGTATACCTGCTCACCTTTAAACTTACCTGAAATAAACGACCCAGGACAGGTACTTGTCAGGCTAAAGAGATTTGTCTTACCTGTGATAAGGGAATTGATAAGAGCTGTGTGTCGGGAAACATTCTGTGTCTGAATTAATTGTTGGAAAGAGCTTAAGAGCTTGGTAAAAAGACTTTGATTTAAGTATTTCTAAAATCATTAATGTTGAAAATGATAATATTTTTTTATTTAAAAATTGTGTACATGTACCTTCTAGTCACTGAAAATGACATGTGACCTTTTTGCTATGGAAAATTTATCTCAAAGGATTCAAAAGTGACATTTTGACCCACCATGATGTAAATTGCATTTCCCCTTGACAACAAGGTTAAAGATAAAGAAATAGGTCTACTTGACATGGTTTTCTAGAAAGATTTAAGTAACAGAAAACTTAAACACAGAAAATAACACCCTGACTCACCTGTAATTAGATTGCCTGTTGATTGTATGGCATTACCTGTAAGTATCTGTTCGAATATACTCAGGTATTGAAGGTATGTTTGCTAAGAGGTAGGTTAGGTTGACATGCCATTTTTCTGTCTAAGATTTAAACAGATTGAACCTCACCGACACCATATATTATCATTAGCTTTGATTTACCTGCCAAAACCTGGCGTGAGAGATTTGTGGAAAAAACTCAACCATAATAGATTATTATCATTTCTTGATTTACCTGGCGAGAGAGGTTTTTGGGTATTGACACCACAACCCAACCATAATATATATAATCATTTCTTGATTTACCTGTTGACAGGTATATGAAGATAATAAGTAGGTATTGGGGTTTGTTTAAAGCTAGGTCGGCTTGACATGCCATTTTTTTAAACCAAGATTTAACAGAAAAAACTAATTCAGATCGTAACCCAACCATAACATATATAATCATAAGCTTTACCTGGCAATATAGGTACTGGAGAATATCAGGTAGATGGGGGGGGGTTGTGGTGGGGGAGGTTCTTTAGAGATAGTTCTGAGGTCGGGTTGACATGTCGTGTTTGTCAGGTGTAGTGAACGTACCTGTAATTAATTCTCCTTTCAAACAGGTGAATCATCAACCACCAGGTCTCTACCATGGGAACTTGTCCTCGGCTGAACTTTAAAATGTCTATCATCTTTTTAAAAAAAATGTTCATGCAATTTCGGCAGATTTTAAAAGAACGAATGTGCACAGCAGTTTGAATAGTGGTAAGAGATATTTGTGAAGGTATCTATCATTTTAAATTTGTTTATTATTAACTTTTATTTACATATTAGCTGGGAAGTTGAGCTTGGAGAAGAATTGATAAAAAATTCTACAATAAAGTTTCATGAACATGACAAGTTTTTACATTTGGATGAAATAATTCCAAATTATTAAAGATGTATATTGGATAAAGTCAATTAATATTCTCAATATTCAAAAATAAATATTTGTCTTACAATGATATGAAAATAGTTGACACATTCTGATCTATTCTTATTAAAAACACTTTACAACAAACTTCCTGAATAAGAGGAAGTAAATGATCTCCGAATATCAAAATAATCTAAACTTATAAATTTTGTTCTAAAAAAACCCTATTGAAATCATTGTTCACAGGAAGGAAACAAAGTGGAATTAGTTTATAGCCCATAATACAAATGTTGACTGTTGAATACAGAACGCACGACAAGCGAACACATCTACAATTGTAATTGGAGACATAATGTCATCTGGGTGGCCCAGATACATTCATTAAACACAAATGTGGGAGTATGCTCTGAACACAATGTTGGAATATACACCTTCTTTCAAGAATCTGCTTCCCTCAGTTGGTTTACTCTCGTTGGTTTCCTGAAATGGTTTCCTGACTTCTTGAAGATTATCTGGGTCCGTAGATGGTGTTTCCTAGATGGTTTCAGAAACAAGAAATTTGTTTTAGAAGTGAGTGAAACAATGAGCAAGGTCCCTCCGAAGTTTCATGATTTCAAGAGATGATTCCCAAATATGCTCGTACTATGTGGTGTACTGATGTGGTTTCCCAAGTTTCCTCAGACTCTGTGATCTCCAAGATAGTTTCCAAGACAAGAAAACATTTTAGAAGCGAATCTACAACAATGAGCTTGAGCGCCTTTCAAAGTCTCATGGTTTCCAGAAGTTATTTCCCAAATACTCTGGGTCTATGTGATCGCCAAGATAGTTTCCAAAACAAGAAACCATTTTTAGAAGTGAATTTAGAGCCATGAGTTCAAGTCCCTCCCAAAATTTCCTGGTTTCCTGAAGTGGTTTCCCAAACACCCTCAAACTGTCTGACTTCCCAGAGGGTTTCAGAGACAAGAGGGACATTGTTCAGCAGTGACAGGGAGACACTGTGTGGTGGGGGCTGCCCATCCCGTAACATGGGTTTCGTGGTGGACCATATCACAACAAGGAACTGGACTTGTGAGTGATATCCTTCCTCCGGTCAAAGTAGTGCAGTGTGTATAGTCCCGCTATCTGTCATACTTATCAGTTGTGTAGTTCACAGACTCTGATATCTATGTGGAGTCTGTGTTATCTGTGAGTGAACTGTCAACCTGTTCCCGTCATGGAAGAAATGGATTTGTCTCTGGAAGAGGATTTTCTGCCAATCCTTGACTCTTATCTGCAGTACACTGTAAGCTTGTTTATAAACATGTTTTTCTTTCCAAATAGAGTGAAGAGTGCTTGTCAACAAGGGAATGATAATGCTTTATTAATGTTATGACATTTTGCAGACATGGCTCGTTTCTGGGGTTGAACAAGAATTTTAAAATTGTGTTGTTTTTTAAATTATCATTCTTATCTGCAGCGCATAGATCACAAATTCATTTGTATTTTGAAATATATGGAAATTGGTGGTTAAGATGAATTAAATTGTTTTTGATGTTTTTATATTTATTGTGTGCTATAAAATGGTGTTAACTTAAAAAGAGGCAGAACGCGATTTATTTATAGAGATCATTTGTACATAAAACTTAAAAGAGGGAATTATTATCTAGAGTACAGTTATTTGTGAAATAGAAGGAAATATTAGGACAGCAAATAATGAAATATTCCATTTATTTAATATTCAAATTACAACAGTATAGCTGTCAAATTTATCATTAAAAAATTTAATTAACAAATTTAACATTATGATTTGGATCTCACTTACCAGGAAAAAGGAGGGGCAGTTTGTTACATTTATAAGGAAACTCAAATTACTAATTGATAAAGATCTGTCTATATGACATGTCATCTGAGCATATGTGTGTGTCATGTGTTGTGATCTCCAAGAATTTCTCTCATTATCACTATTAACTAATGTTTGATTTCAAGTTACCTGACCTTTCCCTTCTGTTAATTAAGTAATGTCTGTGACTAATAACTTTCAGCAGATTTTACTTAATGCTGTTTATCCTTAAATAAATTGAGATCAATTCAAAGTGGGTCATGGGTAAACGTTGAGATAACTGGAGCTTGAGTCATGTTTGATGGTTTTATTGGTGACAAGCTTGTTTGGTGACAGGTCCAAGTATCCAGGTTGTTATATGATAATATGAACACTTAAGCCCAGTGTACTAGCTTCAACTCTCATTTAACTTATCAGCAATGGCTTTTTGAATGCAAGAAAAATTATCCAGAAAAAATAATATACATTCGTAGTGAAGTATTAAGTGCTTGCTTTTGGCTAGAAACCATAATGTAGCAAATTAATGAGTTGTACAATGAATCAGGACTTCACACTTAGATTAACAGTTTAGTTTGCTAAGGATTAATTGAAATGGTCATCCAAAGATGTTGCCAGTAACTCCAAGAATCTTTAGTTTTATTAAAATGTATTGCCTGAAGAGTTGTAAAGTTAAATTTTCTAAGGACTCTTCAAAGTTTGGATTGAAGCAGTATCTAATAGATGTATCAGTATCTCCTTGGCTTGCAGGATTTGGATGGTCATAAAAACAAGGGAAACTTTCAGGGTTTGTCTGGTGAGCATTAATAGATGTAACCCAAAGGCTTGCTGAGTGGAATTGACTGAGTAGAGAGTTAGCTGGAGTGGTGCTATATCTGTGTATGAAGTAGAGAGATAAGAGTGAGAGGTCCGTGTAATATCATCCTGGTCCTGGGCAGGTGCTGTGTATATCACACTACAAACTGAGGGTTACAGAGCTGTATCTCACTACAAACTGAGGACTACAGAGCTGTATCTCACTACAAACTGAGGACTACAGAGCTGTATCTCACTACAAACTGAGTGATACAGAGCTGTATCTCACTACAAACTGAGGGTTACAGAGCTATATCTCACTACATATACAGATAGAGGTGTGTTTGTGCTGTCAAACCTACACACTTGCTTGGAAGGATGGAACAAGCTACTGACTGTTTTTTTGTAATATAGGAATGATATAGTTTATCTTGAAGTGAATATACAATTGCAGTTGGCTTACATCTTGGAGCTTCCATATTGGTCATGAGTTTACTGTCAGTAATTTCATGGTCAGGATGAAATCTGGAAGAACTGATGTCAACCATTTTGACACTCATCACCCTTGACCTCTATTTGATTGAAAATTGAGTTGATTCTTTAAAGTTAATTTCCATGACTATGGTGAATGTTGATGATCTGGACTGGAACTATCAGCTCGTGGTATTATCTATCTACAAACAGTACAATCTGTCATGGGGGGGGGGGGGGATAGCGCAGTGGTTAGCTAACTCACTCACTCACTCACAATCTGTCATGGGATATTTGGTTAAAATGTCTTTTTAATTAAATTTTATGGCAATATGGCACATGTTAATGACACAAATATTATGAAAAGACCCAAAAAAAAGAAATTTTGTGAAAACATCATCATGCTTTCATGCTACCCCATTGAGTTGAGATTGATTTAACTCAAGGTAGCTGGACATAAAGCAACATTTAGATAACAGGGAGACATGATCTTTATTACCATCGATGGTAGATACTGCAATGTATCGGAATATCTCTGCAAGTATGATGTCACAACAGTGTGCAGTTATGAGAAAATGGTCCATGACTTGCAAACATCTAACTTCAACCAATTGTCAGCAATTTTGCTTGATTAATTTGGGCAATAATAAACAGAATACTAAACTTTCTTCCATCTTTCGCTCATTTTATACCAAATCATAAACTCGTTTAATATAACATGGAAACTCGTTTAGTATCCTCTGTCTCTGTAGCTGGTCTCCCAGTCTCCCAGTCTCCCAGTCTCTCAGACTCCTATGACTCCTATGACTAATGTAAGCTTGGTGCGATCTGCCTGTGAAAATATTTGTGTTGCATCACCAGCTCTGACATATGTTTTCAGCTCTGTCCTGCTGGCTTTAATGAATGAACTGGATAAACTGACAGAAACTGCACTAAAGTGAATTAGCCAACTGTTTCTGTAGTTTTCTGTTTAGCTTTTGGAAATGAGTTGTGTTTTTATAATGTACAGATGTCAGTTAAATTAGTAGAATTGTGTTAAATATTACTACTATGATTTTGTCTTTTGTTCATATTGTCTGGTTCAGGGCTGTACTTTCTTTATTATCTAACTACTTTAATACAAGTAATTAATGAAAGCAAACGAGAAACAACTTTTCAACACCAACGATTCAAACAGTTTCTTTTTCCTGGTGGAATTGATTGACTACAAAGTCCAAAGTGACAGAGATTGTATGAAACAAGGAAATGATATTGCAAATCTGTCGCTTTTCGTTAGATAAATTCAATGACTAACATTGATCTAGACTTTGATTTCCTTCATAAAAATCACACTGAATTAATAAAAAAAATATCAACGTTTGAAACAAGGAAATCAAACTTTTCAATCATCAATTTACATTCCTGTCATCTGATATTGACTGATAATGACACCCACATCACAAACTAGTGAGGAATCCAGGGGAACGGGGGCAGGGGATGGAGAGGTGCTTTATGGTGGGGGACGCGCCACCTTTACATAAGAAATTCTGGATCTGCCACTGAAAATTTACCCTTCGATGTTCCCCTAAATCATTCTGATCTTTACATCTGATTATGTAATCCAAGAAAATCTTTCGAAAACATGTTAGACACCCAAAATATTTCAAATACTGTTATCCCTAATAGAGTGTCATCCTCATTATGCTTCAACGTAATCTTTAAATCTATGCAGCTAAAAAGCTTTGCCGATCTCAAATACTACATTGTAATCTTTTGATATGGGATATTAACTTCACTGTATGGACAATATTTGTCACCAGCCGATAGAAAAACCTGTATTGTGACTGTCATTCAAAGTGAAATGATGTTATAATGCTTGTACAAACCTGGGGTTGTTACGAGGTGGTAGCTATCAGAGGGGGGTGGATCTATATCTTGTTTTAATTGTTACCTGCAGTGTAGGTAATAATGTCAATGTCCTGGCTTGAAATGGGGTTACCTGTCACGCTCTGAGTTATTGGTTTTACTGAAGGAAAAGGTGAGTTTTATGCATGATACTGGTTTATTATAATAATGTAACATAATACATGACATTACCTTTCTACTTATTACAGGTCATGGGTCAAAGTTTTACTGTATGATATTGTTCTTTATGTGTGAGGTATAATATAACCTTTTAGTAACCATTAAGGGTAGATTATTTATAAAGCTCATGTTATATAATTTTGAAGTTGTATAAGAGGAACCACTGTGATGAAGTCTTGAATGATTTCAGACCTAGTGGTTAAGCTGTTGCCACAGTCAGTGCTGGCGATTGGTGTCTGACTCTGAGGATGTCAGTTTGAATCCTGCAAGGGACACAACTATTGACGATAATGTGATCCCATACATTTGTTCAGGGTTTAATTCAAACCAGTTGTTTCATTATGTTACAATGTATCTCTCATGGTTGTTTGTGTTACAATGTGTCTCTCGTGGTTGTTTGTGTTACAATGTATCTCTCGTGGTTGTTTGTGTTACAATGTATCTCTCGTGGTTGTTTGTAAATTGCCCACTCAGAATAGTTTGATAAGTCTTAACCTGAACAAGGTGACCAGATCAAGGTCTGTCTGGATAAACCGTCTCAATTCTCTGCCTGAGGGCTTGTCTCCAGAAGGACCTATATTTCCTGCCTATAATAACAATCAGAGTACAAGTCTTACTCAAGATAACAATCAGAGTAACACTGTTTATTTTCCTGATACTGATCACTTGCCCATTAATCGGCAGGGCACTGGAACTCAATAGTCTGTTGCTTGTCCATTCATCTCGGGGCAGGGCACTGGAACTCAATGGTCTGTTGCTCATCCTGCCTGCAGGCCGAGGTGAGGTCCAGGTTTTCCTCTCACTTCCTAACTCAATTAAAAAGGGGGAAAAGAGTATGTAGGAGGTTGAAATTTGTCTGTAAGTTTGTAAAATAGCAGAAGGATTTTCTGTAGTTGCTAGCAATTGAAAAAAGATTTTGTAAACATGCATATGGATAGAAAAAACTCTTCTGTAGAATAGCGGTAACGTTGTCAGTTCTTGTATATAAGAGTTGAAATAAGACTTTTGTGTGAGAAAGGATTCTATATTTGATGAAAGTGTCTGTAGGTTTCTACACTGTCCATAACTCTCTCTATTCATCTGTAGTGGGAAGGACCTCTGTCCTTGGTGAGGTGTGGTATACATGTTTATTTCCCGCTTGATGTACAAGAAGGTGGTATAACTGCCTATAACCCTTTTCATCTACCCTTTTGTGACCCGTATTGTTCAGTAGCGTGGGAAGTTGTCCCATACAAGCCTGACTTAGTCAAACACTACTTACTCTCTGTTTCTTATTCACCGGGCCGGCCTCCAGACATGTCCGCTCCAGGGCAAGATATGTTACTTGCTGGGTTTATGTGTTCTCTATTCTCTGAATTATACCACACGCTGATCCGAATGCATGTAGAAATGCCCTTAAACTTTCGCAGCTAACTGAAGGGAACATTTTTGTGGATGCACATTTCATTCTCGTCTAACATTTAGACTCTGAAATTAAATTTGAATAGTTTTTTCAATTTGACTAATACGAAAATAAAATAAAAGGGATCCTCTGAGAAGTCCTCATTTTCTTATACTGAGCTCTGTAGACTTGCATCGTTGTAGACACGCCTCAGTTGTTAAAATTGGATGAGAGACTAACTTCATTCAAAAATGTCTATTTGCTGAAGTATTCCATTGTATATGTAGATATGTCACTAAATTTAAGCATTAATTAAAGCTTACTGAAGGAAACATTTTCTGATTTTTATTTAAAGAATATGTGAATTATTCCAGTGGATATGTAAATAAACCTTTGCTTTTGTTCAGAGCTAAGGCATGTCAACTCATTGAATTATACCACCTGGGGATTTTTATGTTTATGTAGATATCGGTGAACTTTAGCGTACATTCAAGGCTTTCAATGTGTCAATTCCATGAATAATACTGCCTGCTGGGTTAACCATAGATATTTATATATATATAAGATATATGTGCTTTCCTTCAACACCATCAAAACATGCTTTTCTATACCCTTTTCTCCTATTATAAAGCGCTTTATTCATGAGAGAAGAAATTGTTTCTATAAAGCACTTGTGAAAACATTTTCAATGCTTTATTCTCTTGTTTATAAAGGGGTTTATTCATCAGAGAAGAAATCGTACCCATCATGCACTTGTGAAAACAGTTTCAATCCATCTCTGTCAAAAAGTTGCCTGGATACACATTCCTGTGGAAGAATTTGCATAAAAAGTGTTGGTTGTTTGTGGTCCTGCCTGATACCACATTGCCCTTGTGGAACATAAATATGTCAAAGGACCCTCCCAAACTTTGATAAATAAACCACCAGTCCGCATTGACCTCAACAAAACACACTAAGGGACCTTCCATTGTCACTATCAAGCTCTGTGTATGTTACAGAAGGTGTTACTGTCACTGTCCCTGAATCTATTTTTTAATTGCTCCTAACTTCATCTAAAATGTTGTTGCATGCATCCTTAAAAGCATGTCTAATAGATAGAACCATGTGGAATACTTCACATGATAAAGGTGGAGTTACCAAAGGGGTGCATCATATTCAAGGGCAAGGTTTTTCAATAGGGAGGTGTTCCAACCCCTGAACCCTCCCCTTGATCTGCCATGGTAGATCTTGCAGAGATTCAGAAAAGTTCTCATATATATTTTGAAGAATTATTTCACTGGCAGTGTTGGTCTATGCTATTGTCCTTGAATCAATAAAATATAATGTAAGTCAACAGAGAAACGTGTAGATATTGGAAAAAGAGTTGAAATATATTGGATATTGGATAATATATTTCTTTTTAAAGATCTTATGAAATATCCCTATAACAGTTATTTAAAGAAAAAAAAGGTTGCTATGGAACCTCATGTCAGTCTATGTGTGATGTTGTGAATGTTATAATGACGGTGGAGCAAGCTGATCTCCCTGTCTCGTCCCAGCGTGTTTACTGATAGTCAGACAGCTTTATTGTGATGTAGCAGGGCTCTGTTTGTCAACTTGTTCCCTCACTTGTTACAGTCTAAATGGAATGGCCTTTGCTTTGTAGCTAGGTGTCTGAGGTTAACTTTTGATGTGCTAACTCTGAATTTTCCCAGGATTGGATGATCTGAAGCTTTCAATCTACATGATATATTAAAATCTAAACAAATATTTAAGAGGTTACACACAATACTGAAGTCTTGTTTTCAGTCGGAAAATATAATCCATAATTTTGTTTTATTTAACAAAGATATTTTATCTTGTCATTCAATGTAATGTCATTTCAAGTTTTTCAAATCCTTTGATGAAATGAAATCAACCTTTATGTGAAGGTTTTACTTTTAAAAGTATATGTCATTATCAACATAAATGTTTGTATTGTTAAAAAAATATTTATGAATTTTTTTTTTTACAAGAGTCCATGAACTGAAATGAAAAGCATGTTTGTATCAGTCAGGACCTTGATGAGCCAGTTAGATATGCCTTATCCATGAACATGATTTACGAGTGTCTGGGCCTGTAGACTGTTGATGGCTGTAGATACTTACTGATCTATGTGAGGACTGATCACTGATAGGCTGGACAAATTAAACAGGGAAGTAGGGTAGAAGATAGACTCAAATTTAGTCTATGGAACTTTTATAGTTACTGTTCCTTCATTCTTTTGATTATATATTTTTAAGACTAGGTAGAAGAGGACAGTGGGGAGTATGGCCTTAACTGACCAATCAGAGGTGAGGTGAGTTGGGGTTTAATGCCGCTTTCAAGAGTATTTCACTTATATCGCGGCTGCTAGAATTACGGCAGGTAGAAAGCCCGCAACGCCATGTGGCTATGCATTGCGGTGACACCTGCGAGAAACGGCTTGAACTAGCGAACCATGGGTGTTATTACTCTGAAATTCAGTGTAGCATTGCACCCAAACCTTACTGTGTGTAGAACAATTCTCTACTGCAGACAAAGTTGCCGTGCCCCTGGCGCGATTCGAACCCCGGACCTCTTAATCCATGCCAAACGTGCTAGCCACTGCGCTATCCCGCCCCTGACCAATCAGAACTTAGGATATTTTAACAACTAGTTGAATGTACATTATTTTGTGGTAACTACTTAATTATTTGAAAATGGTTAACTTGATTAATGTGTATTGCTGTCCCTTGCTGTAACTTTGAATACTGTGCATTATTTGAATATGGACAAACTTGGAGTAACTTATAATTTGATGACCTTTTACATTATAGGGCATTACACAGACACCAATCAATTTTGTTGACCTTGACCTTATTTTCAATGTCATCACAACACTTTGACCACTTTTCAAACTTTATTAGGGTATATCGTAACTGTTGCATCCAGTGTCTTCAAATTTTGTGGCAGCAAAAATGTGTGGATTATGCAGACATCAGTCGATTTTGGTGACCTTCACTTTATTTTCAAGGTCACCCTCTTTACCTTGTTCATCTCATCACACCAACTTCTGGAATGCCTATCAAATGGTTGTCACCAACTTCGTAAACTTTTCAAACTCATGTTAACAGATATCTAATGAACTGTTGTATGCAATGTCTTCAAATATGCATCATTGAAGATGGTATAATAATACTTTGAGCATAATTTGTATTAAAAAAAGATTAATCATGGATTTTTCGTAGAGACTTTACACCTGTCAGTCCAGAGATACGTAAGTGTACCTCAGATTGAAAACTGCTTCCAAACACTTAATCAGAGCTCTGATGTGAGAAAAATCATGAGAGGTTGTGTGAGATGAAATCTGTAAGATTGGGGCTGGCTGGCTGGCAACAGGAAGCTATCCCAGGGTGCAGTGTTATCGTCCCGGTAACCGATACTCTTGAAGCTGTGTCCATGCTCGGACCTTGAAAACACATCAACATTGATATCAACAGTTTGGCACGAAAGCTAAACATCCTTTCAGTGTTGAGGATTTGACTTAAATGTGAACCTATCTTACGTGATGAACCGGTGAAAAAAAATCAAAATCATAATCTGCAAGTATAGTATGTATATTTTACATGCAGTTTGCGATGTAACACTGTTATTTAGTCAAACGCTACCCATAGCACATTCCGCAGGTTTCACTGCAATTTGACAATGCCTTGGTGTTACAGGCATTCTCTCTCATATATCACCAGCTGTGAGTGAGTACATGAAATACTTACAGTGGTGTTCAACCAATATCACCCTGGCTTACTGTAGAATTGAAGTCCTCACTAACATCTCAGATCTCATCTCATAAATATATAGTTAAATTGAAATATAGTTGTATGCATTATGACCCAAATAGTTTTTATTGTATGAGATTTTCAGTAATGTAGAGTGTAAGGTTGCTATTCAAATTGTTTTTATTTTTCCGTAAGCAAGTTGAAACAATTGGGCTTGTGTTCTATGAGTTAAACGTGTGTATAAACAGGAAGACTATAATAAAGGCGTGTTGTGCAGTCGTATCAGATTCAGGGTGGAGTCTCTCACAGGCAGAATTTCCACTTCAACTTCATATTCTTTTCTTTTATTACGCTTTATTATATATTTAACATTTAGAATTGTAACTAGTAAAGCTTTATAATATATTTAACATTTAGAATTGTAACTAGTAAAGTTAAATTATGTCATAGCAAATCTTGAATTATTGAGAAACAGGAAAAGTACTATCAGATCTATCTAAAAATCCTTAATTTTGATTTAATCAGTTTTTGCATAAATATTTCTTTCTATGATATATATTTGATATAACTGTCATTTGTACAGACAAATTAAATAGAAGGAAATAATAAATTGTTGCGGAATAAGAAAAATACAATCAGATCCGTTTGAAATGTCATAACTTCCTAAAACTATTATATAATTACCACGTACTGCCCTGAATGTTACCAAGATTACATAATGAAGTTAGTTCCTTGATACTTGTAGTATGTGTAAGTTGATTTTAATTATTTCCGAGAACGAACCATGCAGTCATAACTCTTGATAATCTGATTGCCTTTGTTTCCTTTCCTCTACAAGTTTTTATATCTATTCATTTAAGTGTTGCATTAAAAGTATAAAAAAAAGTATGTTTATATTTCCTTCAAATAAGGACGCTCAGTCCTAACTAATTAACATATTTAAAAAATTAAATATGACACATTTTTCTTTCTGAGAAACTCAAACGAAAACTGTGTATAATGAGCATAATTTAAAATGCATATTTTTGGAAATAGAAAACATATAATGATATTTATGAAAACTTTATTTATGAATTTCTCTTTTGATAAACAATGTTTTTAAAACCAAATTTAAATAATTAGCATAGTTTGAAAAACATAATTTTTTATTTCCTCTCAGGTACATAGTGATTCGACCTACTTGAGTTTTATTTTCATAAATTAGCTTCCTTAGTTTTCATAGGCGGAACTGGGAGCTTTTGGGGAGGGAGGATAGATGGGGATCATCCTGGAGGGGAGGGGTCAACTTTACATGCAAAATTGTTGAAAGGGGGGGGGGGGGGGGGGGGGGGGGGGGGGTTCCATCACTGGTGTGACTCATTGACTGTCTTTATAATATTTTCACTGTACTCCCCTTAGGAGATATTTCAAAGAGTCTCACTTATAATACAGAACTAGTTTTGGGCTAGTCTAACACTTAGACTGGTAAAAAAAAAATTAGAAAATTAAAAGGAGATTCTTACAGTCTCCTTTTCAATATTTAATAAAATGATATTTTCAGAATAAATATTTTTTTCACAGTCTGAGTGTAAGACTAGTTCTGGGCTCACTCTCAGAGATATATCTGCAAGGTGTGGTACTGAAGTGTGGAGGTGTCCTAGTGGAAGTATGTTGAGGTGAGACACACACAGGTTCTGCAGGCTGTAAACTAGAGAAAGTATGAGACTTTTATGATTCAACATTGGTAGATCAAGTGTTTTAGGGGGATGAGGGGGTGGGGGGAGGGGGCTGTAGCGCTGAGAGTGAGTGGGGGGGGGGGGGGGGGTAGCGCTGCGAGTGAGGAGTGGGGACGTTTGGAGATCAGAATCCAAGATGGAGGTGTTCCTGTACAAATATGATAAGTTATCTCCTCTTATAATCTCCTTTGGGGGTTGGGTGAGAAACCTGTCAAGCTTCATAGCCAAGGAGTCTCCACGCCACACTGTCCATAGAAAAAAAATTAGTCTATGGAATGTTTTAAGTTACTGTACTTTCATGCTTATAGTTTTATATTTTTCAATACTACCAGTTCCATGTAGTCAGTTTATCTAGACTCGCTGGATAAGGATCTAGACTGTATTAAAGGCTCTTAATAATACACAGTCATGGAGCAGGACTACAGTGTCCATAGCAACAATGATAAATGGAACCATTTTCAGTATAGTAGAGTATTTGTTTCAGGGCATATTTGTGATGGAATCATTTTAAGTCTAGAATATTAGTTTCAGGACATATTTTCAAAATGGGTTGTACTCTCATCAAATATGATAACTGCTCTCATTAATCTCTTGTTAAGACCGTAAGGAAAACCTTGTCATGCTTCAAATACAACGTTAGTTGTCTGAGTCCTAGAACTGTGAGTTGACATGGTAACCAATATCTTGAGCATATGGTGTGGCTGTGTGAAAGTTTTCGAAACTTCATGTACCCAGTTGTTTGAGGATAGCTTCATTTATCAGGGGTCGAAATTAACCATTTCAATGCAGTAGCCACTCGGACTAGTGCATTTCTAAAAGTACTAGTCCAGACTTATTCCAGCTGGCCAAATGCATCTCCATGATCATTTCACCTCAAATTTTAACTAGTCCTTCGGACAACCAGTTTTTACACTCTTCTAGCCCAGCTTCTTTTTCACTAGCCATGGGCTACCGGACTAGTGCTAATTTCGAACCCTGTTTATAACTTTCTTTTAAAGAAAACTTTGTAAATTTTGGTGATCATTAGCAAATTGTGAAGGATATAAGCGTGTTTATATACATTAGACTTCAGTTCTAGATCTCCTCCCACGAATATGACACATAGGTGCACCACTAGGACTCCATCAACACACAGGATATCTACTCATGTAGCAGGATCTTGAAAACTAGCTTACTCATTATCATATTGTACATATATTAAACTGCAGTCATCTTCCCTAAACAAGGACACATGAAGTGCACCCTCCATCTAAAACACACATTAGAACAGGCCTCTCTATCCATGGGTGTGTGTATCACCCTCTATCCACTACATACATTGAAGCAATACATATATTAGGCTGCAATCGTATTCTCAAAACCTTTCAGGACACCTTCTATCCAAAACATAGACTAAACTGGCCCCTCTATCCCTGGGTGAGTGTATCACCCGAGCTTATCACCTCGGCAGCAGATAATGGGAGGTGAGATGACAAGCCTCGCCGTGCTGTGCTGAACTGAGCCAGTCGACTGAAGGAGAGTTGGGACTGTGATCTGCCACCCACGTGAAGCAGCTGCAGGTCAGGTCACACTCGGGCCTGGTCATTCATTCACTATTATGTATGCGGAGTTGGAGGCAGTTCGGGAGGACCTCGGTACAATCGTTGGGAGCAGCAGCAGCAGGGTGACATAATCTGTCTGTTCGTCCTTCTGTCCTCCTTAACATGTCACAGGAAGGAAGAGCTGACTGAGGCTACTCGTGTCAGGAATTTACATACGAGCAGACGTGAATCTTGGGAGCAGAAGTGAGTGAGTGAAGCAGACGTCATCAACCTGCCGTCTGCTCAGTGATCTGTTCTGCAGTGATCTGCTTGTTTGATACTTTCAGTGAATGCATGGTACATGTGATTACAAACATAGACCTCGGTGTGTTTCAACAACTCTCTGCCTCACATCTTCCCCCTGCACTTGTCTATAGATCTGATCTCGCTCCCCCTGGTAAGTAGCTCTGTGTTGAATATGTAGCAGGCAGCCACTAATGTATTTTCACTTTTTTATGGCTCTGTTTCTCTCTAATCAATTGTGGCGCTGAGAGCAGAATTGGAACTACTGTTTACGTCTGTGAATTTGGTTGTCATGTATTCACAGATTGTGGATAAGCAAATGTCTATATTTATGGTTTGATTTTTCTCCTCGAGGTAATGATGTCATATCTGTCGTCGGCTGTGGTACTTGACAACGTCATCTGCAGTTTTATCTAAGGCAGTGTATTTTGGCCTTGCATCTGCTTGACGTTGGGGATTGGATTTTAGGAATTGCTTCCTCTTAACACAAACAAACATCTGTACAAAATACGTATGTTAAATTACCTCATCTTGTGTGAATGAAGAAGCGCCACACATTAAAACTGATGTTAACATTCAACATTGCTGTCACTAGAAACATTTAAAATCTGCACTGCATGATGATGAGGAGGTTCTATTTCCTTATATTTATGTATATATGTCACTCATCATACATATTTTGATGTATTGACAAAATGATATTACTTCTTCACTCAATGTGTTGGTTTGGAATACGGATACCATTACTTTAGTGAATGAGATAAGCTTGAAAATTCGCCAGCCCAACAGTGTTATTTTGTCAATTTAAAGGCAAAATTAAGAATAACCCCATTTCACCTCACTTAAATTATTTAAAAAATAAAATAATAATTCAGAAAATTATAAGCCAAACTTGTTGCTTCTTGCTTTAAGGGTAAGTGAATTAATCGATTCATTTGCCTGTGAGACAGACAGTGTAAGAAAACCAGTGTAAGTCTATGATGGGTAATTTCCTTGCTTCAAGGTCTGTTTCCCCAAGAAGACTCCCCATGAATAGATCCCCTTGTCTCCCCTCCTCCCGTCTCCCCACCATCCCTTGTTCTCTGTACATCTGATAGGCGGGCTGGGTAAAGAAAATATTACATAAGCATGTGTTACATGAAGCCTGGGAAGGAGGCTTCTTTCTGTAACAGGGACTTGGGTTACATGTGAGGGTGTCTCTCGGCCTTCTGGGAATATTGTTTAGGAAAATATGTAGGAATATTTTTTAATTGGCTTTGGGTGATGTGGAATAAAGCTTAGAAAAATATGTAGGAATATCTTTGAAATGGCTTTGGGTCATGTGGAATATTGTTTAAAAAAATATTGGAATACCTTCTTGCTTGCTGAGTTCAAATCAAAGGGTTCGTGGAAATGTCAGAATATGTGAATACTCCCTGGGGATATTGTTTTGCAAAATATCAGAATATCCTTAGAAATATTGCTAACCTCAATGGAAATATCGTTTTTGAAAAATATAGCTATATATTTGCCTGAAACACATCTTCAAGGTGTATTAGAAACCAGCCTTTATGGGAGATTTCAATTCTATTGCTTTAAGTGGAACCCTTTTCACGATCACTACGAGAGATGTGTTCAATATATTAAACAGCTCTTACTTAAATACCCATGTAAACTGGAAATAGTAATAAGTCTTTGCAATACAGCAGCTTACATTGGTCCATTTCTGTATGGCATGCCATAATCATAAAGTCATTGAAATTAATTAGCAACTTCATTACTTCATTACCTTAAAAAAGGGCATTTATGAGTGTGTATATTGACAACGATAAAATTATAAAGGGCATGTAAGCGGTAAAACAACATTGTTGCCCCACTCCTATGACAACTTCTCCTTCAAAACAAACCATCTAATTTCACAAATATGACATTTTGGATGCCTTCATGTATTAGAACTAAAACGGTTATAGATGTCATGTAAGCGGTAAAACAACAGTTGTTGCGCTCCACTTCCATGACAACTTCTTCAATACAAATGATTGAATTTCACAAATACGACGTTTGAATATGTATTGGATGCCTACATGTATTAGAACTAAAAGGTTAGTTCATAAATGTTTTTTGTACAGTAGTAACAGAAAGTGAGGTAGGAGCTATATTCTAGAGAATTCTATTTCTCAACATGACATTGCAACATGCTAATATCGTGAAGGTGACATGAGAGGTTGAATTTTAGCACCAACCTTTGAGTCATCGGTCATGTGAAATGTATATGTGTCTCTACGTCTTTTTATTTGTCAAATTTATGAGCCATGCAGTTTTGTGTAAAGAAAAGAGTCAGCCCTTCAGTAAGGTTTATGACAGGACAGTTGAATAACCTGCTTTGAAAAAGGAGAGAATCTGCTTTGGGCAAAATGACATTTCTTAAAAACATGAAGTGTAAGATTTCACTTTTAATATGTTAAAAGATTTATGAGTGTGAAAGAGCATGAATACGTAATTTATTTTCAAGAAAATTTAAGTGTTGAAAGTATGTTGTTATCTATATGTAAGTGAAGATGTACATATAGGTAACCCCGATGTGTTTGTGAAAGGGTCTTTCTGGAGGTATTTTCTTGTGAATTCTAGATTAATGGGATAATGATTTTGACATTATATCGACTTAAAAAAGAAGTTTTGGAAAATGTGTTAATAAAGTAATGCATTGTTAATTTTAGATTAATGGGAAGATGATCTTGGCACATAGATTGTCCGAAATTGTAGTTTTCTGCCAATTTAGGTTTCTCGATTTTGCTGTCGTATATATATCATATATTTCGTGCAAGTAAAGATGTTTGACATTTTCCATGAAAACAAAGTTCAGAGTAGTGAAAGCACGCCAATGTTTGAAGCTGTAAGATTTGGCAAGGAGTCTTCTCATTGCGGTCCTGTGTTGGTGGCGATGTAAAATTAGAGTATTACAATTGAGGGGGAATGTGGCAACAGGTGCTCCTACCTTTTTCGCTAACAAGTTTTTCCATCGTCAACATCCAGATGTAATTGTTTGAGAGGCTTTGCAGCATCCATAGATATTTGGGACGGAAACTGCAAAAATTATACCTTTGATTTGAGTTTTGTTTGAGATATTTTTATTTTTCTATGAGTTTAAAAATTGTTCCAAAATATTTGAGAAAAGTTGTTTTGTGCCTGGTATAATTTGGTTGACAGTTTATGGTGTTTCCATATTTTATGAAAGTTAAGTATATTTCTTGACATTTCTGCAGAAAATGTCTGTGATACCTTGATCAATGATTTTGTTATTTGTTTAGGCTTGTGTTTTTGTTATTGTTTTCAAATGATTGTGGATGTTGTTATCTCTACTTTCAGTAATGATCACAGAGAGACAGAAATGTTTATTTACAGCTCAGTTTTCTTATATTGATCTATTTTACTGGATTTTAACCTTTGATATTTGCAACACTGCTATAGTTCATAGTATGTATTGATTAGTACACCTATCTACATATAGTGCCTCGTTCTGCGTTGGAATCATGCAAGGGACTCGCTCAGAAAATATATTTATTGTAATATTGCCGATAGTGTGATTCCTAAGATAAAAATGTTACCATACTTATTGCATGACATACGGTCGGTTCTTGATATAGATTTGTTGGTCGTCAAATAACGAGTTTATATGTTCCTAAGTATAGGTAAGCGTATTCTAGTGCCATGTTATAATAGTGTGCTGGGTATTATAGACCATTAGCCAACGACTGGTATGTTAACTACATCTACGTGAACGATATTACATTGAATTTCAGTACCAGCTGTGAAGTTATGAGTTGTTTACCATTGTGTCGATATCGCCAGATATTACAGTGATGTTTATGTGGCAGCTTACCTTGTGTTGATGTACAATTAGGCCAAATGATTAAAATAATTATATCATGGGTATTAAAGTTGTAGAAAAAATACATTTGTTAATTGACTTGAGTGCAGTACTATCATTATTTAATAAAAATGTATGAAATTGATGTCTTGACAATTTACACAAGTTTATAGTTTGCAATTTTCACGAGCACGGTTGCATTCTTCACCTGTGAGTCATCATAATGCTTGCTTGTTATATTATTAAGTCTAATTGTTATACATTTGTACTTGAACTGGTATTTTTATTTCTCCTAATTATGTCAAATTATCTCCAGGTTGAAAATGTTACAAAAAATACTACTTTCTCCATGACACATCTTCATTGAGCTTTCGAGTTTCATTGCTGTTGATAGTTTGTTGTTTAGGAAGCATTACTCATGATAAGATATTCCGATTATGTGTTTTGTATTTGCAACTGATCACAAAACTTCTGTGAAGCAAGACTACAGTTCTTTATTGTGAACAGACCCTATGACTACTTCTAAAACTCTAAATCCATTTCTAAAGCTCCAAGTCCCTTTTAATGCTCTAAGTCCATTTTTAAAGCTCTAAGTCCACTTAAGAATGCTCAAAGTCAATTTATGAATGTTCCAAGTCCACTTCTAAATTCCCTTCTAAGACTTAAGTTTATTATATTTGCTGAGAGACTTCTGTTACACAAGTTTATCGACTTGTATCTATATAGCCTTCTTCATCACATCATCAAACAAGATACACCAATCAACACCCTCTTTGAATATCTTTTAGTTAACCAGCAAGTGGACTGCAGTGTGGTGACTTGATACCAAGTACCTGCTATGACTTCATACATAAACTTGTCAGGATATTTCAATCAGAATTTTTAGTAAACTTGAGATAATTAGTTGACTGTTGCGGATCTACTTCATGGCAGTCTGATACGACATCATCCAAGAGTTATGTTGTTGTCGGTTTGCAGGGAGAGATCACAGATGATATACAATCACTGAGTGTACTGCACATGGAGATATACTTATACATATACATATACATATACATATACATACATAGCTATATGTATCTTTCACAACACATGTTATAAAGATTACACGCTGTCGGTGCAGTGTATTTGTCACGCTGGGAGCTTGTGATGGATATATCACATATTTTGTGGATGAATAACTTGGTTACACAGGACAAAATAGTCATGTTTGCATCATTGATGAATTATTTTATTAATGACTTTTTCGAGGCACAAGAGCAAAACAATGTTATTTCAATGTTTCGTACAATTTAAAAAAAAAATGTGTATCTATTTAAAAAATGGAGATTATGTGTTACATAATGACTATCTGGTGAAGGCAGTCGTACCATTTTCAAAAGGACAAATTTCAATATCAAATCAATTAAACACTTCCATTGGATATTGTAGGCATGGAGGAACTATGATAAGATAGTCCAGACCTGATTAACATGTTATTACATGCTTGGGTAGGTACAATCTGAGAACAGGAAGACTCAGCTGGTTTATTATTGACACATCCACTCCATCACTATAATAATACACTGGGACAGCCCATATATCACTCACATAGTTTTACAGCTTCTGCATAAAACAAATCTGAAACACTTTTTAAAGTCAGTGAAGAATTTATCCGAACTGAAAGATACCGAAGCTGTTCTAGCAGCTTTCTAACAGTGACATACCGGTACCCATTATTCTTGATTCAGTAACTCATATCTGATCAGTGGAAAACTGAGTTTGATGCCTAAATTATCAGGTGTTTTATTGTAATACTATTTGACCAGGGTTTGTTGAGATAGCAAGTTTACGAAACACGAAACGAAACACTATACATTTTCCTGAGTTAAACTTGAGCAATTGAGACAATGGCGAATCCTGAGAGGAGGGTGGATGGTGTTGTTTCAGCAGGTTTTAAATATTTAGCATTTAAATTTCATGAATCCCTTGGTAATCCACCCATCACAAACAGCAGCACTAATATGTGAGGCTGGTTAGCGTCCACCATTATAACATCAGATGTTGGCAGTAGTATCATGGAGAAATATTAGTCTACAATATATTCATTTAAACTAAGCTCATCAGGTATCAATTCTTTCTTTCATTATAATAAGAAAGATGTATAGCTTTAATTGCTTGGAATCTAGATATTGTATTATGCATATTCTTCACACAAGTTAAAAAGATGGAATTGTGTACTTTGTGATAGCTTATTTTATCCTGTTCTTCGTGAATATCCAACTCATTCTAGCACCAGGTAACACTTTCAACTTACCGGGTATTTAAACTTTGTTTTCCCTGTAAAGTAGTACCGGTATGTTTGTGGTTACTACACCTAGCCACCCCACCAACTCCCACTGTAAACATACTCTCTAGTTTCTTCTCTCTGTCAATGTTGATTCCTTTAATACTGAGGAGTGTTCAGTTCAGACTCAAACTATTCTGCTAGAAACCTTTCGTGAATAAGCTTAACCACCTCCAAAATGTATGTCTTGAATGTATTTGCTTGTCAGTAGCAAAAGGGAATAATTTAAAGGAAAACCTTATCAATGAATTCAGTTATTTTGCGAGAAGTTCTCAGAGTTAATTTCAGAACCCCTTAAAATATTGGGAAGAATAAAGTTGGTCCCTGTCGGAACATTCATCATGAAATCATGAAAGTAACTACAGGAAAAAGCATACACATAGTTGACTTAATGATAAGGGTATATACCCAAAATTAGTTAAAAATATGCATATAGGGTAATGTTTATAAATAAATAAATAAAAAATAGATAAAAATGAATAAATAAAAATATAAAAATAGATAAATTAAAAACTGTGTTAAAGATCACAGCAATGAGCTAATGATAGATACCATGTAAGTTGCATAAATTCCTTGGTGTCATTAATGGCTTTATGTCAGTGTATGATTGATAGCGATAGATGTGAAGATAAATATGTAAGTATACTGGGCCACATCATGCATGATCTCTTCATTAGCCATGTCTTCATGGACACACTGCCTGGGAGGTTTCAATCTCTTGCTGAATTATAACAGAATCTTCAATGTTTTTCTATCTAGTCAATGAGGTTTGACAAGTTATTGGTTCATCATTACCCTTGGGCTTTTGATAGGGATTTTCATGGAGATTTTTTATATTTTATTTTAGAAGGGACAACTTATTCCCTCATTTGAGGCTATTGTCTTCAGCTTCTTGCTTTGGTTTGGATGAAGGAAGTGTTATTTTCTTTCTGATTAAAATTGTGATTCTCTACAGTGGAATTTGTCTGTTTAGTTTAATTTGAAATTTGATCTCTTCGTGTCTTGTCAATGTCTAATTGATTGAAATTCACATCGATTCCAATGCTTCCAGTTTGGATAATTTAAATATGTATATTTTTCTCTGAAACAAAATGGAAATTATAACTTGTACTGATTATAATATGGCTTGTTCACCAGTGCTGGATAATGTAAACTGTACATGTTTCTTTATCAAAGCATAATTTGAATTTTAGATTATAAATTGTACTGATTGTGGTAATGCCTGTGTTGCAGTTCCCCAGTGCTGGATGGCCGGGCCCCAGAACAGTGATAGTGCCACGTACTGACCAGGGATTTGGATTTACCTTACGACATTTCATCGTTTACCCACCTGAAGAGACTGACGACAATTCTCAGGTAAGCGTTATTTCTGTTGAAATGAAATATCCATATTCAACCAGCCACCACCGACCAGCCGTCGACCCAACCCTTACCTCCTTCCCCCCAACCGCTACCCTCCATCTACACCCCCAGTCCATCTGAACTAATACATTTTTCATTAGCACTACCTTCTAGTGTCCTTTAGACTAAAATTTAGTGGAAATTTTTTAATTTTGGCTACCTGGTTTATCCTTATGATTATATATTTTAACATTTTTAGTTCAGTTTTTGTATTCAGTTTATCTAGACTTGCTGAATAAGGGTCTAGACTGTATTAAAGGCTCTTATTTTCTACACAGTCATTGGGCAGGATTATAGGTTTCCTTCAGTGTATACAGATTACCAAACAACCATATACCCTACCCATAAATCCTACCCCCTACCTTCTAAATCCTATCCCTACCCCCTACCCTCTACCCCCTACCCCCTACCCTCTAAATCATATCCCTACCCCCTACCCCGTATCCCCCTACCCCCTACCCTCTAAATCCTATCCCTACCCCCTAGCCCGTATCCCCTTACCCCCTACCCTCTAAATTCTACCCCTACCCCCTACCCCGTATCCCCCTACCCCCTACCCTCTAAATTCTACCCCTATCCCCTTACCCCCTACCCTCTAAATCCTACCCCCTACCCTCTAAATTCCTACAGCCTACCCCCTACTCCAACTGCACCCCCAGTGTATCTTTACTAATTACCTGTTCATGAGCATCCTCGTCTGGTGTCCTTCAGGGTGTACAGTTAACCCTCCCGATCATTACATCAAGAATTCCTGACATGGAAAAGTAGTAATGGAGATGAAAGTGTTTCAATTTGGTTTAGGGTGAACACTAATTTTCTTGCATAATGACAGACAACATCAATTTGTCCATACATGGAGTGCAGCCTGTAGGGAACAGGAAAGCAAAGTATGGGTGCTGCTTTAAATCAGAATGAAGTCCTTGATCCACCGTGTATTTGTAATTAGTTCCATTTCGAATACAAATGATTTTGATATAAAGAAAATGTTTACCTGTTAATGTCATGAATAGATGCTTTTAATGGGTGATTATTTGTCTGAATATTTGTGTTACTTTATGTATTGAACAGAAATGTATTCATTCATATATGTATGTAAATATATAAGAATTAAATTATATGCGTAGCTATGTGGCACCATGTGGTGAAATAATCAACGAGTGACCTAGATGTCTACTGAAATATATCTATTGTCGCATATTCATAGAATTTAGCTTATTAAAATTTTGTATTGAATTTATGGCTACTCAGCTTATACGGAAACCATAAAAGGCGTTACTCTGACATATTAATTATGTGTACGAGAAAGTATTTAGATCGAAGCTCCATATTTGTAATTTCTTGCTGAGTTTTAATCGAAGCTTCATTCTTTTCATATTGATTTTTCGAAATTCAGCTGAAATTTATACCATAAATTCTTACATTGCCATATTAATTATTATGTGTGTGAGAAAGCTTGTATCATGAGATCTGAAGCTCCATACTTCCAGTGGTGATATCTCGATCCTTTAAATGGATATCAAGTGGAACATGAAGGTAAATAGTGGATATGTATTTGAGATTAACAGTCATTGAAGCCTACTGTAGATCTGTAGATTGCCGTCACTTACATGTGAAGTTGCAGAAATTTCAAACTTTTCAAAACAATGGTCAAGAAATTGTTGCACTATGTCATTTTAATCGTTGTGTATGCTGATGTTTGCTTCTCTCTTCGTGTATGGTAGGGCATTCCCCATAAATATAATAATATACAATCCAGTAAGCATATGTATATACGCTAAAAAATGTGGATGTTTTCAATAAATAAGATGTTATCTGGATTTCTTGCTTTTTTTGACGGATTAAGACAAAATCCTTTTGTTGACAAGGAAGAGTCTCTAAGTTAAAACACCAGACATATGTTATGAGTGCAGGTCTGTTGTTGTGGTTGTGGGATGGAGGGATGTGGGATGGGTTGAAGGTTGTGTGGGATGAGTTATCTCCGAGCTATCTGCCAGGGTCTGTATCATTGTTTCCAAGAATAGGAGGGAAAACAAACAACAAGATTCCTGGTTACTGTGTTCCTACTCATAACAATGGGGGGGTTTATCAAATTTACATTTAACCCCACCTCTGGATTCATCCCATAATAGGGGATCCAGAATTGGGGGAGGAGATACACCTGTTGAAATGGAGGTGGGGGAACCCTCTGTCTGGATCCATCACTTGGTACCTGACATAAGGAGGTTGATGTCCATGATATTTGTCTATGACTTGAACTTGTATACTGCAGTGAAACAATCAATGATGAGCCCTAGGCAATGTGCACTGTATCTGTTAGCATATAGTCATAACATTCAAGTTAAAGCTTTTCATATGACCTTTTTTAAATGGCAACAACATGAACTCTTTGTATCAATGAATGATTTCGAGTTATCAATGTAAGTAAATAAAGCATTTACCTTTTGAACATCTTCAGTTAGGAATAAAAAACCAAAGATAAGAGCTGATTCATAATCAAGGCCTTGTGCTCCAGTTTCATTAGTTTCCAGTGTTGAAATTGATAGATTACAGTGCAAACAGTGTTAGAATATGACATCACTTCCTCATGATCATTCAAGACCAGAGCCTAGATTTTTTAAGCTCTCTTAGCGCTAAGATCATCGTAAGTACCATTCATTAACATTGGCTTACAACAATCTTAGCGCTAACAGCTTTGAAAATCTAGGCCGAGTACGTCTCAATAGATTATAGTACAAGAACTTTATAAATAATTTGACAGTATGTATCATATGTACTAGCTAGCATGGATATAAATTGCAAATTTCACTTCAAGATAGGTTCTTATGTTGAATTGCTCATAGTGCAAACCGTTAATGTATTCCAGAACCTTTGACAATGAAGTGATTTGCATTAAGGTAGGGTGCAAACATCTGCATTTTGAAGTGTAACACTTGATCAAAATGAACCTGTGCATCTTTGAAATTAGCATTTATCTAAAGAAAAGTTCCTCACAGTTTCTAAGTGGTTATTTCATCTCTTCTCCACTCTTGTTTGCCATTCTCCTAGGCTTAGATATTGAAACTGTCTTGTGAGGCAGGATAGCACAATGGTTAGCGATGACGATGCTTCGGAGCCAGAGGTCCTGGGTTCGAATCTTACCAGGAGCTTGTCAACTTTGTCTGCAATAGAGAGCTGTTCTATATGCAGTGAGGTTTGGTTGGAATGCTACACTGAATTTCATTGCAGTATCACCCATGAGTCGCTATTTTCAGCCTATGCTCGTAAGATTCACCACAATGCATAGCCATAATGGTGTTGCGGGCTTTCTCCCTGCAATAATACTAGCAGCCATTCAGCATTCAACCTTAATCACCTCACTGCACCTCAAACTTTATCCTACAGTCATACTCTTACATAAAATCATAGCTCTTCAGAACTCAGATTTAATTTAAGCTATCAAGCGGTTTGCCCTGATATATTGTGTAACGCACCACGCTCACAGTACAAAACAATCCAGTGTATGGAGCTTGCTGCACTCCTAACAGCTCTATGCACTCACGTTTTGGACCCATGCAGGGAAACGAGAGAAAACTCCCCCCATATGTCAAGTTTAATAATCAAAGTTTTAGCTTCTATTTCCTGGAGGGCTCATTAGTTAGTGCAGTATGTTAGGTCTGACCTAAGGTCTGGGTTCAACTCCGGCCAGGTGCTTGCAATTTAGTTTTTAGTGAGGAAATTATGCACAAGCTGTTAGTTTTGTTTTTGGTTTAAACATTTGGTTTACAGGTTCACTGAACTGTTTCAAGTTGAGAGAAACACAAATTTAGGAAAAAGCATATTCAGCAGTATCTAAGATATACAATTATTCCTTCTGAGGTGTTGCTTTTGATATGACTGATTTTAACCCCAGCAAAGAGTGAACTACATTTCAAACCGAATGTCAGCTGAAAATATGATTTGGAGATATGATCTATATTTATCACTTATGGCAGGAGATAGAATCATGTGTTTTAGATTGACCTTCATTCTCTCCACCAATTAGCCTTTAACCCTCTTGATTCCAGACATATTTCCTGCTAACACATCTCCAGCACATGCAGCAGTCTTTGGCTTGCAGAGGGTTAAATGTCAGGGTCTGATGAAAGGCTCCTGTCTGTCAGTAGTGATTACCTACATATATACCTATATTGGTACAGATAACATGCTTCCGCTAGGCTTGTGTGAGGTGCTTGATGTGGACCATGTTTTGTGAAAGCTTTTTTGCATCTGGCGTTGTGGATACAATGATTGGGAACAAATTCAGCATGTGGAATCATCTTGAATTATCTTGTTGGTGCTTGCAATTTATTAATTTATTTGGGAGCAAATTATGCACAAGCATTTTGAGATATTTTTTCCGTCATTCATTTTGGCCTTAAACCTTATCAGACCCTCAACTTGGATGTAAGTTCAACTCTCATGGGCCATGATCGTGAATGTCAGTTCAACATCAATGGGCCCTGAACTTAGATGTCAGTTCAAGCCCCATATGCCCTAAACATGGATGTCAGTTCAACTTGAATGGGCCCTGAACTTGGATGTCAGTTCAAGCCCCATGGGCCCTAAACTTGGATGTCAGTTCAACTCTCATGAGCCCTTAACCTGTATCTCAAGTTGAACTCTCTGAACCTGCCCAAAGACAGAAAGACAGGCATGCAATTGTAGATGTGAAATATGTGATAGTAAAATTCCCAGCATTCTCTGTTGTCAGATATGATTAGGCTGCATTCCACGTATTTATCATCGGCATTAGGTTCTCACAAGTGCGCTGACAAATTAATGAGGGATTTTGTCGAGGATTATGTTGACATAAAATAAAATATTCAAAATCTGTTATATCAAAGGTAAATAGCAATAAGAAGTCAAACAGGAAGAGATTGATGGTATAATTAAACATGGACTTTCGATATCCATTAGCCCTTGGTGAAAGTAAGATTCAGATTTCCTACAGGCACTCAACTTCCCCTACAGGTCACAAGCCAGGTTGAGCCAGTCAGTCCACTTTCCTACTGCACCTGAATATAGTGTGTGTTGCTATGGTAGCACAGTGAAAGTGATGAAATGCAGCAAGGCTTGAATTAGCCAGTGATGGAGACTAGCCCGAGTTATGACTTGTTGTTGGAAGGTCCATTAATCTCGCTTTAGGCTACCAAAGTTGACCCTGAGATGCATAAACAAAGTAGGTTGAAGGCACAAAGTATATTTCCAAATTTAAAATTCTATAAATATTTTGTGAATTAAGGATTATAAATGATTTTCACCAACCTATGGGTAATTGAATATATTTTTCAGAGATTAAAAATCAATCTTGTGAAATCTTGTCTCTAAAGTACACTTCAGGTGTGTTTAGTGTTTTAGAGATTATTTGTTATTGTCACACACCAACCATGAAATGTCTCATGATAGACCGGTACACAGTCTCCAAACTGTTGTCTTTACCCCCGTTCAAACATGGTTCAAATATCTAATATTCAAAGGTCAAATTCCTTTCCTCAACACTGTAAATTAAAGTGATTATCAAAACATTTGTGTAAGCAAAATTGTAGTGTCCTGATAACGAAATCTATTTTCTAACCAGCAAATCATTTGTTGGAGATTCCATTATAACATTCAAAAACTATTATCAAAACAAGAGAGCTTTCTATTCGTATATATATCCGTAACAAAATTAACCCTATTCTAAAAAGGCCCTTAGGCTCTTTATCACTAACATGTTCATTTCTGGTTCAAAATTTAATTTAAATATTTACAATAAAAAAAAAACCTTAGTTCTACAGAGACAAGAAGCGAGTCTATTTACGGAGAGATATCGATGTTGTGACAGGTGAGAGAGATATGTCCCTTATCTCGCCTCGCTGTGTGCAGCTCGCTTACATAGAACCTGGCTGCATGTGCATGTGCATGCATGCACTTTCGTGCTGGCTCCGTTTTGAGCAAAACGTGTAGTGGTGAGTATTTTTCGTGTTTTTAGTGAGACTCTCTTTGGTTTTATTGACAATTGACAACTGATATATAACCTAAATGACATTTGTTACCATTTTATGAGGCATTAAAATGAAACTGTTTGCAGTAAATTTTAATGAACAAAATTATGGCCTGCAGGTATTTTATTTCATTACAAATCTCTTTGTTTTAATTCTTTGAGGAATTTGTTAACAGCTGAAACACAGCACAACAACAGTTACCAACAATTAACAGCATAAATAACATTTATTTACTAATTATCTAAATAGATACACCTATATGCTAATTATATAATATATTCATGCATGATAACAGTTCAAGAATCTATATCAAAATGTTAAATTAAAAAAGTTTGAATATCCTTCTCTTTTCCTTATAATATATTTATATTAAAGTTCATTTTAATCATATGATATCAATAATAAAGGTCTTTCAGCTCTATGTGTTAATTAAAGCCCTTCGTTAACAATATACATTATATATAGATATATAGATAATTAATTACTGCTCTTTTGACCCAGAAACGCAATGCCTGGTTAAGTCTGCAGTGAGGCAGCTCTAATTCCATGTACTAATTAACTCCCTGAAGTTAAAGGAAGATTGATGGAAAGTGATTTTCCTCAGAATCTGCAGCGCGGGGTAATGTGCTGAGTAAGCGTATTATGTCTTGATTAGGTTTTCCACTCATTTACTTCTCCCATATCAGAAACATCTCATTTAACTTTTAACTTGCCCGGAGAATATCTCGGGTGTTTAAATGGTTGAGATTGGTTGTCTGTGATCCATGTAAGGCAAGATTTTATTGGAAATTTTATTTGTGTTGGTCATGAATAGCTGCAAAAGCAATTCTAACATGACACTATATTTAGAATGAAAATACTGCTTTCTGATTGGTTCCTCGTAACAATTTTGGAGTAATTATTTTACCGATAATCACCTCAAAATATTTGCGACCGATTCACATTCCTCCGCGTCGCACGCTTTATACAGCAGCATATCGTTGACCGAACAGAAGCGACAAAATGTTCAAGTGATCACATTTCCTAAATTCCGAGCATCGTGTCCTCAACTATGACACAAAATAAAGCTCTTTCGTCTTGCTTTCAGAGTAGCTTCCCGTGATTGTAGAGGACAACTACGTTTAGAGTAACGTCCCTTGAAGCCATACCAAGCGATAAAACCAAGCAATCGAGGTGGTCGTTGACTGGATGGACATTGAAATTGTGTCAAAGTTTTCTGTTGATATTGTTCTCAATGAAACAGTATGAGTTATATTTGAATATATTTTAGTGTATATATAATTTTGTTCATTAAATTTTGACTGAAGTGTGTTCTTCGAAAAATGACCAAGCAGCTTCTCACTCGAGTGAAACAGGTCTGCACTGGTTTGACCTTATCACGTCGCTGTGGCGCAAGGCAAATAACATAGTTCCTCGTTATTTTTCTAATTAGTCATGTTAGAATGGAGATAAATGCCTTCCGTTTTTGATTTTGGGGTTGTATGTTGTGAATTTGTTACCCCTAAATTAAACATTTCAAACCTCGCAAGCTCGGTTTGAAATTAAATTTAGGGGTAACAAATTCACAACATACAACCCCAAAATCAAAAACGGAAGGCATTTATCTCCTAATTAGAGTGTGAAATTAACCCTTCATCATGATGGTGTCTTGAATTATTTCAGGTAGTCTATCTTTAACCAGAGGGCGATTCAAGATTCTTCCTTTTCTTAACGAGTTACAAATCCTGTAAATGGGCTATTCAGAATTGTGATACACTGATGAAAACAGCAGCTGAAGTTGATTTAAACATATTTTATTCACATAGAAAAGGATTAGGAACAGGTTATCCAACTTAGAATACCGGGCCTCTCCTTGGTATGTACATAGGTGACTTACATTTACAAACCAAGATGACAGTAGTTGACAGGAAAGTAACATACAAGGTGAGAAGAGGTTCTGCAGAATGATAGCAACATGCTTTTCAAATAGCTTTGTCTCACTGATGAATCACATTTATAAAGTCAAACTTTATGCATGGTGAAAATTACCATTTTATAGCTACCTGGTAGTTCATTTAGTATAGTTCGGGATGATATAAAGGCGAAAGTTGCGATTTTTCATTTAAAACTGGACAATGTACCACGGCTGGCATGTGACTGTTTGTCAAACGTAATCTAATATATCAAAAAGTAAACAAATATTTAATAGGTCATAACTACTGTGCATGTAAATACATTTGAACCGTTAAGTCAGCAAACGAGGTATTTTGAAACGCGTGAAAGCCAAATAAAATATAAAAAATAATGAATGTCACTTTAAAAGGACAAACAAATGACAATAATGTCAAAGGTTAATGTAACAAATATTTTTAAAAAATGGTTGCATATTTTTCTGTTCTTTGTTTTATGTTTTTTCTAAGCAAAAGGGTTGTTAGGACTTAAAGAATAGGTTAAGGTATCACACTGTAAATAACATATTTTAATACATTCCTATGATGCATTTTCATTAAGCAACAGAACATATTTCTGAATCATACAGAAAACAGCATGACAACAACTCTAAATAACGAGTTACGTCAGTTATAGGAATGATTTCATCCCTCTCAGTATAGTCTCCCAGAAAATCTAAGAATCAGAAGAAAGGGAACTGGGTACAGAGAACGGACGAGGAAGCGCCAAATGTTGATGTTTTGGCACCTCATCCACGTTTTCTTCGTCATAATGGTATCCAGGTTTGTGTACTTGCGCAAGACTGGATCTAGGGGTTGTCTGTAGCTTGAGAACTCTTTTGTGCTGGAGGTAGTTAGCTAGTGTCTGCCTCACCCTCAACACCTACTACCTCTTTCGCTTTCGCCTGGCTATAGTTATGATTCGCCAAATATTCACTTGGATTCGACATAAAGTAAGTTTGTTTTCATAATAGTAGTTTTTTTGTGGATGGATGTTTCGATGTGTATATTTTAAAAATTTGTATAACCTTGATATATACCTACTGCTTTGATCTGGCGGTAGTATGTATGTTTACGCAAATTAACTTGGGTTTATTTTTAAGTTCAATGCTTAAAAAAACATATATTCTAGAGCATGACATTGATATATTAAATGGTGACCTCTCACTTGGAAATAAAAAGAAAAGTTAACATCAATACAACATTAAGGTCAATGCAAAAGATAATACTTCTTCTAAAACATAAAGTTGATACTTTCTATGTTGACTGACAGGCGCCATGGTAGCACACTTACTCATGGATTTTACAAAGTAACTGACTAACTCCAATTGAAAAATAACCGGAAAGTTGCTAATGGTTTCTGAGAAATTCTGAAATACCAAAAGTGTGTCACCGTGACTCTATAGAAATAGATGGAACTGTCGACGTCTCTACAGATGGTATCAGTAACCTTTATCAACAATTGTTGGATGATTTGAGAGAATTAAAATGGGTTTTTTTTTGTTTTGAACATAATGGAATTATTTATTTTACTTATTTGATTGTGTGTTAAGAAATAGTAATGGGGTTTTATCTGGCTGGAGTTGTGTTATGTAGCAGACTGGAATCCTCAGCTAGGTCAAGTTACTCCTTTGAATTCTTTGAGTGTCATTTGGGGCATTGGCATACCTGAACTTTATAAAAACTTCTCAAGTTTTGGACTATTCTAAGGCAGAGATTGTGTCCATCTTTCACACATACCTCACAAGAATAAAATGGGCTGTCCTCTATGTGGAAGTTGTCATTTGTAAAGACTACTTCACACTTTTCAACTGTTTTAAGAAAGATATTGTGTCCATCTTTACATCTTTTAAAGTGGGTTAGTCTCTATGAGAAACTTGTCACTTGTTAAAACTGCTTCACAGTGTTCAACTGTTTCAAGTAAAACGATGACGTCCGTATTTTGACCAACAAGGTTCAACCAAAGAGGGAGCTGGTAAGTCATTCCTGGTAAACACATTACTAACCCATGCTGATATATATATATATACCAATGAAAGCTATATATATATCTGGTTGGCAGCATGTTGCCTCTGGCTTATCTTCCCACGTAGGTAGGTAGGTGAACTTCTCCAGGTAACACTATATCAGAAAGTACCTACGTTGAAACAATGCATTGTCCTGTTGATGGAAGGGGCTGCTGAGGTCATAGACGGATGTGATCTAGGTAACACCTGTAGGCCTCTGTTCACTGTTTATGAAGTCTTCTATCACCAGACCTTGTGGGTTCGTTAAATTAGATGCTTGGGTGATTTAACTTGCTTATAACAGTGATATAAACATATCAATAAATTGCAATGACTTTCCTCAATTTTAACAAAGTTTGTGTTTGAAACAATATGCCCTCCTGTAGAGGGAAAGATGCTGTTGAAGTCTTCGTTGCTTGATCTCGCACGTTTTATATAGTTTTATGTCAATAAATTGCAAGAATTGCTCATAACGTTTGAAGAGTTTGTACTTGTATACACACCTGAAATAATGAGAAGAGGCTTTTGGGGCCACACCTGCGGATAGTATCATCTTTAATGTACTGATTGCTAACAGTATCAGATTAGCAATTATCTAAAAGACTCATTAAATGAAATGCTTGAGTCGTAGAGGAATTTCACTCCGACCTGTGACCGACTGATTCTTGTGTATGAGGTTATATCTTCAATAACTTGCAATGACTTTCCCTAACATTTAAAGAGTGTACCTTTTCCCAGCTGATTATACCTGTACACACCTGAAATAATAGTTTTACCTATACACACCTGAAACAATATGTTATGTAGAAAGAAGGTTGTTGAAGAACGTCATACCTGTATATAACATCACCTGTAACAGAAAGATTAAATAAATTAATTAAAAACAGTTTACATAATCTTAGATCAACAGATCATATTAGCATAGCATCTTATTCATTTTCCTGGCATCTTCTTCTAGCTCTTGGTTATCTCCTGAGAGTGTTGATTACCCACAGTTCAATATTGGTGAACTACTACATGAAAGTGATATTCAAATTCTGCATGGATACCATGATCCAGGGTGCAGTCAATGCAGTAATTCAACCCGCATGTTATCGAGATAATCTGTATACCTGTCAATTACAGGTGTGCTCGTCACCTGATGTTAGTCTCAGGTAATCATACTTCGGTAGGTAGCTCAATGATTATACATACACAGGGGCGGGATAGCGCAGTGGTTAGCGAGTTCGACTTCGGATCAAGAGGTCCGTGGTTCGATTGCAGCCAGGGGCACAGCAATTTTGTCTGCATTGGAAAACTGTTCTAGACGCAGTAAGGTTTGGGTGCAATGCTACACAACATAGCTTCATCCATGGTCCGCTAGTTAAAGTCGTTGTGCACAGGTTTCACCACAGTGCATAGCCACATGGTGTTTCTCCCTGCAATAATACTAGCAGCCGTGATATAAGTGAAATATTCTTGAAAGCAGCGTTAAGCAATAACTGCATAAATAGTCAAGGCCCCTTGAACGTGTGGTAAGCTGTCGGTACGGTCAGTGCTGGCAATAGTTGCCTGACTCTGAGGGTGTGGGTTCGAATCCCGCAAGAGACTCTGCCCAAAAAAAGTACAAGAATTTGTACTATTTAATGTAGTGTTATCCAAAATGTAACAATGTTATACATATACATACTGTGACTGCATTCTGCAGATATCTACCCAAATTTTAACTTTTGGGTTAAAAGCCAAATACCACTGCCTGTGTTCTTTGATATGATTTAAGTGTATATGTAATAGTATTACCTGCTCTACCTCGTTAACCTCAGGTAATCATCCCCTGGACCCATACCTATATACTTATACATTGATTACAGTTATACTTACGTACTTTGCACTTGATTGGATATTGTCCTGATTGCTTCTATCTCGGGCAATCAGACCTCCTCGGTTCAGGTATCTGTCATGAGTCTGTAACTGAAATAGCATGTGTCCACCATTGCATTATATCTGTGTTAATTATATCTTTAAATGAAACATTTTGTATATTTTCTAATCATATATTTTGTATTTTACAGGGAGAAGATCAAGATCATCATGGCGGTGGTGAGTAAAAATATGAATCTTTCATCTTCCCAAGAGATATTCTAATATCATTGATTAAGTTTTAGCACATTAGTGGTGTCTATACATAGATGGGAAATGTGATAACCAATCATTGAACCCTCCCTTTAATGAAGTCTCACAGACTGATGTCATCCTGTACGTTAACTGGTGTGTACAGGAATTTAAGTACCTACATGGCTACCAGTTCAAGATGATATTTAATGCCTTGTAATTATCCACACACATCACGTTTGGTTTGTGTTGGATGATTACTGTATGCTGTTAATGTAACAGTAGTGAAATAATATATGATTCATGGAGCTGTTCCATAAGCTAATCTTAGTCCTACAATCAATCATAGCTTAGAGATTGACTTATGATTGATGTTACAGTCATGGTTATCGCCTTTAACAGCCCCCTGAACAAGAAGGTAAAGAAAATCAAGATACAAAATAAGTTATTATCAAATAGTCAAAGGTTGAAATAGAGAACAGATACAACATTGTAATATACTGCTGTAAGATAAAGTCATGTAGTAAATTCATTATCATCTGCTTACATGGTAACAGCTAGTGTTATCCAAATATAAGCATGGGATAAATGTGTTATCATCTGCCAGCGTGCTTGCATCGCTAAGGAATGGGGTCAGAGTGACATGGAATGTGTGCACTGATGTCAGATTGGGTAACGATCGTGTTATGCTGTAACAGGACACATGATATCCATATGACACATGGTATGGGGAGAAATTAATGTGGGAAGAGTTCTCTCTCTGTGAAATAGGTTTAAGTTTTGTCATCAGCTAACCTTTGTGATTGAATTAGAAAACTCAGCCATTGGAAGTACTTACAATCTTTAGATTTGTTAGAGAATTAAAAATTGAAAAAGTTTGAACCTTGAATCTTGTTCTACACGCAGTAAGGTTTGGGTGCAATGCTACTCTGAATTTCATCATAGTACCACCCATGGTTAGCTAGTTCCAGCCGATGCTCACAGGTTTCACCACAATATATAGCCACATGGTGTTGCAGGCTTTCTTCCTGCAATAATACTAGCATCCGCGATATAAGTGGAATACTCTTGAAAGCGGCGTTAAACCCCAACTCACCTCACCTCTTTTCTTATTTCAACTGTGCTTATAAAACCATAGTGAGTAGTCAATTTACAGGAATAACAACTAATCCAAATGCCCTTTAAAGACTTGTTAGCAAAGGGATATGACCACTGCCTGAAGTAATTGGATATCCTTGAGTTTCCAGGGCCCATATTTTCGAAGCTGTCTTAGTGCTAAGATAGTCGTAAGTCAATGTAAATGTATGGCACTTACGACTATCTTAGCACTAAGAGAGCTTCGAAAATATGGGTCCAGGTTATTTTACAGCAAACTTATCTCAGTCTTCCAGATACCGTTTTCTATTTTAACCAATTAGTTGTATATTAATATTTTACATAAAAAATATTCAATAACTTCTTTAACTCTATTTTCGGGTCTTTTATGAGATAATTTTATCATGTATGTATCGCTAAGTTGATCTGAAGCATTCGGTCATATTTGCTGACATGATCTTAGTAATTTCCAAATTTATGCATGCTCCACTAGTTGGGAAAAGTTTTAAGATTGTCTCCTACAATTTGTGAAGAACTGTTAAGGAAACCAAGTGCAATTTGTGCACGGAAATATGACTGCATTTGTAAAATAAAGCATTTTATAAACAAAATAAGAAATAAATGAATATAAACTAAAAGCATTTTCAGATCTGCACAGAGTTTTTCATTGAGAGAGGTTATCAGAGATATTTTAGAGAGAGATTTCTGCCGTGAGATTAAGAGTTTAGGTGTCTGTTATACAGATCAGTGTAGGTTTACAAATACATGTCCCTGGTTTGAACCCTGCGATCTTCATCACCCCTCTCACTGTGCTGTGTGTCTGCATCACGATGAAGAGAGATGCTTCTCTGCTACATCCATTACCCAAACTTCGGTAAATTAATGTTATTTTTGGAGTAATCTACGATCTAACGAAAGTAAGTGATCTCATTAAACATATATATATATATATATAATCTCAGGCTAAATTATGATCTTAAAAAATGTTTTTCTCCAACATGTGATGCGATGTGTCAGTTATAAGTTTACTAGGGGACTTAGATATAACAAAATATATTTTTTCTTAGGTGATTGATCTTCATGAAATAGTTTTATTTTTTGTGCTAATAAAATTTGTTATGAAGTTTTTGATATATTTACTGCATAAATACTGAGTCCTGATTGAAGTATGACTTTGCAAATCAATATTAATTTTATTCGGGTATATCTTATGTTTTAATTAATTCAAGAAAGAATCTGATGAGTGATTGTTGATTCTGAGGTTGTGTACGTAAGAAACTCATCTCAAACATCATGTCTGCCCACTACTCCCTACAGGGTTCATTCAAACTGAGTCTACATGCTGTTTGCAGGGGAGTCACAGTGCATGTGATGTTAGGAGCTGGAATGTTGTGTGCTCCACACAGGGTTTGTTATGTCTAGCCATGTGAGGAATGTCGCAGGTCCTGTCTAAATGTTGCATCATGGGTAACAGAGGAGAAAACTTGAGATCTTAATTAGATTTCTAGATTGACAGGATTTTTTATCCAAGCTGATAAGACCTTTGAGATAGGGGAGTCTTTCAACAAATTGAGTAACATCTTTTTTGCGCAGTTTGACACGTCTCGGTTACACAGTAAGACCAAGCACTGTAGTTATCTAGCTGAATCGTTGATTTAGTTGGTTGGAATTTTGAAGAACTCAAGAAGTCTTTGATGAGCATTTAGATGTGGAATACATAAGAAAATCAAGATTTTCTGGGTAATAGCTTCTTTATTGTGACGTTTCGGAGTATATGGTTAACCTTCATTAAATAGGGATTATCAAGAATTTTTTGTGGCTTTTCTCATTTTTGAGACACTAATAAGTTATATTTCTAATAATAAATTGCATTATTACTCGCCCGTTGAAGATATCGCAGTTTAATAAATCTACAATGTTATTACACAGTATGTAATAACATCACATGCTGCCGATTGACGTGACATCATAATGGCAAAAATATGACGTCGCAATGTCAGCGCCGTGGACGCAATGGAGTGCGTCCCATTTATCGACAAGTTTGTGGAATTATTTAAAGTGGCATTTAAATCACTGAGTAATAAATAAAATACTAAACGATGTTCCGTTTAATAACATATTTATGAAACTCGTGAGATGGTATTTGTATTTAACTCGCTTTTGCTCGTTGGATACAAAACACTCGCTTGTTTCATAAAGATGTTATTAAACGGAACATCGTTTAGTATTTTCTTTATTGAAGGTTTTAATCCAAAATATAAGTGGATAGGCTGTCATAGCTGATAACTATAGGTATCCAATTTTCAATTTTGTCCCAACATTTTACAATTCCTGAAAACTGGCTCTCATAATGGTTTGGCAGTAATTGATTTACATTCAAAACAATAATGCAAACTCATCCAACATCCAACATTTCTTTTAGACTTTCTTCAAGCATCAAACAACCAGCAGTCAACAAAAGCTTTTCAGTTTTGAAACACATTCCAACACTACATTAATACCAGCTTCAAGCTATACTGTCTATATGAATACACAACATTGTGTAGCCAGGGACCTGGCAGGCTCTCTTCTGTCATCTATACAAGCCACCAAGGAGGAAAAAAACTTTTAATTTCAAATCACATTAATAACTCAAATCCATTTCTTTCCGATAAACCCATCATAAAACCTCTTTATCTCAACAACACTTTGTACTTACTTGATCTCGCAGATATTAGTAGCGATACTACTCAAGCAGCGTTAAACAATACTTACTTAATATATCTAATTATTGCAGACAAACGAAGCAAGCGGACAAAGCTGTCGAGCCTGGAGCCGATGGACACAATATTTGTTAAGAATGTGAAGGAAGACAGCCCCGCCCATCTAGCAGGACTCCAGACAGGAGACAGAATCGTGTGCGTCAATGACGAGTCCGTCAAAGGAAAATCTTACTCCCAGGTCATCTCTCTCATACAGTCCAGGTAAGTAAACCGTGGCAATCCTAGATGGAACTGTCAGATGCAAGATTTGGAAAACATGCCATAACATTGTCATATTTGAGATCACACTGTTTGAAATAGTACAAATTCTTGTGTTTTTTTTGGACGAGTTCCCTGTGAGATTCGAACCCCTATCCTCTGAGTGAAGAGGTAATCGTCAGCATTGATTGTACCAACAGCTTAGCTATTCGGCCACCATGACCTTGACAAAAACAAGATCCAATAATCAGTAGTTAAGTTTACTTTTACATTTAGTACCACTCTGACAGGTGTAACATATCTGTACTGTTTCAGATGGTGTGGTTATAACTATAGCAATGTTACAAGAAGACGCAAGATGTTGTTTTGACAAACAAATCTGAAAATCTGATACCAAAAACAAAGATTTACCTTCAAACACCTTAAGAAATATCACCACCAGTTCAATCCCGCCTGGGGCCAGCAACTTTGTCTGCAGTAGAGAACTGTTCTACACGCAATAAGGTTTTGGTGCAATGCTACACTGAATTTCAGTGCAGTACCACCCATGGTTCGCTAGTTTCAGCCGCTGCTTGCAGGTTTCACCGCAGTGCATAGACACATGGCGTTGCGGGCTTTCTCCCTGCCATAATACTAGCAGCCGCGATATAAGTGAAATACTCTCGAGGGCGGTGTTAAACCCTAACTCGCTCACTAACTCAATTACTTGCCTCTATTTGAAGTTACTTTAAATGTTCAAAGGGAAATAACTCTGTATGAAGATATGCTGTATCTTCTTGCATTCAACGCATGCTTTTCTTCCTTTCACAGTGATTCTGCCTTGAAACTACGAGTCGTGCCTAAAGATGAAGATATTCTGCAACTGGTATGTAGGCTATTTTATAGATTAAGAACTGGATTGTTTTTATGAAATAAGTTTTTTTTACATCAATCAAGCGAGCCAACCATATAGATAAGAACATCATTGAACAATATCACAGTTGCACCACTAACCATTAGTCTCTCAGTAGCCTTATTGATATCACAGTGAGATGAATGAGAGATTTTATTACACTTCACTCAGTTTTGTATTTTAAAATACAAACATGACCATGCAGAAATGAAATTAGTAAATGTTTTGTTCAATATTGTGTTATGCTCAATGTTATTCATTCTACAGGATAGAATTGTTGACTTTTAGCATGATGAAATTTAAATTTTACATAATATTTTAGCTCTATCTAAATAGTCTTTGAGGGACATTTAGAAGTGAAATATGTAAGAAAATAGATACACAATATAGATGTTGTTATCTAGAAAATCCTATGTTCATATCTATCTAAATACAATAAATAGTTAATAATTCTTCTAATTAAGTGTGTATAATATGGTGTATATTGTACGCCTTAAACAAGAAGGTGAATAGATCCAATAAAACTCGCACTTTACATTATATTTTAGCTTTATCGTATTCGTTATTAGTTGATACAGTAAATTTTACCGTATGTAGACGTTTATGGACATATTTATAATATTTAATTCTATTGCAGGCCTACCACTCTCAAGCTGAGGAATGTATATGTGGCAGTTCGGGGTCGCTAGACTCTAACGGACATGCTAGCGCACCTGCTCCACCTCCCATCATCCCCCGCAAACACCCCACGTCCTTCGCATCTTCCGACAATGTTTTTTCCCCGGAGCCCCGCCAAGAATCCCGGTTATCCTTCACAGTTAGCGACCATCGCAGCCAGGACTACTACTCCGACCCTCCCTGGGACTACGGACCTTATCCATTGAAAACATCGTCATCATTCAACTCGGCCCTGTCTTCGTATAGGGAGCCTTTGAAAAGTGATAATACGTACAATCGTGAAGCTTTTTTCCGGGAATCGGATTACGATTACCGAAATCCACATGGTTTTGAAAGTGTAAACATGACTTCGAGCGTGACTATCCCTGCAAAGAAATATTCTTTTGGTCTTTATTTTCCACCTCCCAGTACTGACAACAAGTCCAACAGTATGGACAGCCTAAACAAAGGCAATAGTCGTTATTCCAAAGAAAACATTCGTGATTCAGGTTCAGAGCTGCGTCCGCGGAGACTCGGGTATGAACATCGGCAACCTTCCTTTGACAACAATTCCGACAACTCTCAGTCACGAGAGAGAATTCTCGATTCCAAACCTCCTCCGTATTCCCCGAGTTCCAAATACACGAAACCAGGGAACGAATCAACATCGATCATCATCTCACGTTCTCACACAACATCGTCGCTGTCATCACCTGCCACCATGTCCTCCTCCTCCTCCTCCTCCTCATACCGGGGGCCCACCACTGGAAGGCGAGGAAGTGATAATGTAGACTATAAAATAGATCCTCGAGGAGTCAGACATTATGTCCCAGTTGTGCAAGCCAACCCTTTAGAGAAAACATCCAAAGCATCAAGTGTTGATAACATTGATTCTCGGGCAACCCGCTACCAGACTCAAAGGTCATGGCAGACGGACAACAAGTTTCGGGAACAGGGCGGGCAGGAAAGTGGTTTACGGACTGTTGTACTGAGGATACCGGTTGTGCCAGACAGACAGTATTCCGAGAGTGACATTCAGCCAGGGGTCAGAGGTCATGGCACTGCTTTTGCACTGACTCGTTCACCCGTCGGCACACAAATAGAAATTAAGAAGACTCCTCGTCAGATCGTCTCCCATCGTAAGCAACAGTTTGAGTTGGGCAGAAATGAAAACATCAGCCCGGGACTGAAGTTTGACAGGTGCAAAACGGAACTTGAAAAAATGACAACGTTTAAGAAGTTTGAAAGTGTTGCGAATCGCGCGGCACAGTTTGAACCAAAGCAGTCATCACCTGAACCAGCCACGCCAACTCAAGAATCGCCTGCTCAAACTCAGCCAGCCGTCAAAGTGAGGAAAATTTCAACCGAAAGGTACTCACCATCAGGTCACCCAGGAGAGAAACCTGAACGCCCGGCAACGTTAACAAGCTACCCAGATTCAGCGCCAATCAGGATTTACGTTTCTCCAGGCAGTTCCAGTGCTCCCTCCTCCCCAATTGTAGAAATAGTGCCAATGTTTCCAGACAATCAACCCATTACCAAGGTAACGACAAGTTTGACACATGAGCCAAGTTCACGTCATGTGACAGTGACGAGACAATTAGTGGAAGACGAACCTGTGTACACCCAGGCTAGGATTGTCCAGGAGAATATCCATGGAAACCGTCCCGTGAGGAAAACATCGTACCTATCCGCCGTAAACGCGCCCCAAAGTAGATGTAAGTAGCTCATTTGTTCTTGTAGTGTAGCATGTTCTTAGATGAGAGAAGGTGTGCCATATTGATTTTAGTTTCTCCCATTTCACAATTATGATAGTCATACTCCTCAACGTACGCGAGTATCCCCTTCCCCCCATTTCACCTCGACTCAAAATAATAAGCCCTTTATTGGCTGGGTCCAGAGTATTCCAGGAAACCAGGGATGACAATTTTCAGCTGTTCAAGAAAATCCTCAATCTCATTAAAATTAGATGAAAATTGCTGAATTCTTGATCGGAGTACTAGTTGTCGGTGGTCATGTGGGGTCATCTTTCCTAAAATTCAACCAATCACGTCCCTGCTTACACTACAAAACAATCTGAAGACTTCCTAGTTTCGTCAAAGATTGGCTGAAGTGTAAGGTCAAGAGACGTGACCCCAACCGAGCTCAGATCAAGAAAACAGCAAGGTGCAAGTGTAACTTCTCATCTGATTTTAATGAGATTGAGGGAAGCCTCATCTTAGGTCAAATGTTGATCCTGAAGATTTCTTTAATGAGGTGTGATTAAATTATGACTCGGAATGGTTTGGTACTAATCAATTCAACAGTTAACGACACTGCTATAATATAAAAGGAAAAACCATTTACAATGGAACGTGGCACATCTTCTCTGTATATGTTATAGATCCCTGTACTTAATTCCCAATTTTGTAGTAGATAACTGGTGATGGTCCATATATCCAATAACTTCAATATTTTGTAATTTTATTATATATATCTGAATAATAATATATATATATATAAAGTTATATACATTGTAATAGTTCCTAAAGTGTAAACATATACTGATGTTATCATGCATGATCTGTATCAAATATTTCTATATTTGTTTAAAGATTTTTTATTATTTTATTTATTTAGGGTCCTTTATTCACCGTTTAGTTTTCTTCTAAAGTGTGTTTAAAATTTTGTGTTTCTTTATAAATTCACTTGAGATGCTTTTTTGAACACAGTTTCAGTAGAAGTTGTTTAGAAAATTCACTTTGTCTTGTTTGTTTTGAAATCACAAAATCCGATTTGATATCGGTCATGGTCAGCATCAAAGTAAAATCTATCCAAATCCTATTTTGGAAATTTCAAGAAGAACCCTTGACGTTAAATGAATAATATTGAATAATATTTGAACAAAGATTTCAATCAAACATACATGGGGGGGAGTTAACAGAAACCATGGTCACTAGTTGAGAGGGTCCCTGCAAATAAGAAATATTTCAATGATTGATGCCAGCACTAAGAAATCGAGGATGAAAGACAACGTCCCCATCACAATAGTCCTCATGAATGCAATTACACAAATGTCAAAACTATAAATCACTGGACCTCCAGGTGACAGGTTAACTCTGTAAATAAATGGACAATTATGGTAAAAAGAACAATGGGAGAAACAAGCGGACTAGTTTAAGATTAACTCTCAATATCAGAATTGTATTGCACTAGAAAGTAGAAGACTTCTCTAGGTACGATAGCAGTCCAAAATTAAACGAAGGCCGTGTTCAACTAGGGTAACAAGGCATTTGCTCATTAATCACTACATGGGTACAGTCCCTGAAGGAGAGGATAAATGTAGCTCTACGAAATATGGCAAACAAACCTTGAAGAAATTAAAGTTAGCTCTGTCTCAGTGAACAAGATGTCTACTTTAGTAACTGGGCATGGACAACACATAATGAGTTGAGCTAAAATTTTGTAACTAGTTGAGGTAAAAAAAATTGCAAACTCCTTAAAGATTATATATGCTTTTAACTGTTGCAGAATGCTTTGAATTGAAAATAATATGATTTAAAAAAAAAAAGTCTGAACTTTGATTAATGGAGGTAAAAAATAAAATTTCGAGTTCATGAAATACCACTAGAGGAGGGATAACTCTTGTAAGGACAAATTATATCCCTCATCTCTCTTCTCCCTGTTGTGTCGTTCTGTAGGGACCGCAACTACCTGGAGTGATTAATGAGTTTGTATCCTGAAAAATTTACTATTTTGCAACTTTTATTCCTCGGAAAACTGTCTCTCTTAATGATTAATGAGTGATTACTTGCTACTAGTTGAACATTCCCAGTATCACCCTTGAACCTAGACAATTAGTTTAGGATATAATAGCACCACTAAAGTAAAACGAGTATCGCTTGATCAGATTCCCAAGATGCATCAGATGATGATGAGGATGATGACGACGACACGGTTGACAATCTGGAGAGCCCTTCAAGTATTCTGGAGCCGCTCGGCTCCAACACAAGTCTCGGCTCCAGTGCTACAAGTCTCGGCCTATTATCGTCATTTTCACATTTAGCTCCAGGTGTGTTCCGCTTGATGTGTGCTTATGGGTTGAAAACAAGAGAGGATTGTGGGGGAATTGGTTGTTCAGTAACATCTGCCATATTAGCTAACTCCATCATGCTATCAGGTTCATAGAACAAGGTAGATCACTCTCATTGACCAAGGGAGATCACTCTGATTAGCTAACTCCATCATGCCATCAGGTTCATTGACCAAGGGAGATCACTCTGATAAGCTAACTTCCATCATGCCATCAGGTTCATTGACCAAGGGAGATCACTGTTATTAGATAACTTCCATCATGCCATCAGGTTCATTGACCAAGGGAGATCACTCTGTCTCCTCTTCACAATAGTTCAGGGCCAAGTTTGCCTGACCAAAGCCTAGCAAATGATAGCAATTAAAAAGAATGTTGTACAAGCATGGGTTATGGCCACATGGAGAACATTTTGGATTAACACTGTTACACAGTCCAGTTAACAAACCAAACTATGAAACCAGTCACAAAGTCAGTCCCCTGCAGATTGTTCCACCATTGTGAGACAATTATCAGGCTATCCGGCGTTCCGTGGACAATCTGATGAACAATTGTCTATTTTGATCAGTGCTTTATCATCATTTTTTGTTCGATAATGTTGTAGTATACAAATCCCAAAACTACATCTATTACAAAAAAGAGATTGACTTCCAAAGAACGTTTTCTCCCTCAATCACGATCTGGTCAACTATTCTAAGCAGGCATACTTGGCCAGGTTTTGACTACCTGAAGAAAAATCACCCCGCTTTCATCAGCTGATATTGCAGGTCCATTTCATTAGACATCCATTTCTTTGGGGTTTTCAATGTTCATGTTCAAAATAACATTCATCATCATCTATGTACAACATTATCATACAATTTCATTATTGGTATGCAACATGACAGCAAAATTCACAAACCAATATTCCACAACTCAAGAGTCAATTGTATCTAAATCTTCGGTTTCACTCATGAATTAATGTGATCAATTCTGGGCCCCATTGCACAAAACAACTTTAACACAAGGTTAACCTTTGTTCCATCCTTTCGTCTAACACCTAGTCTCTGGAAAAAATACTTTTTCTTTAAACAAATCTATTTTTCAATATTTGCGAATGAGTCTCTGAGAAATGTCAATTGTAGTAGTGTCCAATCCAGCAGGCAAGTTTCAGCGGTTCTCTTTGAAAATGATGAAATAGCTTCTTATATATCGCATAACACTTATATCCCTACCTTTGAAAGCAATACAATTTCCCAACTATTTTTTCAAAAGGATTTTCATAGGATTTTGCAATGGGACCCTGATCCACAAAAGAAAAGGGAAACAGTTTCCCAAACAAAACTTGTAGTCATAAGTGTGTTTAGGGGGGATATCTTTCATAGCTTACTAACGGGTTGGTGATCTTTCACTGCATGTTTTTCTTATTCTGTCTGCTTGTCTGTTTGTGTAATCATTTTTTTTTTCCCTTTCCCCTTGTATATCTTTATACACATATATATAAAATTTACAGGCCACAATGAGAGTCTGTGTTTATTAGCTTTATAGCCAGATTACATTGAGACTGTCATTGTGAAAGTTAGTATAAAGAAATATCACCATATTATTAACTGAAATAGTTGTTTTGAGGTCTAATTAAGAAATTAAAGCAACTTACATTGAAATGATAATGAGATTAGATTTAAAAGTTGTTTCACTCAATTTGGTAAATCTTGGAAGGGACAACATATTTTACCACTTTTAAAATTGTGCAATTAATATGTGAAATAATGCTGTTATCCATAATATAAAATAAAATTTAAAGATGAATATCCATGTCAAAAGTTTGTATAAATTCATGACTACATTTTGATAAAAATGACCTTATTAAGTTGACGAATCCTACATGATTACCGTCTGCATCGGAGTATGATTGTACCCTCTAACCCATACTCTCCCGTGTAGTTGTATCGTCGACGGACGGCGCTGGATACTCGCGAGGTATGGGCGGCGATGTCACCACGGGGAGTAGCAACACCACCTTCCTCGGTCCCACCATGGACACCGTCATCAAGGACGTTCAGCTCCGGTCCAAAAATACAGGTATTAGTTACTCACGAACTGGCTTTAACATACAACATTAATTTGTCGGTATCATTTAAGAACTCACAAAAAGTTGCCAATGTCTGAAGATGCAGTCTCTCACCACAAGAATTCCATGTTTTCAGTAGCACCTCAGACTGTAACTGTTCTACTTTTAATTATAAGTTTGCTACTTCCAGCCATTGATTGCTGATTTCATCTTGATGCCTTTTTGCCTAAAAAAATATTGACAATTAAGCATTATGTAAATGAAATACTCTTCAAAGGGGAATTAACACCCAAAATCACCTCTTTGTTTCATCTAAAACTTTTGAATTTTTTTTATACAATAGAAACATATGAATTAAAGCAAACTATTTGACAGTTTCTCCGGAAGACGAGGCAGTCAAGTTACACAGACGGACATCGTACCTGATGGCGACGGCGAGGGACCGATCCAACCAACAACCCCTGGAGCAGTCCTTCTCTCCCCCGGCCTCTATACCAGAGGGACAGTAAGTAGACGGGGATTTTGTACCTTAAGTGACTCAATATAAGTCAAAACCAGAAATTAAAGCGAGTCGCCATCGGCTTTTTCCAAGGGGTCCATATTTATGTATACCCTGCAATCTCAACACTGGAGAGTAGCTTGGTTTGTTGGCAGGAAGACTAATCACCGCGGGTGTAAGATGATCAGGCTCTTCAACGGCGAGTCACTTTAAAGGGACACTGCATCAAGGATAAATATGAAATCAGATTTATCTACCTATGCTGATTAATGTGTCTGATAAAGAGTCACAGACCCCAAATTTCAATAATTTTCAGACAATTTAAGTAATTAGTAATAAAAACAACTCCATGTAGAGAGTGAAGCGAAGGGTAACTCCTTAGCAGACACGTTAATCAGCATAGGTAGATAAAAGTAATCTCATTTTTATCCTCAACGCAGGTACAATATAGCAAGTTTTCATTTCACATAATGCAAAAAAAATCCAACTCTCCATATAAGTAACGAATACAATGTATGAAACATAAACTTTTCTTATTTTCAGAATGTCAACCCCACCTCGCCATCCAAGCATTGACAAGCTAAAGTACTTCTTTGGTGAAAAGGTATGTTTCCTTAATGATCATCTCTTCACACAGTGATAGTTATGATTTACACTGTGAAATTATTGTACATAGTCAGTATTCACTCTCTCTCTGCCGCTAATGAATGCCCAAACCATCAGCAACTATGATCAAGTTATAAAGTTTATAAAAACTTTAATTGTATGGTAATGAATTCCTTTCGGCACCATTCATCAAACAAAGACCTGATGAATTTATAGACTTGTGATCTAACATATATGTATTGTGAGATATCACCTGGTGTCCAGGAAGTCAAACTTCATCATGGAATATATCTGTTTCTTGCAGACACCGTCGATCCTTGAGGCGACAGAGGGACGTTCCGAGCCCCCGGAATCTCCTCTCCCCGAGATCGTCAAGGAGGGATACCTGGCGTGTAAGACAACAGTCACAGATGGCAAGGTGGGATATCTAGCTGAACATCAAAATTCCAGATTACAAAGTGCCTCGATAAACAGATGTGAATATTTTTGGACAATTGGAGATCCAGAAACCTCTTTCTTATATTTATTTCGTTTCCAAATTAAGAGTTTGTAAAAAGTGGGTGTGAAGTTTGAAGGGCAGAGTTAACAGTGGTTAGAACATTAGACCTTGGACATGGAGTTTGAATCCTGCCAAGGGGTTGGCATTTATCTGCATTGGAGAAGTGTTGGACATGCTGATAACTTCTCTACAACATGATTTAGAGCACGCAATGCCACAGGCTTCAATACAACTCATAAACACAATGATGTTGCAGGCTCTCTCCCTTCAATGTTACTAGCCAGTAGCCACAGTGATAGAGTGTAAAGTAGAATACTACAGCAATATTAAATGTCATGTAACCGTTTGAGTATCATGAGGTTTGGCAATATGCTCATGGTAGTCGATTCAAAATTTTTTAAATGATTTAGTCGTTATTGTTTTATTATTTATGTTTATGTTAACATTTTATATTCTCTTGAATACAGAAATCGAGTGACCGGTCGTGGAGAGAACAATGGGTGGTGCTAAGAGGTCACTGTCTCTTCCTCTTCAAGGAGAAGCGCGACACAAGCGTGAGTTCTCATTGGCTAAAAATGAACCAATCATGGGGGTCAGCAAATATAATTTGTGGCTTAAACATTCCCTGTGGTGTGATCTAGATTAGAATAAATTACAAGGGAATGTTTTACTTATATTTTAGTCTTTGTATAAACCATTTTTAAGAGTTATCTCCCTTGACTAGCAAAACTGATGCCATTTTGGACCTTTGCAACCTGATAACATCATAAAACTATGTAACAATTCATTTTATCAAGTGAAAATGAACATTCTCATCAAAAATAATAAATTTGAACTAAAAGATATTCAAATACCCTGTATTTTAATTGAATGTGATCATTTAAATTGTTTTCAATAGCATGTTTTTTTTCTTCTCTCTATCTACAGAATCAATTCAGCTTTGACGAAGAGAAGCCGATCTCGATCAAATCAAGTCTAGTTGACATAAAACATGAGTATGCCAAGCGCAAAAAGCATGTATTCCAATTGAGTGCGTACAACGGATCAGAGTACTTATTCCAGGCCGAAGACAAGGGCACCATGTTGCTATGGATACAGGCGATCAAGTCCAACAACAACCCCGATTGTGACGTAAGATCGAGTCGTGTAAGAAAACTCAGCACTTTGTAGATGTGGGCTTGATAAAACTGGTGCTGTGCTGTGGCTTTGATTCATTAATATTTGTTTGTCCTCCCTGCTCAGCTTATAGTGGTCCCCACCCTGTTCCCTTCCCTTTCGCTCAGACCTTAATCCCACGGTGTTGTCCTCCCTGCTCAGCTTGTAGTGTTCCCCCACCCTCTTCCCTTCCCTTTCGCTCAGACCTTAATCCCACGGTGTTGTCCTCCCTGCTCAGCTTATAGTGTTCCCCCACCCTCTTCCCTTCCCTTCCCTTTCGCTCAGACCTTTATCCCAGGATGTTGTAGATGACTGCCTTGCTTTATTACAAACATTCTGGTAACTACCACTTTGGTAAAACTGCTATGGTATGAGTACTGGTTCGTTGCAAAAATGTTACGTTTCCTCATTTGTTTAGCTATTAATATTAGCCAGTGTGCCTTCCCGATGAGTTTACCTGATTAAACCTAACCAGCCGACAGTCAAGTTTCCAAATCAAATTGAACCACAATTTGGTTCAATTGATTAGTTCTAACTAGCTGAGAGCCAGTTTGCAAATCAAGTGGACCCAATGCTCCACACTCCCTCCTGTCACCCGTCCTAGATGCATTGGAGGAATATCTTCAGATGCGAGAAATCGTTTGAAGCATGTTCCTTTATGATTTTTGCTTTTTTGCTTTCAATTTTCATGAAATTTGGAATTGTTGATGATTGTATTTGATTCCTTAAAGTGTTAATTGATACTTCCCAATTGTTTTGAAGCAGATACTTTAATTAAAAATTAATTTAAAATTAATTGGATATTTGCTATTTAAAGTCATCTTGCATTAATGTTCATTGTCTGGGGATTATTATGTCAACAAACGGAGCTGAGTTTTCTGCATGCTTTTGCCAATTTTTGTTTTGCCTGCTTGATTTTGAGCTGTGGTTTTTTTGGATATGAATGTGTAACAATCGGTGATCATTTTGCTTTGATTAAATTTTAAAGTGATTAAAAAAGTGTAAACTATCTCATTAATATCAGCTCACACATGTATGTTTTGTTGATATAAATCAACATTGAAATTGACTTCTTAAGTCAATACTAGTATTGTAAACACAAATCACAATCAATAAACTCAATATATTTTTTATAAGTTTGTTAATTAATCATTATCAATAATCATTACAACCTATTGTACTCTTGTACTTTTATATTATCTGTAATTAACATATATAATTCTCAAATATTTTATAGGTATCAGGGTAATGAAAATATTGTATGAATATTTCCATTTTCTACCAATTATTGCTATTTTGTAAAATATTTTTTCAGTAAGGCTTACGATTAATGTCTTATAACTTTTGTAACAAATGATGGAGTCGTATATCTTATAAATTTTGAATTCAATAACAGGAAGAAGGGATAGGCAATGCGGATCTGATTCGACGCAAGACGTCACAGGCTGAGCTGACGCAAGGCTCGAAGACTTCACCGACCGCGACACAGAAATCTAGCAAGAAGTCGAGCACGTTGTCGTTGAAGAAAGCTGCATCACCTAGTGTCAAGCGGAAGAAGACAGGAAATGAGAAGGGTACGAATAGTGATACAATACACAAAACTGTTTCTCATGCAAAAAGAAAAAGTTGTTTCTCAATGTGTAGAAGTGTATTATATTGTAAGTGTAATGTTCCACAAACAAACATTTTGCATTGTGCGAAAGTGTTTTTGCAACGGGTGAAACTAAGAAATTGTTAAAACTCGTGGAAGTTTTATGCTAAATGAATGTTTAACAGTTGTGTCATCTTGGTAAATATTTTGTTAAATGCATGCGATATAAGAAATCTGTATTTAAAAACAGTGGTGTATTACATAATTATAATAGCTCTAAATTTAATTTAGAATCAAACACAAATTTTGAAATTGAATATTGTTATTGTTTCCACATCAGCATAAGTAAATACTTATCTTCAGTCAATATATTATTTAAAGCAGCATTGAACCCTAGTTACAGCCAGAGCCCGCAGGTTTCTCAGTCATGTAGAGCCAAATAGAGTTGCAGACTCTCCCCCTTTCTACTCTGAGCTGCAACGTTAATATTGACATATTTTAACTTGAAAACCCACCTGTGTTTTAATCTTCTCAGTTAAAAATATTGACTTCTGTTTATTTATTGCCGGAATAATATTAAAATATTTAAGTTCCAAAATTCACGTTATTTTTTAACCGCAGTTAAGAATGGTGATTATTGGTTGTTGCAGACTCCAAGTCGCGCGGCTGGAAGGAGAGGATTATGCCGAGCTTCAAGAAACACCAGGACAGCAGCACGTCCACCTTGTCAGAACTCGACGACGAGTGCATGAAGACCGCCGCGTTCGGTGTCCCTCTCGACCAGTGTATGCCCTCTCCTCACAATGAGGTAAGATATATCGTCACTTTACTCGTGTAACATTCAGTCAAATAAGATATCAGTAATTGTTTCTAGAATATTATTGAAAAATCCAGGAAATGCAGTAAAGGAAAAAGTAACCAACCCAAAAGTGTTTTTTTTTGTCAATTTAAAAGGTGAAATTAAAGAAAAATCTCAGAAGTTACCTGGCCTTATTTCATACACTGGGAAATGCCTTTCATAAACTTATCATTATCTCCTGAAAATTAACAATCTAGTATGAAATGCGTAATAGTCATCAAGATCTTGAATAAATAATACCTAGAGACTGGAGGGTTTGTCTCATGGTAGCAAAAAGTTTACATAACAGCAGAAGTTTGATGTAAATGAATGTTCAACTGCTTCAGTGCTATATATAGACAGGGAAATTAAACTGAAAATTCTGCATTTTTTACAACGGCCTACCTGAAACAACTTCAGTACCGGTATTTATGTTTATGCCTGACACCTGCATGTCTTATTTCCAGTATGTTCCCCTGATCGTGGAGTTGTGTACTCGTATTGTGGAGGCGCGAGGTCTTGACGTTATTGGCGTGTATCGAGTTCCTGGCAACTCTGTGGCTGTCTCAAACATGCAGGAAGAGCTCAACAAGGTAGATAACTCTTGTCTCTTAATGATCACTCACAACTCCTCACAGTGTTGTCATATGACTTGTTTGATCTAGCTAAAGATGAATGATTGTTTTTATCAAGATGTTTAGTCAAGACAATAAATATCATGTAAACAAGAAACTATCTAAACTCTTTGAAATTTTGAATCTTGTAGACGAAGTGTCATTTACTTAGCCCAGCAGGACTTCGATTGATCTGTTTGAGCTTGTTGCAAGCCTATAATGTCCATATTTATCCTTTGGGCTTCTATTTGAGCTGTGGCAAATTAAAATGTCAATTTGATCACTCAAATAAGCACTTCTTCTTTTAAAATTCATTCGCATCTCATTGTGAAGAAAATATTTCAATGTTTGTTTTTGATGTTTGCAGGGTATAGAGAATGTGAACATTGACAACGAGAAGTGGTTGGACGTGAACGTGATCAGTTCTCTGCTCAAGGCGTTCTTCAGGAAGCTACCGGAACCTCTTGTTACCAACAGTATGTTGTTTTGATTAAACCATAACCCTAACAGACAGTTAATCTCAGGATATAAGGCTATGGTCCAAATTACATTCAATTTCAACACATATATTGGATGCTGGTAATCCAGAAACATACCAGCAATATGGGAGGGAGATATTGTCACTTTTACCCAAGGGGTAGTGCAATGAATGGTTTTAAAACAAGTAACACACTTATTCAGTCAAAGTATATTTTATGGCTCTTCAACCACTTTCAATGTTGGTCCTTTTCAGTCAGTTTCAATGTTAACTATAGGCTAACAGAGTCCCTTCTCCTGTTACAGAGTGCTATTCAGGGTTTATCGAGGCGAACCGTATCCCGGATCAAGAGAAGAGGATGCTGAAACTCAAAAGGAGACTGCACACTCTTCCCGAACATCATTTCGAAACTTTCAAGCGGATGGCGGAGCACCTCAATAAAGTAGCCATGAACGGACACATCAACAAGGTGGGCGAAGCACATATTACTCAATATGTGAAACATTACTGGTGTCATATTTCCATATGTGCACATGTGATCGTATAACTTTTTCATATCAACCATTGTTTCCGTACTTTCTGTGAAGTACTTTGTTTCATTGTCTGTGATGGCATTTAACAATTTAAAGTGACATTGCTGGAGCGTGTTGTCAAGAATGCTTACAATGTCTTTACTGACAAATATTATATGAATAAAATAAGAAATGACGAAATGTTTTCACATGAAAGTGTGTCATAATATTTTTACACAATTTTGTTTTTAACCATGGCTCACTTTAGTCATACAAAATTTATATCAGCCTCTTTTTGAAAAAGACATATGTCTCAATAACGTGGATATAATATAAATCAATCCAGTGATGCTGCATAAAGCAATCTACATTTTGTTGACACCAACTATTTCAAATATTTTTATTGATTAAAGTGACATATAGAATATTTCAAATCTGTTTTCAGATGAATGCAAAGAACCTGGCGACAATGTTTGGTCCAACCCTGATCCGGCGGTCGCTGGAGGACACGATGTCGATGGTCGCAGATATGTCAGACCAGTGTCAGATTGTTGAGAGTGTCATCATACACGTGAGTTCATTTACTACACAAATCTTTGGAATCTCTTGGAATGTTCTAGTAAAGCCTTTCTTTACTGAGTCTCAAATCCCCCAGTGTTGCCTATGTTAACGGGTTATGAAGTATGTGAAATAGACAATTTGATTGGATTGGGACATTGATTTTAAAGCTGAAGCATAAGGTTCAGGAAATCAAATTAAGCAATTTCAATTTAGTGACAGCCAAGCACAATGTAAAGTGTTATCCATCTGACAACATTCAATGCAAATGGGCAGTGTTATTCCTAGGTGCCCACTGACAGGGTGATTTAATTCTGAGCAGATGGGACCCTTTTTCTAAAGTATCAATTCCCCAATCTTAATTGACAGGAAGTCAGAGGCTGGGCAGATATCACCCGGGGACCCCTTTAGGAACAGCTCTACAAATGTGTAATGTCTTACTTCTTTCAAAATTGCTGATGTAATGGAAGATTTATTATATTGGAAAAAATATCTTCTTTGTGTTTGAACGACTCTTATGTACCTTTCATACCTGCTTTGTGATTGTTTGCAGTACGACTGGTTCTTCAGCTCGTGGGAAGATGATCATACGGTTCCCTCCGAAGAGGTCAGCGAGACTCCCGTTGTTACAGATACCTCCAGGGTGCTTAGGGACGACGATGGTTAGTTCTCTATCAACTTCCACACAATGAATAACTCGTGCCATTCTCCATCACTGACTTATTACTCTTGATTAATTGTATTCAATGTGCTAGTTGATGTATTTCATCCATTAGTAAAACATATTTCATTAAATTTGTAATAATTTGTTAAAATAGTCAAACCTTTATATACAATAAGTTAAATGAATACACTTTTCAAATAAAAGGGTAATATTTCATGTCTTTTAGGATCCGTGTTTTCTAACTATTGATTGAATATAAACTGATTTTGTTTTGTCTAAGTTTTCTAATAAATATTTTTCTGTCCTGCAGAGGATCTTGACTCTGTGATCAACACCCGTGAGATCGTCTCGTCCATCATCAGTGCAGCCAACAAGAAACTGCAGAGCAAGCAGAACCAGAAGAGCATGGATTCACTTGACTTTGACGAGTCTTTCAACGAGAGGGACATAGATCTGGAGATAAGTCGCAAGTCTAGCAGTACCACCAAGATGAGTAAATCTCAGTCGAGCATCAGCTCTGTCCCTTCTTCACGAAGCATATCGGAAGAATTCCTTGACAGGAAGCTGTCGTCCTCGACAATGAAATCGATTCCGCAGGCAATTCAGGATGAAGCTGATCCAATTGATTTTGACTTCATTAATGCTAGACTTGAATCAAAAAAGGGAGGAAAATATTCAAGTGGAAGTACATTCTCTAGACATTACTCAGATGAGTCGTTGCTCGATCGAAATGACGAGTTGGAGATGTCTCATGGAATGTCGAGCAACTGGAGCCACAGTCGAGACTATCTCGATGGCTTGAAAAGAATAGAACAGGAGGCTCGAGCGCTGCGGGAACGTGAAGAGCAGCGTCAACGCGACATGGAGCAGCGACGACTTGAACAGCAGCTCATTGAACAGGAGTATCTGCGCACAAAGCAGGAGATGGAACTGGAGGAGACCCACAGTGTTGAGGATTTGTTGAACTGGAGGCCGGACTATCGGCTTCAGGAGGTGTGCGGGCGTTCAGACGCTACATCAGAGTTCTCCAGCAGTTCTGGAGATTATAGGGCACCTGCTCACAGACACTATCAGTCCGCAGACTTCGGGGGAACTCACGGTGACGGGAAGGTGGTTCTGAGGAAGCGAGATTCACATCACGATCGTGGGCACGGTGGGAAGTATTTTGTTAGTATTGGCAATGTGAGAGGGAGGTCGAGAGATCGGATGAGTGCTCGGGGCACACAGGGAAGTTTAGACTCTCTGGCTCCTCGCTTCTCTAGAGCAGGCTCCCTGGAGAATATTCTCGACAATCATGGACACATTCATCCACCACACTCCCACATTCGAGGTCCGAGTCAACGTCAGAGGGATGCAAGACGAGAGTCTCGGCACGAGAGTGATAAGAAGAAGCATGGGACATTAACACGGGGAGGTTCTGTGAGACACGGATCCCTCGACTCTCTGATCGATCTGTATGACAAGCAGGACAACAGGGCTTCTTGGGCTTCGTCTGACTCAGAGGATGGGTCGGACTTGTTGACGAGCCTGACAACAACGTTCGACCAGAAGCTACAGATCCTTTTGAATCCGAAGTACAAGCTGGGAGGGAAGAGAGTGCCGAGGCAGGAAGGGTTGGTGAGTGCTAGTGCTAGTGCTAGTGCCAGTGCCAGTGCTAGTGCTAGTGGGGAGGACACCTTGGAGGATAAGGACTCTGACGTGGAGAAGGTTCTCGAGGTTGCGCCTCACAAAACAACCCAGGTGACCCTTCCTCAACATGCAATAGCAGGACTCCCTGATGGACAGAGACCCTTTCGGGATCCTAGTCTCCACAGAGCTTCAAAATCAGAAACCAAAATAGGAATCGCTTCTCGGTTCGAGAGAGGGAGTCAGGTCCCCACAGCTCAACTCTCGGCTACTGTGCTTCCTGTGACCGGGAGTCCGCAAAACCGCAAATCTACTCAGGACCATAAAGCATTTCCATTCAAATTCTCCCCCAAACCGGCCGAGATAGGTCAAGTGGCTCTAACTCAACCAAGAAAACTTGACAGTAAAACATCTGGCAAGGTCGAGTTTAGACCCATTTCAAAATCAGAAAAGACTGAAGTTAATTCTACACTTGCCCGCTTGAGTAGGGAAGAGAAGTATTTGAGTGGCAGAGACAATGGTAAAGGAGTAGTGTTGGGGAAAGCAGCGTGTCGGTCAGAATCTCCGGGGGGCGACAAGAAGCGCACAAAACGATCAAAACGCCGCCATACAGTCGGAGGCACAAACGACCTTGAACATTTCAAGGCTCTTATCTCCGTGACTGGGCCGAAAGAGCCAGAGCCTGAACTGAAAGTGTCTGCTTGGGAACAGTTACAACCCGTCATTAAGGAGACAACCGTCCCCCACAATAGGTCTGTGTTGTCATGGATACAGAGAGAACGGTTACGAGGAAGTACTCCCGACTTGTCGTCAGAGTCCAAGAAATAAACCCTTGATTGTGTGTGAGTGAGTGAGTGTGTAGGGTGAAAGGTTTTTGCAATGCTTGTTAAAAGGGATTCGCAATTTTTGTGTGTTTTCATGTGATTGTTACTCGAAACTGCCATTCGTGTTATATTTTAGTGTAAGTTACGATTCAATTACGTGGAGTGGTAGAATTTTAAGTCAATAATCCTGAATTTGAATTTAACTGAAAATAAGGTATGTTATGTGCAGATAATGTTTTGTGTAAATGATTCTTCCAATTGCTTATACCAGTGCTTGACTGTTCGTTAAATAATAGTAAAAGTCAACATTCATTAAGTTATTATCATTAGTGCTAATGAGTTTGTTGAATGTTAACAAACTGAATAATATTGTATAATACATTTTTTCAGGGATAAATATGTAATTAATTTTCTCAAATTTACTTTTGAATTTTTTAATCAGATATTTGCCTTGTCACAAATTACTGTTTGAAAGTATTCATTTATTGACATTTTCCGTTTATGTTTATTTGTGAAGGGTTTCAATAACACTTTGATACTTATTAAATTTCTAAAATCCTTTTTAACACCACAAACATTTCATGTAGATTTCCAACCTCAGTCAAGTAATCATAATATTTTTGTTAGGTACTACCCGGGGTACCCGGGGTAGATGTAGGAAAGAAGTCCATGACGGTAAACTTTTATTTTAAAATTCTACAGCTATTCTTTAATTTGAAGGTCAACATTTTAATTACATGTTCATTAAGAAACATAAATCATTCATTATTGAGTAGACTTTTAAGATTTCAGTGATTTTGTATAACTTTGTGCCTTCATTTGGTTTTCAAGCAAAACATGACTTTTAAGGAGTTTTAAGAACCTTTTATTGTTTTGTTTGCATTTTAATGGCATTTGTATGCTTTTTGCTTAATGCAGTTGTGAACCTATGACAGTGTGTAAGTTAATGTAAATCTCTAACGTTAATTAAACACTTTTTATATATTTAAAAACATTTAAATTGCTCAATGAAAAATTAGTATTTAATGGGCATACATAATTGAATCTTACTTATGTTTATTCACATTTATTTTCATTAATGTTTAAATTAATGAGTTTTTATTATAAAGTTTCAGGTAAACTTTTCAACGCATTTATGGGTCGATATATTTATTATGTTCTATCACAAGTGGTTACTTAAGTGTCAGAATAGATATTATAAATATCAATTAAGGTATTTTATTAATTGCATGTAATTTGACTAAGATCACTAACTCTGAATCTTTAATCAACTTTTTGAAATGTTTATTGTAGAGAACATACAGTTTTTATACCAAAAGATTTTAATAATAGAAAAGCACATTTGGACATTTAATAACTATTCACAGTTTTAAAAAGTCAAATATTTTGCTCTTTCAAATTCTGTCCTCAAGGTTACAATTTATGAATACATAACATTATCAAGATCATATGCTACTCAGAAGTTACTAATGATCAAATCTTTCGATTCTGCACAAAATTAAAGAAATATGAAATTTAATTTTAATCTTTTAGCTATGAATAAATATAGGCGTTCATGTCATTTCATCAGGGAATGCCATGATTTGACGAATTTGGACAGACAAAATTCCATATCATTCACTCACAAACAAAAATGTTCCCAAAAGTTTCCCTCCCAATTGAAACTTTTGACAGATTTTGGACTAAAAATTTAAATTAGAACTTTTGATTTTCTTAATCAGTTCTTTGTTACTTACCTGAACATTGTCATCTACATTTAGAGCAAGTTGCTCTTTTGTGCCTTAAGCATTTAAGACAATTTGCTATAAAAAAAAATCTGTAAACTGATTTAATTAATTTTGCCTGGCCTTACGGCATTACACATCTTATTTTGTCTCATTTGAGTATGGTGAACAGAAAGATGGTGTTTCTCTCTAAGTCAGTCACAATTTATTTGCATTCAGGTATTTATCAAAATCTTCTGTTTATTATTCAATGTTAAATCAAAGATTTGCATCATCAGCAAGTTTTGAGTAGAATATACTTTTGAGTAGTTAAGAATGAAAACTTCTTACCTCCCCATGAAAGTTACTCAGAACGACACAAATATTCCTCACTTTATCATGTATATTCCTGAAATGTACATGTAAATAGGTTTCACTGTTTAAACGATTGTTGCTGTATACATTTAGCTTGACTCTTGTTAACAAATTCAGAATGCTATTAAAATGCCTGTAATAAATTAATGTAAATATTTCTTTGAGTTTTGTTGTGTTTCAGTCACCATTTACACCAACACGGAAGAATGGGATTGTTCCATTAACCAGTCTTAGCCTCGAGTTCATCAGCCATGTTTGCAGAGGTTACTCCTCTTAGTTCTTCCATTGTAACCTCTGTTGCATATAGGCCAGTTACATGTTGCAATTATATCACATAACCCACTGGCTGTGAGAGTTTGCAACGCTGGTAATGTTCTTATTTTATCCAGTCGAACCTTGTTGCACATCTGCAACCCAGTTCTGTCTTATAAGTATGGGCGTATCACGACAGATGGAGCAACTCAGGTTATTTCTACAATTGCTTTGTGTGAACATCATCACTGATTGCACAACTAACTTTTGTTGCACCAAACCAGGATTCTCTATTCCTTGAGAAAGTGCTCGATATACAACAATCATCTGCAAAGATCTCAGGGAGTAACCTCTGTTGGAAGAGAATGACAATCCAACCGCTTATGGTTTGCTAAGTGTGCTCTTTAGGCCAAGTTTGATCTGGTGAAGTTACATGTAATTCAATGTATCAAAGTATTGAAACACTCCAATAATGCATGAGATTTAATATTTTAGTGACAGAAAATCTGTTACAAAATATATTCAAAGTGACTCTGCAATTCTGCTCATTCCTATTATCTAGTGTAAAGAATTAGTGGATTTGAGATGTTCTTAACAGCTAACTTGCATTGTTCTTACATTTGAAGGGGCAGCTATTAGCACGTTTTTTTTCCAAATTTAATGTTTTCAAATTTCCAATCTATTATGATAGTTTATGTCATTTATGTTTACTTTAGAGGGTAGAACATCTTATTACACAAACCAATTATCCATAGTGGTAATAATGCTGTTGCATATAAAGCAAAACTTGCATGGTCGCCATTTTAATATTGTGAACACATTTTAATATTTCGAATGACAAACACGATTCCCAGGCTTTACGGAACCATGTACACTCATATTTAACTTGATTTTTCGAAGAGAGAAGGATATTTTACTATTAGTGACATTATTTTTCAAATACATTAAATCAACTTATTTGAGCGAAAAACGTGCTACTGCCCCTTTAAAGTCATAAAATTAATAAAGAACACTTAAGAGTTCATGGTCAGTCTGGATAATGAAAATATGAAACCTTCAACAACTTATAGTTATCATCAGATTGAAACATATTTTTTCAATCATACACGAACAAAGGTACATTTGCAGTTGATTTAAATGTAACCCTTTTTCAAGAATATTTCACTTACATGTCACGGAAGAAAGTATTTTTCCTGGGAAAAAGCCTTCAACAGGGTCTGTGGTTAGGATATATATTAGAGTGAAACCTTGCACCCCTAACCTAATGATGATGATGAAGTACTTACGAGGCCGTTACGAATGCTGTACTTACCCGTGTCCAGGTACCCGTTTGTACAGCTTGTTGGGCTCACTGCAGTGTGGTTGAAGTGCCTTGTCCAGGGACACAATATAAGACACAAGCCACAAACTTTGATGTCTCCAGAGGAATTCAAACCCAGTCCTGTGGCCCGAGTGACCAGCATGTTAACCACAACGCCACTGTAGTGCTTATACCGTGGACATGATGCATACACGTCTGAACTTCGCTTGGAATGTTAAAATTTCAAAAGTATCTGAATAATCATGAAATAAGACATTTACTAGTTTGTGTCCCTTAACCAGGGAGAAATAAATGCCATCTCTCTATATGGCTTCTTTAAAACTTCTCGTAACAAGGGGAAATTGATGTGAGAAATGTCGCAGATAATGGCAAAGTAAATACTGCCACCCCTCTGTGGATTCTTGATTCCTGTTCTGCTATAGAATACGTCCTGTTTTCTCAAGCATCACTGATGGATGCAGTTGAAAATACCCAGTCATGACAGTAATGTCTGGATTTGATGTTTTCTACGTCCTTCCAGTAACGGACATCAGCTACCTGCATTGATGTGTTTGTGACTGAAGCATGAATCATTGACAAGGTGTCTTCAGTGGAACAGATTACCTCTTTATTTCACAAATGATAAATGACTATCATTAAATGGTAATTTTCGGCAACAGTCAGTACTTTCCGATAAAACATAACAATATCTAGAACTATTGCGATGCACATGTGACTCCGAAACACTTTGGAAGTTATTTTAGTATGTTGAAGATTATTCTTTGTTTTCAAAAATTCAACCAATTAGGTACAGGAAGATTTTCTGCATTCTCCGAAACGTCGTGTATTTCACATTAAAGAAATAGTTATCCAGAAATATTCCTGTCCTTATGTATACTCCATCTAAATGCCCTTCAAAGACCACAAATACGAATAATTGATAAGTATTTCTCCAAGGACCAGACCAATATATTATATCCTGCAAAGCCTGATGAGCTAAAGAGCAAAAGGGTCTATTTTTCAAACTTTCCAATAGTTGTTAAAGTATGGCACTTCTTGGTCGTTATGTGGATCTATTGTAAGACCTTATGTTATCAGTATGTGAACAGAGCACGAGGTGTTCTTTAGGTCACAAGTATCACAAACATGAATACTTTTACAGCTTGTTGTGGCCTTCTCGTAAGTTTGCTTATTTAATGTTTACTAGATTTAATTTCGATTAGTATCATTCAATATATTTTTATTAAACATTTTATCATACTGATTTATTAATGCAGTATTTGAAATCAATACTTCATTTGTAGAGAACTCTATTAAACTTTGTAAATTTGATTTTAATTAATAAGAATTTACTTCGCTTTAATATACTTCCGGTCATTAAATTTCAATGATCTAAAAGTTTACCAAAACGACGTTGGTAACTATGAACGGTGATGTTTTTTTAGTAAAGCAAGGACAATGGAAGAAAAGAATCTGAAATGTAGTCAAAACTCTTGATTGTAGCCAGTGCCTGTAGCCTGTAGTGTGTTTAAAATTCAACATTCGGCTAGGTAATTACAATGCATGGTTGGAGCTCATATCGGCAAAATAATGATAAAATAATATGGTCTAAATGCGTGATGGATATGTGAAAGGTTGTTTTTATGACACATTTTAAATTGCCAGTTTCATCCCAATTTATTGATAAATATATAAAAATATTCACATAAACGAGTTTTGAAAGCAAATTAGTCACTTATGAAAACCTTATGAAAAACACAGCATCACAATTCGATATCGCAAAAAAGGTATTTTTCCATTAGTACTAACATATATATACGTCTGTTTCAGGTCCTCATCTGTTGTGCTGAGGTGAGCAATATATATAGCAATATTTATATATATATATATATATATATATATATATATATATATATATATATATATATATTATATAAAAGTAAAAAAAACACATAGCCATTTTTACTTCAAAATGTTCCATTGGAATCATCAGGGAGTATCAGGGAGTATATCCTGATGATACCAATGAAACATGTTGGAGTAAAAATGGCTCTGTTTTTTTTACTTTTAAATATTTGTGACTGTATACTTGTCAAACTGACATCTGCAGCTAGTCCTCGTATAGCTAGAACATTTCCATTTTAGTTTGCGTTGACACTGGTATATCGTGTGTATTTACCAGTCTATCAATCCACAAGACCATTCGGTACCGCCCTATTGACAATGATTAGTTAAACTATTAATTTTATACCGTGCATTTATTTGTTCCTTGTTTCTTGTTACGTTTGAACTGTTTGGTGCCAGACTCTTAGGGTGAGGCTTAAAATCCTGCAATAACTCCAAGACTTTGAACATTTGCCGATAGTCTGATCCCAGAAGGTTGGTTTGGGGAAAATGTATACAGCCTCGATTCATAGCTTTTGTTATCGACTCTTCGTTGACTGAGATGAGTTTTGGGAGTCCTCATGATGTATGTTGATGCTGTATTGTCTACCTTTAAACATGTTAAACTGAAGATGTGTTGTTCCCCAGGGAGCAAAGATCGGCTCCACCTGTACAAAATCCTACGACTGTGGCACCGGAAGTTGTTGCAGAGACACCAACAACCATGTGCTGACCACCCAACAGGGCGGGTTCTTCGGTAGGTCTCTTTCTTATCAGATACTAAGTTGCTCATCAGACCCATATGATGCAGGAACCAGTACATGACCGCCGATGTTGCAGGCACTCATTTGCTGACCACTCGGGAGGGAGGGGTCATTGGTAGGAGACCATCTGAACTATAGATGTTAATGTTTCGATAGTCACTTCTATGGATAAATGGAGGGTTCTATCATGGTATTTGTTGTAGAAACTGAATTCTAGGAGACATTCCTGTTTATACATATGTTATGAATCAATGATTACAACACAATCCAGTAGTAACATAGTACTATCGCCGCTAATGGCTGCAATACTGCCGAAGCGGCGTTAAACAATAACTCACTCACTCACATAGTACTAGCATAACTCGAGATTTAAAACATTGACAAATATTAGTGCAATTCTGAATTCATTCAAAAGTTAAGCCATTGATCGGCGTTACAAGCGTGGGAAGATTTGCTACGATGTAACATGCTATTATTGATCGGTGTAATGCTAAATTAATTGTTAACTTGAGGATATTCTAACATGATATAGGGTTTGTCAATCACATAGCCTACATCATCAGTTATCTCTACTGAGGCGGAAACACACACGTTTTCACTTTCCTACAATGCATCAAAGACAACATTATTGTGTTAAACAGAGGTTACTTCGATAAGTTGTTCGACCCTCTTCCATCCTGAAAGACAAATGATGTCTGTATTGACATACAATATCAACATTTGCGTGAAGCAGTCGTAAAATCTTGACACATCTCTTCCAGGAGGTATGGGTATCATCGGGCAGCATCACTCGGGCACCTGCAGCGCGACCAAAGCTCAGAAGGGGGAGATGTGTGACAGCAGCTGCCAGTGTGATACAGGTGGGACGTGTTTTTATGTTATCAAGATAGATAAATAAAACTTATAGTCAAATTTGGCAAGAGAAGTATCATACATGTTTTCTTGAAAATTGTTTCGCGTGTGTGCCATTTACAGGACCCGAATTCATGAAAGTGTCTTAGTTGAAGGTTTCAGTGAATTATCGTATTATAACGATATCTTTTATTAGCTGATGATATATCGAAGCAGTAATTTCATGAAACGGGCTTCAGAGCTTTTGCGCAACTGTCACTTTAGTCGATCGCCTGTCATTGCTAAAATACCCTTCTTCTGTGCTCAAGTTTTAGGTAAACCTACTTTCATTTAACGAAAATAAGACTTCTAGGTTTCAAGAATAGTGTGATGTTCTCAGATATTTACCACCAATCATCATTACACCTTTGTACTTATCATAACCTACTGTCAACACATCCCTTCACATTCCTCCCCAGGTCTGACCTGCTACCGCCCTATGAGTGGGATGTGCTGTCCACCCCAGACCTGTATGGACGCCAGCTACGTGAAGCAACAACAAGCTTACTGGAGCAACTGTCTCTCCGACCCCAACTGTGCCATGCCTGCCTAAACCCTTCAGTGAACTGCTTGTACATTATACGTGGAATAAAGTCTACACATGGGACACTCGGACTTATTGATTCAATTCATGATACAATGTGTGTCGCCCATGCATGGGGCAAGAGATGCATAGAACAAACATGTTAGACCGCTGTCATCAAATCTGTGTAGATAACAAGTACTTGGCAATAAGTAGGAATTAAGTTTTGCATCAAACAAAAGCAAACATAATGTACAAGGTTCGTTTAAGCCAGGATAGTTCATACCAAATCGAGCGGCCATTTTAAGGTGTTCACATTAAAATGATTTGACTGAATCGATGAAGCGATAGCTAAACACTCACAGTAGAGTTTTAATTATAGTACAATGATGAATGGCCAACTATCTTACTGTCTGTCTCTCAAAATCGCGTGAGACCTTCAAAAAAACCTCTTACACTGTAAAGGTTTATAGGCCTACTTGCACCATTTTCTTTCAATAGTGATAACCGTTTTCCATGGATACGGCTTATCTTTTACCCATCCACGTAACAATATATTGTATAAACTTCAATAATAAAAGGCTAATTTTATGTATTAAAAAAAAAAATATGCAAAATAATGTGTTTCCGTGTTTTTAACGTCTGGTGACGTTATGGACTTACGTGGAGGTTCCTGCCAGCTGCTGAGAACAAGGCCCCCTCCCGGAAAATGTTCGATCTGAATCGCATTTTGTTGTCATTTAACATCGCAGAAATGCGTAGACGTTCAGTGTATATAGTTGACCAGTTTCCTAATTTATTACAACAATTAATTATTTTTTATCTCTAATTCGAAATAAGTAAAACTCAACTAGTAACTGGTTACAGACCCGTGATTTGGCCCACCTGTAAGACGTGGTGTGTTATCAGTATGGGAGAGACACCACGTGTTACTGGCCCTTCCTAAGTGTTACAATTACTTCAATCATGAATGGTTTAACAGCTTTCAGTGGCCTTCTGGTAGGTTAAGTAAATCTTTCTTTCAATATGCCCTTTTTCCTGTTTCTACATTAGAAATTTAATTAAATTTTAATCTATTTCAATTTTAAGCTCAATTCCAAGGATTAGTTTAACGGTTTATATTATAATTTTGCTTTCTTCCTTAAAAAATAGCTAACAATTCAAATTAATAAAAGAAACTTCAGTTTCATTCGATTGTAAATAATTATGTTTTTTGCTTATCTGTTTATTTGCTTTTGTGACATTTTCAAAATAGATTTTTCCTAACACGAGAATGGCAAATCCAAAAAACTCTGGAATCTATCGCGTCATGACTCTGCTAGAACTATGTCATGACAGAAAGGTCACATTTAAAAACATATCTGATTTATTTAGTTTTGGATTATTATTTACCATAATGACCTTATTGAAAGAAATAATCACAAGAACATTGAATGTATCTTTGTCTTGCTACTGATTGATGATGTTGGTGAAATGTCCATTCCAATATTTCACCCAATTACAAGTGCAAAAGGAAGTGTGACATGTTACTATCTCGGAGAACATGATAATGTCATTTGAACCAACGCAAATGGATCGGCACTGTCATCGCTATTTCACACTTCATCAAATACATCCCAGTTACATTGGGTAAGCGAACAAACTTGTGGGACGATGATGCTATATATTTACTGAAAGTAATACTCATTTTTCTTCCAGGTCATCATCTGCTGTGTTGAGGTAGGTAATTGAATTCAGTATATATGTATATAGATTTGAATGCATTTATGATATAAATAAAAACATGCTGTTTGATAAAGCCAAAAGTGAAATTTCAAAGGGCGGAAGATACAGATGACTCTGTCTTCTTGTAAATATGTCTTTTTATTTTGATTTTATATAAACCTGAAGACTGAAGAGTTGGGATACAAAATATATACATTTCAAGTAATGCTATATGTGTCCTGGATATAATCAATATCTAACAAAAACCTTTGTTCAACAATTGGCACCGGATGTTGAAAGCATTACGTCGATAAAACGTGGCACACTACAAGAACAACTAATGTTGCGCAGAACCAAATGTATCCTACACCCGTCAGTTTCACATGACATTAACTTGGTGTCCAGTTCACAATCTGTTGAAGTTACACTTATGCCATATTATTATCATTATAAACTATATCTGTAAAAATATATACTTGTTCTTTCTTAATTGAGAACATTGCATTCGGAATTGTGTCAGGCATATTGATAAGAGTGAACAGTGGAGCTTGCTAATGCCCGACATCGTTCCTCAGGGAGCCACGGTCGGCTCCACCTGTACCAAATCCTACGACTGTGGAACCGGAAGTTGTTGCAGAGACACCAACAACCATGTGCTGACCACCCAGGAAGGAGGGGGAGGAATATTTGGTAGGTCTGTTTCATCAGTTCCCAATTTGCTCTCAGTAAGATCAGCAGGTGCTCCCCAGACCCACGTGATGCCAGAACCAGTACAGGGACACTGGACCAACCATCTTACTTGTATATTACATGTAACTAGTAATTGTGCTTACTAATTAGGGACATCGCCATCGGGTTTGAACCACCTTCACCTTCAGTTTGGAAAACCTTCGATCTAACAAAAACATGCATATTGCTAATTGGTGTTGAGGGTTGCCTCATATTGAGGGCAGTAAATATACATACATGTAGTAACCCTATACCATTGATGAAGTTGGTGTACACTGACAATTATTACATGGCTGAGTTGAAAAAAATAGGTTTGTGTACATAGTGATTACAACACGCAATTTTAGAAAGGGCAAAGACGCCAGATTGACAACTGAGGTACCGTAAGGGTGATATCGATCCTGTTATGTGTGGTTTATTTTCAAATATAAGTTTGTGTTCATTGCTCTTCACACCTATGTAACACATACCTGAAAATAAAATAAAGAACTAGGTACCAAACTATCTATTTCGTATGCGTGTACATAGACCCTTTGGGCTGTTGAGGGCGTTCTAGAATCTTCTGTGATTATAAATATATGTGCATTTTCATTAATGCGATCACTGTTTAGTACTGATACAGTTTTCTCGGTAAACTTTATAAAACTTGACCCTTAACCCAGGAGGCCCCATCAGTATCGGGCAACATTCGGGCACCTGCAGCTCAACTAAAGCTCAAAAGGGAGAGATGTGTGACGGCAGCTGTCAGTGTGATACAGGTGAGAATCTCTTAGATGTTTACATAATTATTACAGGTAGACGTGTTTTAGTAACATTTGTGATACAGGTGATAATCAAATATATCAAAATAACATTGAAATTCTCATATCACATTTACCAAACTAGATAGAGTCATCACACATTTTCTTGTTTTGTAATTGATATGATTATCAAATTCTCAAATTTAAAATCAACAACATATTACACTTGGTAATATGATTCAACTGGAGTGTGTTATCATCATGTATTAATAACATAAATGTCGAATGTCGTTTCCACAACAACAAAAATGAGATCTATGACAGAACCCTTTCTAAAATGTTTCGTGAAGCGAAATTCGAGGGGACCCTACCTGTCTGCACACTAGCTGCAGAACTGTAGCTATAACCTCTTCCCCAGTATCACCGTGAACACATCAGGGTGTCAAAGGGCCTATTTTGGCGAAGCAACTGCAGCCACCCACACATATGTTATTACTTCATGATTATAACATAATCCAGTTGAAATATATGACAGAGGCTCATATTTTGATGACTTTATAGTTTGCAATTTGATTGAGAATAGTACACAATCAACCAATAAAAACAATGAGAAGTGGAGCCATTCATCATTGTAACGAGCGTGGAAAACGTCACTGCGGCATAACGAGACATTGTTGATAAGCCTAACGAGGAACTATTTGTTTAAATGTGGATATCATATCAGTACATATGTAATATTATCAAAACGGTAGCGAAACTACAGCTCGTTTTTCATTTCACGAAATGCAAAAAAACAAGATGGCTGATACTGGCGACCGAACTATCACTTTAACCACCACTATATGCTTTGCCCTCGACCACCAGGTCTGACCTGCTACCGCCCGATGTCCGGCGCCTGTTGTCCTCCCCGGACCTGTATGGACGCAGCGTACGTGACGCAGCAGCAAGCTTACTGGAACAACTGCTTCTCAAACCCCAAGTGTGCTATTCCTCCGTAATGTACCCCTTCCACCTCCTGGGTGAAATAAAGACGATACAGACTGGAACCCGGTTTTGCATTCATTTGATTTTTAACCAGGGCTCATTTTTCAAAGCAACTTTTCATGTTGACCTTGCCCTGAGAATCCTAGCTGTCAAAACCCGAGTTTCAATATTAATGATACGTATAATCGGACAGCTACGATTGCTAGTTAGGTGCACATATTAACAATACGATTGTACACCTGTAGCTCAATAGGCATCGTGACACACAAAACAAGATAAAACAATACAAAGATCGATAATACTATTGATCGATCTGCTAGGATTGCTGGGTTCAATGGTCACCTAGCGGGAAAACCAGTTGTATATCGGTTGAGTCAACGTCGTATTTGATTTAAGCCTGGTACTATAGCTATACAGTTTTGGCGTTTTAGCATTGGCATATTCATTCTGACATGATTCCAATAAATTGAAGACAAGAATTATTAGTTGTTTATGTTAGCCTCATATCGAGGATGAATCCAGCCGAATAACTCCGTAACAAAACCTATAATGGTGATTGCCAAAATGTACAAATAGATAAAATCCGTGTGATTTTGCTCAACTCATTGTCATGTACATCGTTTGCAAAATCCTCGAAAAATGGCCATAGGAGGTTGTTTTTAGTAATTTTTAAATTTAATAACACCAATTGATGATTTTTGTAGGTTGTGTTAAAATTTTGTTTATTTATATCACATTGAAAAATCACCACATGACCTTAACATTCTCTCTACAAAAAAAAAGAAACATGCAAATGACAATTTTTGAATTGTCCTCATTTTAATAAAAGCTTTTGTTTTGGGTTCTTATAACATTAAATACTGAATATTTAGTGTGCTCTAATCACTAGAGTAACACAAATACTAAACATTCACCCCTAAAACGCCAGCATCCTTAAACTATGTATTCCAAGCCGTCGACGTGAGCATTATGTAATCATGGGAACTTTCATATATTGCAATTTTTATTTTCTTAAAACTGACTGGATTCTCCTTCAAGATGAAACGGTAACGCATTGTCGTTTATTCGCTTGTCATATGTATATATGCAATAACATGATAATTAATATTCAAAGACTATTTCCGAAACACAGAAACATCGAAACGAGTTTGAGATCCGAAAGTCCCATTCTTCAGTATCAATGTTACTAAAACAATCACATTATGACTTTAAAACATGTTTTACTAACCGTAACGACAATAAAACTAATGGATGAAGATCACTATGCAGACCCAGAATTCAGTCTATTTTGTTATTCAATCGAAGCAATATGATTGTCACAGCATCTGGACTCAAATAAAGGATCGCAGGACCACATACAATGGCTACACAAAAACGTCATGCATGATTCAAAGAAGATTTGACACGAGCGCATCTTGTTCTAATACAGACATACACACCGTGTATTTTCATCGGGTGCCAAACACAGAGATGTTGCCACTGCTAAAATAAACCATATATTGACGTCGACGTGTGCAGTTTATAGTTATGGTGGCAATCAATTACTTCATCATGGTGCAGTAGAACATCGTCACTCATCAGGTGTAATTTGACACATTTTCACATTGTTACATTGTTATATGTATTTCAATCAAAGGATGTCTTCTTCAAAGGCATATATACTCGTATGTTTCTGTTTGAAAGGGGTGAATAAAGAGAATGTCCTATGAATGACCAACTCACACTATGTCTAAGGACAGTGCCTGACATGGTATATCAAGTATTTGTGCAGGAGTTGTATAATTTAATTATAACATTTGTACAGAAACATATTTTCTAAAACCTCATCTATGTCTATATTACATATCTAAACTTGGGCGCCTGGCAAGTATCAGAATCTTCATTTGGATTCTTCTGTACCCTTTGGGGGTAATAATCCATATCTCTCCCTTACAATCAACTTCTCTATGCAAAGCATAACTCTTGCCAGTATACATTACTGGCTGATTTAGGCCGTGCATTTTGTCCTTAAGATCCGGGCCCACTATGCATTTCAGGTGCAGCGATCCACTTTGGCAAAACAAACCGAGGGAAATACTGCAAGGCTTAAATCAGTCAGTAATGGAGACTGACAAGAGTTATGGCTTGCGTTTGGAAGTTGCCTAACGATATGTAATGGATACCGCACATGAGTCAACTCCAGTCATGTCCAGAGTTACGGAATGCTGAGTAAAAACGTTGCTGACTAACCTTTGATGCTTTTTGACCAGAAATATGCAACAGAGGTCATGAAGCAAGAACTAATGGAGTAACCTCTGTGAGAAGAAAATGCGATACGACGTTCCAACACTTAAATATTACTACATACATTGTTATCATATTTTGATGGAGAAAACAGATTTTCTAGGTATTGTTATGGTTGTTTTGTTTTGGTGTAGGAACAGTTGATGTAAACTCTAACAATGGCTAATGTCGGAAACATGTTGTTTAATTTAATTTCACTTGCATATCATATATGCTTCTGAAACACAGCTAATATGATATACAATAGAGATGTAATAATGTGCTGCATAATGTTTATTATAATGGCGTCCAATTATTTATTATTTTTAATTAAGAGTAAAACGTCAACGTACAAGTCGTTAAAAATGTCTGTGCATTGTCAGTATGTACGATCGTCACGGTCCATGTTAGACATGTTTTATTCCCACTGAACAGGTAACCTATGAGAGGTGAGATTGTGTGTCATATTTAAAAAAAAAATCTTCTAAAGTTCTTTTTAGATCAGCCGTATTGCCCTTATTACGATTGAACTTACACTGATTTAATTACACATTATTTTTTCACCAGGACCAAGATAAATACTGCCGTGGTGTTCTCGGGAATAAATACGCGGGAAATGTTAACGGGATTCATTTTTTTTATTGTACGCTCTTGGGGATTGTTATTACTTTGTCTTGGTGACTTTGCGTTTCGTCTACGATGCAGCGTTCTATGAATGCAGTGACGGTGGGTAGTTAGTATATGCTCGAACGTACCTTGTTTATGCTATTTTGTTTACTTCGCTATCAAAAAGAGTATTATATTCATGTCCATATAATTCTATGATCGTTACAAGATAAATCCCTCGTTCTCGCTCGGGAAATACCAATATATAGACGCTTTTGTCGTTAACATAATATTCCATGGGAATTGATGTAAAATCCTTTATTTATAGGTTAATATGTCTATGACTCTATAACCAATTTATTTAGGTATAGTCAGACACTACATATAAGTAAAAGATAACACTGTTGAAACAAGACACACCCATCAATGTTTCCTACAGAAATAAGACCATGAATGTGATCTTACGTAAAAGGTTCATGCAGAAATGGAAGTTTATGATGTGTGCCTGAAAAAAAGAAAATACAAAAAAACATGTTTTTGGTAATTAAAAGGAGTTGTTTTCTTTAGTTGCATTAAATCTGTAATCGTCTGTACGTGCATGCATAATATCGTTTAAATGAACAAATTGCAGTGGATTCTGACTATGTGGATACTCCTGGTAGCCGCTGTGCTCCTCTACTTGCTCCTGAAGGAGTTGATCCGACTCCCCACTGTGGGTAACTACAGGGACAGGTATGTGTTCATCACAGGATGTGACTCAGGATTCGGGAACCAGTTGGCCATAAAACTGGACTCTCTGGGCTTCAATGTGTTCGCCGGCTGCTTCACGGAGAGAGGAGCAGACGAACTGAGGAAAGTGTCGTCTGCTCGACTCAAAACAGTGTCGCTTGACGTCACGAAAACGGAGAGTATCTTGAAAGCCCGGGAAAATGTTGACAAACATCTCCCAAATGATAAAGGTATCTCACAAACAACATTTAGGAAATAGATTTACACTAATTTAAAAACGCTTTGAAACTTGAGTTTGTCTTGATACCACAATTATCTAAACGGTCACAAACCAAGATAGATAATTTAAGCATTTATTTCACAGTTCTAATGAGCTGTATCAATAAAACATCGAACCAAGCAATGAGTATTATGTCCCATCTGAGCAAATTATAAAAGAAAAAGGCATGTGATAGCGTATCGTAATTTATTAAAAAAATTTAGCGGTGAAATACGACATTTATCGGTTAAAATAAAATCCGTTTTTTCACTGAGTGAAATAACATGATATTCTACTCAGTGAAATAACACTTTCAATCACATGACGTCATCGTAACAATAGGATGACGTCATAAGAAGACCGCGATGAAGTAAGGCCACCATGGCTGCTCCATTCATACTATGAACGTCATTTACACTTGTGCATCATTTCTTAAATATTATAGATAGAAATTTAACATTTCTCGTCAAAAACCATATATAACTCATCTCGTGAAAATATACGTTTCTTCTTCTACATTTGATGAGATATACGTGGTAATGATGGTATTCGACAAGAAATGTCAAATATCCTCGGACGCAATATGTTCTCACCAGGTCTTATATATAGAGATTATCATGAGAGTGTGTTTTGGGATGGTCAATATCCTGCATTAGGAATAAACATTGTATTTTGCGAGCCTTGGCGAGTTAAATACATTGCGTTTATTCCTAATGCAGGATATTTACCATCCCAAAACACACGAGCATAATAACTTCTTTATCATACAATGTCATTCTTCATTCATTTTGAGCAAAACAGCATGACAGCATTAATTTCAAAGTTGAACTTTACTGTAAATACGCGTATTGATATATGCAAATGAACTGCGTGATATTCTCACAGTAAATGACACAACATAACGCCTCCTAAATTATGCTTTCAGTGAAAGTAATTGTTATTTTTGGCATGATCTTAATTTTCTATGTTTTTATACGTTTTAAAATACGTCTTTCAAATGAAAAATATTTAAGGTGAGGACAGCGAATTCGAACTCGTGTCCTTTCGTGTAATCATAGGGGAGTCCATCTTGGAGGGGCGAGAGTTGCTTCCCTTCCGCCCGGTTGCAAATGGCGACGAACACATCACACGGAGAGCTATACTGAATGTTAGGCAGCGAATTCTAAAATCTCCTTTACAAAAGTCACATTATAGATGATGGGGCTTCACTAAGATGTTGCCTTACATTCGATAAATGCATATGTACAGTACCGTGCCATAAGTTAACGGACGGTGACATGTTTTCCATACACTCACATGTAAATTTAGTCAAGGATAAATTATTTTCGTAAAGTAAGTTCTCGTTGTATCAATGTCAAATTTTTCAGCTTTGTTTGAAATCATTTCAGCTTAAAGTACATAATATAAATAACATTTTCTGACTCCAGTTTCACGTAGATTCATCCCATTTATCTGCATATGTACATTAAATAAAAACGTTTGCCATAGATCGCCATGTTAAATTTTTCACAATTATATACATATGTTGATTAAATTACTGTCATTCCCTAGATAGAAAATTGAAAATTAAACAATAATTATGAGGTTGTAGCCAAGATGTTGCCTTACAACCCTGACAAATGTGAATATAATCGGACAAAAATCCTAACTATGAAAATTATTTATCCTGGACTAAATTAACATGCAAGTCTATGGAAATAACGTCACTGTCCGTTAACTTATGGCACGGCACTGTAACTCAAACTGCCTTTGTTACCTGTGAGTATTTATAAAGTGTTTACTCTGTAGTTTTCGACTCGCGAGTCGCGATGAACATGTTTTGGCACTGCTTGATCATAATAATTGTTTCCGTAATATGCATTGCACTATGTTTGTTTTGTCATTTCTCAAATTAATGTACATCTATATGAAATGAAGACTGAAATAGTTCTATTTACATGAAGCTATTACGCTATTACAACTGTTGCGGTTATTACCGGCGTTAATTACCAGGGCTCCGTTCCATAACAGCGAGCGCTTATAATCGCTCATTGATCGCGCAATGTAGCGCTCATTGTAGTGCTCAATGTAGCGCATTCTCTCCTGAACAACACGGTGCGTTTCCTCGAGGTTTGCTCGCTTTGCTACGTAGCGCTACATTGAGCAATCGCGTTCAAAGGAAGTTTAAAAGTAATCGCTCATTGAGCGATTACTTTCAAACCTCTCTTGAACATTGCTCTGTATTCACATTCCTTTACAGGGTTGTGGGCTATAGTGAACAATGCAGGAATCATGTGTGGTGTTTCCATATCTGAAGTAATAGCAAAGGAAGATTACGAGAAGTGCATCGCTGTCAATCTCTATGGTACAATTGAGGTCACAAGAATATTTCTACCTCTCGTACGAAAAGGCCAAGGACGAATCGTCAACATGTCCAGCCTAGCAGGACGGGTCGCTGTGCAGTGTCCACCATACGCTGTGTCTAAATACGGGGTTGAAGCATTCTCCGACTGTCTCAGGTAAATTCTTTATATTAATGACTGTCCTGTTAAACTACAAACGTTTTCACATTTACCCGTTCCTTTGATATATACACTGACGGCCAAAAGAAAGTATACCCTATTTTGAGTGCGATTCAAGACACTTATATATTTCATATTTTGATTGACTCCATTATATTTTGTATTTTTTGAGAAAGGGTGCTTTATGTCCAAATTATTTTTTAAACAATATTTTGGATTATATGAATGATGTGCACCATGGCGATGAAGGAATTGAGACTTATATCAACATTGACGGTACCCTTTATGTACATTGGCAATATGTATAGTTACTCATGTAATGTGTCTGGAACTGAGGAATGAATACATTGATTAACACAGAGAAACAGTACGGGTATAGAAACTCTAAATGCATATCTACAATGGTGTGATAGGCCTTTTAACATTAAACCACAAATCACGCCCAATGTGTCACGGGACATGCATGAAAACAAGCATGCTTCATCAGCACCAAGCCATCTGCTGTGAAATAATCTTAATGTCTATTCTATAACCAACTCATAAGTTATCGCCAGCAAACTTACAAATACAATAACAGCCATTTATGCAAAGTACAAAATAAAAATCGAAGTTCAGTAAAATATACCATCAAATAGATCGGTTGAGTATTTGAAAGTGCTTGGAACTACCACCTACAGATGTTGAAGGTAAAGTTTAGGATAATGGTAAATCATATAGGATGCTTGTCAGTATGATGAACATTTAGGGATTGTAGTAACATTTGGTGAAACGAATATGATATTTATTGGTTAAAAGTTCTTTGATTTAGTAAATTAAGCAGTCGTCTAAGATTTATACCAGTAAAACTACTTAAGGGGTATGACTCTTTATATTCTGAATATTTATGAAAAAAGTTTTCTCAAAATAGTTTCTTTTATAACTTTATAATATTTGTTTCCAGACGTGAGGTATTACACCAAGGAGTCTCTGTACACATCATAGAACCGAATGCCTACAAGACTGATTTGACCGACGATACAAACTTTCGCAAAGATTTACAAGCAAAATATGACGCGTCCAGCCCTGAGGTCAAGAGGTTTTATGGAGAAAATTATGTTCAAAATGGTATGACACATGTTCTTTGGCTTTGCCTTCATTTCCTACTAGGGCAATCATATCGAGGTTCATATTTTACATTAATTGACATCGGGCAAACTTTCACTTTGTCATGCTGACGTGACGTTATAAACAATGTTATGATATCACGCTTCATCTATGACGTTTCGTTTTCGCTCTCGCTCGGGGAATACAATGTTCTAATATTCAGGCACTCGTGTTTTTAGCATAATGACATAAACACTCATATAACAACCTCTATTTTGTTAACTATGTATTTTCAACCTTGTTTTAACATGTTTTACAGATTAAGAATCAGAATGAGATTTTTTTCTTTTTGTATGTTATTGCTCAAATGAATTAAGCATCTAACCTTATCACATAATCGTTCAGTTTATAAGAATTCACAGTGTAGAGAAGGGACATTTCTTTGGTAAAACAATGCTTGAAAGTTAATTATATTTTATATTGAATGTACCTTACTACTAAAATGCATACTGTATTCCACCTCGCATCTGTTTCAGTTTACGAGGATTGCACAAAGCTGAAGACGATGTTCTCAGACAAGACCTACGAGGTTGTAGACTCGTACATCCACGCACTGACCGCAAGGTTCCCCCGACACCGACACATAGTCGGGGACAAGGCCTTCCTCATGTGGGTTCTGATGAATCTTCCCGAGTGGATGTCCGACCCAATCTTTGCTAACTTTACTCCCAACTGGAGGGGGTCCGACTAATGATATTGAGATATAATACAATCGACCACAATGCATGTACAATCGACTGCAATGCACGTAAACTCGACCACAATGCACGGACAAGCGACCACACTACACGTACAATCGACCACAATGCACGTACAAGCGACCATAATGCACGTACAAGCGACCACAATGCACGTACAAGCGACCACAATGCACGTACAATCGACCACAATACACGTACAAGCGACCACAGTACACGTACAATCGACCACAATGCACGTACTATTTGGCAATTTGCAAGTCACATTTATGCTAAATAAATGAAATAAAATAGTTTAAAATGCAATATTTTAAAATATAATTGTTTTAAATGCAAATAATCACAAATGCATGTTTCTTGGAGAGAGAGAGAGAGAACGCATTTGGGTTCATTGATTACAAGAAACGATTGCATTACTTCTCGTACATTCTTCATCACATAATGAATCTTGTTGATTTAATCTATGTCTTATCTTATCTTGTCTTATATCCGTGTTATCTTATTATTGAGCAAATATAAATCTTCTTAGAGGAAATGTCTGACTAAGTTGAACGAAATCAGCATTAGAGCTAAATCAGTATAACTGCTCTATGTGACAGTAGTCTAGATAAAGATGACGAATCGATGTAATCATGGAGATGAGAACGATAAAGTGTACACAATTTATTGAGAAAGTTCTAAAGTGTTTATTAAAAACCCTGGATCAATTCCTTAGTGGCGTCGCAAGCATAACACCCATCATTGTTTCTGCTAGACATGAACAAAATATTGTCTTGAAAACCTCGGTGGAAATACTTCCTTTATGTTTGTCTTGGAGCATTCGTTATTACACAGAAAACTTAAACATTATTGCCAACACTGGAATACCTTTGAATTTTCGGAAAAAGGAAACATGAAAATGTGAAAAAACTAAGTTAAATCATCATTGTGTAAAGCTTCATATTGTCACTGTGATTCTGGGGAGAGGTAACACACCAGAAAGTGTTGCACTGTTTTCCATACATAACTTATCACATGATGATGTGTTGAGGTACACATTTCTCTGGAGAAAGATCTGCTAAATAACTATCTACTGGAGAAAGATACGTTATATAAATATTTACTGGGGAAATGTATGTTAGAAAGGATCTGCTAGAGAGAAGATCTGCTAGATAAAGGTCTGCTAGAAAAGATCTGCTGGAGAAAGATCTGCTGGAGAAAAATCTGCTGGAGAAAGATCTACTGGAGAAAGAGCTGCTAGATAAATATCTACTGGAGAAAGATCTGTTAGATAAATATCTACTGGAGAAAGGTCTGCTTGAAAAAGATCTACTGGAGAATGATCTACTAGAAAAAAATCTACTGGAGAAAGATCTGTTAGATAAATATCTACTGGAGAAAGATCTGCTGGAGAAAGATCTGCTGGAGAATGATCTGCTAGAAAAAGATCTACTGGAGAAAGATCTGTTAGATAAATATCTACATGAGAAAGATCTGTTAGATAAATATCTACTGGAGAAAGGTCTGCTTGAAAAAGATCTACTGGAGAATGATCTACTAGAAAAAAATCTACTGGAGAAAGATCTGCTAGATAAATATCTACATGAGAAAGATCTGTTAGATAAATATCTACTGGAGAAAGATCTGCTAGAAAAAGATCTACTGGAGAAAGATCTGCTAGAAAAAGATCTTCTGGAGAAAGATATGCTAGATAAATATCTACTGGAGAAAGATATGTTAGATAAAATGTCCTAGAGTGTAAGCACACCTCCCGTTGCCGGAATACAACATCGTTTGGCAGCAAGACGTACATAGAAACACATCATTACATACATTGTAAAGACCCCGTGGACCTTTGAATAATGATTGAACTCTTCTGGCTGTGTTTGGCTACATTTGCTTTATCTGCTGTACAAGTAAATCCTTATGACACGGTTAAATGTGCAACGCAGTGTTCTATACATACAATATGTGAAACATTTAAAATTGTTCCTGGGGAAAATAAAAAGATATGTGTGTTCTATTCTTCAAACAAAGAAGATTTTAAAAGTGTTAATAATGTTGGTAACTTTTCAAAATATGTTAAGATCGACACCAAGGGATCATCTATCAAGAGTACCCATTGGCGTCTGTCCACAGATAACAAGAAACACATACTTCACAAGGCAGTAGAAGAGCCAAGACATTGCTACTTGAATTTATTTAAAGAAGTTATTGATATTTCGTCCACACATTTGTTCATCACGACTGAAGTGCTTCGAAAGAGGTATGTTTCTGTGTATGCACCAAAAACGAAGAAGACAAAATCACTGAATCTCTTTGAGAGTAATAAGGTATTTGCATTAATTGCAGTCAAATGGTGTAAATGCTATCACTGGCGGATCAGGGGTCATCATAGTGATACTATAACCAGTCTTTCCTTGAATGGATCACATCGGAAAGAGATTGTACGTGAAGACCACATTAATATGGTTTACAACGACTACATGCAAGATCTGGTATTCTATGTTACAAAGCGTGGAGAATACAGAAGGTTGTTCGTTCTGAGAAATAACGAGGCCATCATGGACCAAAACCTTGTACCGAGGAAGACTAAATGTGACAGTGATTGTTTTGCTGGAGATCCTTCGTCTAAAGGTCTCATGTATTGCACCTATAGAAAGATAGACGGCCACTATATTTACTCTGTGTTTCTACTGAACTACACACGTCTACATACAGAGTTGCAGTCACAGGAGCTGTTTACTCTGGAGGCCGAGTCAATCCAGACCTCCTTCCTGTCACATGACAAAATCGCTGTTTTATTTCCTAAAAACAATTCACTGATGATACATGAAATTCGGACGAAAAGAAGAGAGTTTATTTTTACATGTCCATCCCCGTACAGGAAGTCCAGAATCGGTACCTGGCAAAAATCTCTTTACGTTCAATGTAGGGAGCTTACAAGCAGTATGGTGTATTCCTTTGATTCCAGTGGGCAGATAGTGAGTAAAGTTCCCCTGGCTTATAGTGGATTTCTGTATCCTTCCGGATAGGGTTCATAATAACACTGCCTAGAATTCGGAAAATATTGACAGTTTCCACCTACTCACGCATATATTTAAAACCTGTGTTTGTGATCCCAATTGGACGTTTTATAGACAAATAATCGTTTTACTATACAACATTTAGTGATACATACATTTTAAAATTTGTAATACAATCTGTTTTAAAATGTACGCAGTTACTCAAGCTCATAGAATAAGGCATTTTGATAGTTTCATTCTGTGTATAATAATATCATATAACTTTATGTATTCAAGGAATTCTTTTTGGCTTATGAGTCGTATATCGAAATTTATTGTGCTTTTATTTTCTTACCTATTCAATGTTAAACATTTGCAACAGCATGTCATAATTGTATATTTGTATGTGTATGATTAATGTTCAAAGATATCCCTTATAAGCACCACATATACATAAACCGTAGTACGTATACAGTGTCCGCTCATCAATTGGAGGACTTGCGTTCGAGTCCCGGTCGCGTCTTACCAAAATACGTTAAAAAATGGTTGCTTCCTTGCTTGCATTATAAGGACAGAACAATGCTTGAACTGTCGCTGCATTCCAATGTATACTGTGTTGTTGACAATAAAGAGTTTCCTTTGCATACAATATCACTTTTCATTTAGTTTGTGCAGAAGTGCCAGTCTAAGTAAACCTAGCCTCAATATCGGGAGTGTAGCGAGAAGTACTTAATGAGTATTTACATAAGTATCAACATTGAAGTTTACTTCAAATGCGCACATTGATATACATTTAGCAATTCTCACTCAAGTGTTTTCTGATATCAAACATCCGAAGATATGTTTACTTTTATCAAAGAGTATTGATATATTTGATACATTGATATTTATCATCCAAAATCATTATTCGTTACGTCTTAATGAAAATAGTGTACATTTCACAGCTCTGCCATTTGACTCCCAAAGCGGCGATATCATATTGTGACGTCATCATGTTTATGTCATAGAATCATGATGTCAATACTCGATGACGTAAAACATTGTATAACAAGTCATTTCGTCAACGATGACAGGGCATTGTGTAAAATGTTCTGCCAAATCTCCTAGGAGATATCGCTTGATTTCACACAGGCGATATCTCCCGTGGAACCCCAATTTTGGTGATAAATGTAATTGAATAAAGCGATTACTCACCAGGTAAAGGGAAACAAATTAACTCCTTGAAAATGTTTAAGTTTACATAATAATTTCGTTTTCATGATCTAAAGTGATCTAAAACATATTAATTTTCAACTTCAAATGTGAACTGGCTATCAGAGAGGAGATGGGGATTAAAGCATTGAGGTCTTTCAGAAGAGGATTGGCAAGAGAAGATACGTTTGGACTGACAGTTGGTTTGAGGATTTTTGATCCTGAGACACAAGTCAGAGAAAGAGATTTCGGTGAGGATACACACACATACACAAGCTGTTTGAGTTGTTAAGGAAAACTATCCTTTACTATCATATCTCCTATATTGAGCACACTGTAAATGCTTTCAAATATGGACCTATTATCTTACAATAGCCTTGTCCTTTTATCTAATAAGAAATGGAAACAAACACATCTCGATTCGAAATTTCCATTCCATTATACAGTTTGTATTTCCTTAGATTAACCTGTGACCACCGGTTTAACATCATATTTAGATAAGGAGAAATTCACAAGGCCATTAGATCCTCTTCCGTTTCGTATAGCCTCCATTCCAGCAAGAATATCTAGATGGTCCATGTCTATATCCAAATTCTCATTCAGACTCCAAACTCTGCTGTAACCATGGATATAGATCCATTTGAAGATTTCCGATGACGTCATGTTTCTTGCAGAAATTTTGCTGAAGGCTCCGATAACGAGCGGTTTGCTAAGGTTGTAGTCAGAGGCGTTGTGCTGGTAGGATAAGAACTATATCATGTTATTACAGGTGGAAAAGAAGTAAGAAGATACTTGTTTCAAAGGTTTCCTTTTTTGCGTGTTGAAAAAAGCAATGTACAAAAGGTCATTCACTAGCTAAGCAATGGTAGTTATATTTTATATAATTAAATGATTCAAAAACATTATCCTTGAGTATGGGTTCACATTTGTCAGTACAATGCATGACCATGTGCAATTATAGAATAAACAGTTGCGTTTGTAAAATTTCCGTTGATTTTTGTTAATACAATTTTTCTGTATTAAATATATAATTCGGTCAATATCTGTTTTATGTACCCGAGAAAATAATGTTGACCGCGAACATCGCCTTGGTTAATATTGTTTTGTCGGGTCAATAAAAACAGGTATCGACCTCATCACCAGACCATAAGTGTATAGTATACACTATGGTATTTTGAATGTACATGTGTATTAAAATGTACCAAGATGGCCCAACGTACAAATAAACATTGACCGAGTTGACTGATTGAACATTAAAAGACTACCACAAAAGGATCCCAAGTATCTTGCTTGTACTCGTCTCTGCTCTCCGTTGAATAGAAGCTGAGGTAACCCTGTAATTGAAGCATGAAAGATGTTCATTAACCTGACGTCGCTGCAAGTGGTTGAACCTTTTTCTGATAAACCTACACTTTTCTAACATACCTACAGCTGTAGACAAGATAGCTAAGTGAACCCACCTCAGGTCTCCCCCCGGCTTTGATTAGACACGAATCCTTGTGGTAGTTGACTCCGCCCATGCTGTCCGTGTTGAACTTCATCCCTGCAGACCCAGCTGTGACAGGAATAGAGGGGTCCACCAGCCGGATAGCGTCAGCTTGCCGGGAAATAAACCTGGGGTTGAATGTCATACAATGAGGATTGGATTGAGTTGAAGGCACGTAATACGTGATGAGATGGACAACGAGAGCTTTTACGAATGAGGGTTCAGGTTCAAGGACAAGCTCCACAATATTGTTGCTGTAGGACAAGCAATCTGGGTTGGTGATATTTCAAATTCCATTTCCTGGAAGCTTTTACACACATGGCTGAAATGCACGTCGGCATGGTCCTTTGATATGCGAATGACGGTGTCCTCCGTTGCTGAGTAACACCCCAACGACGGCTGTCAGTAATGTCAGGCGCTGTCTAATGGTGAAATATGATTTACTATATTTAAAAAACCCAACTAAAACTCATTTTGAATGTAAGTATAGATTTAACTTCATTTAAAGTGACAGAACTTATCCAGAGTATATTTTCCAGCGATCATTGGATATCTCTCCCAATGGCTCATCATATGTGTCAACTTCAACTACCTAGGACTATGAATTCCCACAGCGACTAGGTACAACATGTTATGTTACTACTCTACCTAATGAAGTAGTAAGAGGAGAAGAACAGTCATAGTAATTTGGACAAATATACTGCATATTGCTGTAACCGCTAGTTTGAAACTTAGAATATATATTAAGCAAGATGCAGTTCACTTACACTTGTAAATTTAGATTATATTGAGATGGTTGTGTACCTGAGAACTATAGGTCAGAGGACTCGTCCATAACTCCCCTCGCGGATGGAAATAGTTAATACATTATAAGGCGAAACAATACGTAATGTATTGCCGAAAGATGATATTCCACGTTACCATATTGGAAGGCACCTGTAGTTTGATTGGGAGTTTCAAAAACCGACATCACATTAAAGATCCGTTACCTTAGAATGTGTTGTATAGGTTCGCTCTCTGACGACTTTCCTCCAGGTGTCCAGCGTTTAGTGTTGAAACAAGGGTCGGGATTAACCACCCCTTTAATGACGATACTCTCAAAGTTGTGGGCGATCTCAAACCCTCCTAGGCCAGGTTCATCCTTTAACTCTTGTACAAGGGGAGTCAGCACCAAGTCGATGTATTCCTGTAGCACAACAGGACTCATCAACAAAGCGTTCATCTTTCAGTTGTGTGGTACAATCTCCCACAGGGTGAAAAATACAACAATGTTGTAGTATGCTGCCGCTCTGAGATAGGTCTTCAGGTCCTGGATCAATGTACCTTGGTGGTCAATGCCGATCACGTGACCGGAAGCGTTGAAATATGGCGTTCTGAATGGCGAGGCATGAATGAATGTTCCTGTTTAAGAGAAATCATACCCTGAAGAGTATATATACACCATGAAGTCATCAGTTAATATGACGATTAAGATATAAATTTGTTAACACACAGTTAAGATACCCGTTATTGAAAGGCTTGCCGTTTAGGGACTTCTGGGCAATGATATATGATAAATATCTCACCTTAAAATCAAACTTCGAATATAAATGGAATATTGAGACAGAGGTAAACATTGTGGATTTATTAAAACGTCCCATGTCAAATCCTTAAAGTTTTAGATTTTGATTATAATTTAAAACAGAATTTCCGGATAACATTTTAAATTCTAAATCATTCGACATATTGGAGCAAATGGATACTTTGTCGGTAAAATGGTTATGCAATGAAACAATAGGTGTATACTCCGAAACGTTGTGTTTTCGCTGAGTAACCACATTATTTGATAAAGGGGAGAAACACATTTTCATTCCAATGGAAAATTGTGTGTTCAATTTTTTTGTAACATATTACATATATCTATGAGGATGAAATTACAGGGAATCATATCGAACTTCGCCTGTTGAACAAGTCACATGTCAATAATGGACACATGCGACAGGGTTATTGTGTCAACACCAGCAAGCTTCACCCTCGAGTGGGTGATCTAACTGTGACAGCCAACTGGTATATATTATTCACCCACGTGCAACAATGTAACCGTTTCATTTATGATGATTGTATTTCCCTGCCTATAACCTCCCGTACATTTGATAAATTCGTGTATCAACTGTTTATTTCGTGAATTATAGGCCATTCAGCACATGATACAGATATACATTTAAATCATACGTATACATGTACATAAAGAGAAAGGCACAATCGTGTTTACTGTAATTTACAAAATAATCACTTAAAAAATTCGTGTATTAATAGAAATGAATAAATCAAAGCGCCTACAGAGAGTCAAGAGTTGCAGAACGTATTGAAAATGTGAAGAAATATTGACATTGAAAAACTATGAAAACGATTGTTATCAATGATAACCTACTCATCATGTTGCCTCCAGCTTGGCGAACCTTTCTGAGGTAACACTCGAAGACCTCAAACTGTTGACTGTAGTGGTTGTCTCCGAAGTCGGCGCCGGGATGAACCCAGGCTGTTGTCAGACCAGACAGGAACACCTTGGCACCGTCGATGTAGAAGTCACTTCCTCGCACCTGCAGAGCCCTACCTGTAACGTGCAACCAACACTATAGAATATGTTCTCCGAAAAAGTGAGAAAGTAATATAGCAACAGATTTAATTTTGTAAACGTGAAAAGGGAAAGACAAACAGCGGAAAGCTTTATAAAAAAATGTGTCAAGTACAAATATCAATACATGTACATTTAGTTGGAAGTAAAGCATAAATAGACAAAACTAACTCGTCAAATGTGATTTTTATATAGTTTGAAAGCTAAAGGGTTATCTCTCGAGAAAATATCTGGCGAAATTGACATCACTAGCTTAGTTGAAGAGGACAGTCATGGAAACCATCGGGTCAAAGCTCTGCAGGAGAATTCTCAATAGTTATGTCGCTATTTTTAACTACTGGAGAAAAGAGTTTATCTAGACTTTAACTGGGTTGAAGTGAGAACCTATTTAAGGATAAAAATGCAAGAGTGGAGTTGGGTGGAGTGGAGAGGAGAGGAGCGGAGTGGAGTGGAGTGGAGTGGAGAGGAGAGGAGAGGAGTGGTGTTGAGTGGAGTTGAATGGAGTGGAGAGGAGAGGAGAGGAGAGGAGCGGAGTGGAGTGGGATGGAGTTGAATGGAGTGGAGAGGAGAGGAGTGGTGTGGAGTTGATTGGAGTGGAGTGGAGTGGAGCGGAGTGGAGCGGAGTACAGTGGAAACCACAAGTAAAAATTAAACGTACACAAACCAAGATAGATGATTTAAACATTTATTTCACAGTTCTTATGATCTGTATCAATAAAACATTGAACCAAGCAATGAGTATTATGTCCCATCTGAGAAAATTATAAAAGAAAAGGTCATGTGATAGCGTATCGTAATTTATTATTTATTTTCAGCGGTGAAATACGGCATTTATCGGTTAAAATAAAATCCGTTTTTCTTCATTGAGTGAAATAAAATAATATTCTACTCGGTGAAATAACACTTTCAATCACATGATATCATCAAAACAATAAGATGACGTCATAAGAAGACCGCGATAAAGTAAGGCCACCATGGCTGTTCCATTCATAATATAAACGTCATTTACATTTGTGCATCATTTCTTAAATCTTATAGATAGAATATTTTATTTTTTTATTTTATTATTTCTCGTCAAATACCATATACATGTATATCTCATCTCGTGAAAATATACATTTCGTCTTCACTCGATGAGATATACATGTACGTGGTAATGATGGTATTCGATGAGAAATGTCAAATACCCTCGTACGCAATATGTTCTCACCAGGTCTCATATTAGACGTTATAAAATTGTCAGGTCTCATATTTGGCTTAATATAAATCTGCCAGGTCTTATATTGTACATACTACACCAGGGCTCCGTTCCGCTTATAATCGCTCATTGATCACTCAATGTAGCGCTCATTGTAGTGCTCAATGCTCCTGAACGACACGGTGCGGTTCCTCGAGGTTTGCTGGCCTTGCTACGTTGCGCTACATTGAGCAATCGCATTCAAGAGAGGTTTAAAAGTAATCGCTCTGTATTCACATTCCTTTCCAGGGTTATGGGCCGTAGTGAACAATGCAGGGATCATGTGTGGTGTTTCTATATCTGAGGTAATAGCAAAGGAAGATTACGAGAAGTGCATCGCTGTCAACCTCTATGGAACAATTGAGGTCACAAGAATATTTCTACCTCTCGTACGTAAAGGCCAAGGACGAATTGTCAACATGTCCAGCCTAGCAGGACGAGTCGCTGTGTAGTGTCCAACGTATGCTGTGTCTAAATACGGGGTTGAAGCATTCTCCGACTGTCTCAGATACATCCTTTATATTAATGACTGTCCTGTAAAACTACAAACGTTTTCACATTTTCCCGTTCCCCTGATATATACACTGACGCCCAAAAGAAACTAAAGCATATTTTGAGTGCGATTCAAGACACTTATATATTTAATATTTTTATTGACTCCATTATATTTTGTATTTTTTGAGAAAGGGTGCTTTATGTCCAAATTATTTTTTAAACAATATTTTGGATTATATGAATCATGTGCACCATGGCGATGAAGGAATTGAGACTGATATCAACATAGACGGTACCCTTTATGTACATTGGCAATATGTATAGTTACTTATGTAATGTGTCTGGAACTGAGGAATGAATACATTGATTAACACGGAGAAACAGTACCGGTATAGAAACTCTAAATGCATATCTACAATGGTGCGGTGGGCCTTTTAACATTAAACCGCAAATCACGCCCAATGTGTCCTGAAACATGTAAGAAAACAAGCATGCTTCATCAGCACCAAGCCATCTGCTGTGAAATAATCTTAATGTCTATTCTATAACCAACTCATAAGTTATCGCAAACAAACTTACAAATACAATAACAGCCATATATGCAAAGTACATAATAAAAATCGAAGTTCAGTAAAATAACCCATCAAATAGATCGGTTGAGTATTTGAAAGTGATTGGAACTACGACCTCAGTAGTTACAGATGTTGAAGGTAAAGTTAAGGATAATTCTAAATCTTGTAGGATGCTCGTCAGAATGATGAACATTTAGGGATTGTAGTAACATTTTGTGAAACGATTATGATATTTATTGGTTAAACGTTTTGATTAAATTCATCAGTCCTCTAAGATTAAGTTGAAGACAGTAAAACTACCAAAGGGGCATGACTCTTTATATTCTGAATACTTATGATAAAGGTTTTCTCAAAAAAGTTTCTTTTATAACTTCAGCAAGTTTTGCTGATAATAATATTTATTCCAAGACGTGAGGTGTTAAACCAAGGAGTCACAGTGCACATCATAGAACCGAATGTCTACAAGACTGATTTGAGCGACGATACAAACTTCCGCTAAGATTTAGAAGCAAAATATGACGCTTCCAGCCCTGAGGTCAAGAGGTTTTATGTAAAACTTATGTTTAAAATAGTATGACACATGTTTCTTTGGCTTTTTCTTTATTTCCTACGAGGGGAATCATATCGAGATTCATATTTTCCATATGATTGACATTGGGCAAACTTTCACTTGGTCATGCTGACGTGACGTTATAAACAGTGTTATGATGTCACGCTTCATCTCTGACGTTTCGTTTCCGCTCTCGCTCGGGGAATACAATGTTCTAATATTCAGGCTCTCGTGTTTTAACATAATGACATTAACACTCATATAATGACCTCTATTTTGTTAACTATGTATTTTCAACCTAGTATTTTAACATGTTGTTTTGTATGTTATTGCTCAATCATAATCATAATCGTTCAGTTTATAAGAATTCACAGCGTAGAGAAGGGACATTTGTTTGGTAAGACAATGCTTGAAAGTTGCTTATATTCTGTGTTGAATGTATCTACTACTAAAATGCATACTGTAATCCACCTCACATCTGTTTCAGTTTACGAGGATTGCACAAAGCTGAAGACGATGTTCTCAGACAAGACCTACGAGGTTGTAGACTCGTACATCCACGCACTGACTGCAAGGTTCCCCCGACACCGACACATAGTCGGGGACAAGGCCTTCCTCATGTGGGTTCTGATGAATCTTCCCGAGTGGATGTCCGACCTAATCTTTGCTCACTTTACTTCCAACTGGAGGGGGTCGGACTAATTATATTGAGATATAATACACGTACAATCGACCACAATGCACGTAAAATCGACTGCAATACACGTACAAGCGACCACAATACACGTACAAGCGACCATAATACACGTACAAGCGACCACAATACACGTACAAGCGACCTCAATGCACGTAAAAGCGACCGCAATGCACGTACAATCGACCACAATGCACATACTTTTTTGCAATTTGCAAGTCACATTTATGCTAAATAAATGGAAAAAAATAGTTTAAAATGCAATATTTTAAAATATAATTGTTTTAAATGCAAATAATCACAAATGCATATGTTTCGTGGAGAGAGAGAGAACGCATTTGGGTTCATTGATTACAAGAAACGATTGCAGTACTCCTCGTACATTCTTCATCACATAATGAATCTTGTTGATTTAATCTATGTCTTATCTTATCTTGTCTTATATCCGTGTTATCTCATTATTGAGCATATATAAATCTTCTTAGAGAAAATGTCTGACTAAATTGAACGAAATCAGCAGTAGAGCTAAATCAGTATAACTGCTCTTTGTCACAGTAGTCTAGATAAAGATGACGAATCGATGTAATCATGGAGATGAGAACGATAAAGTGTACACACTTTACTGAGAAAGTTCTAAATTGTTTATTAAAAACTCTGGATCAGTACCTTAGTGGCGTCGCAAACATAACACCCATCATTGTTTCTGCGAGACATGAACAAAATATTGTCTTGAAAACCTCGGTGGAAATACTTCCTTTATGTTTGTCTTGGAGCATTCGTTATTACACAGAAAACTTAAACATTATTGTCAACCACTGGAATACCTTTGAATTTTCGGAAAAAGGAAACATGAAAATGTGAAAAAAAACAAGTTTAATCATCATTGTGTAAAGCTTCATATTGTCACTCTGATTCTGGGGAGAGATAACACACCAGAAAGTGTTGCACTGTTTTCCATGCATAACTTATCACATGATGATGTGTTAAGGTACACATTTCTCTGGAGAAAGATCTGCTAAATAACTATCTACTGGAGAAAGATATGTTAGAGAAATATCTACTGGGGAAATATCTGTTAGAAAAGATCTGCTAGAGAAGATCTGCTAGAGAAAGATCTGCTAGAGAAGATCTGCTGGAGAAAGATCTGCTGGAGAAAAATCTGCTGGAGAAAGATCTGCCTGAGAAAGATCTCCTGGATAAAGATCTGCTGAATAAAATGTGCTAGATAAAATGTGCTAGAGAAAGATCTGCTGGAGAAAGATCTGCTAGATAAAAAGTACTAGATAAAATGTGCTAGATAAAATGTGCTAGCACAAGCACACCTCACGTAGCCGGAATACAACATCGTGTGGCAGCAAGCCGTACATAGAAACACATCATTACATACATTGTAAAGACCTCGTGGACCTTTGAATAATGATTGAACTCGCCTGGCTGTGTTTGGCTACATTTGCTTTTCCTGCTGTACAAGTAAATCCTAATGACACGGTTAAATGTGCAACGCAGTGTTCTATACATACAATACATACAATATGTGAAATATTTAAGATTGTTCCTGGGGAAAATAAAAAGATATGTGTGTTCTATTCTGCAAACAAAGAAGTGTTTGAAAGTGTTAATAATGTTGGTAACTTTTCAAAATATGTTAAGATCACCACCCAGGGATCCTCTATCAAGAGTAACCATTGGCGTCTGTCCACAGATAACAAGAAACAAATACTTCAAAAGGCAGTAGAGGAACCAAGGCATTGCTACTTGAATTTATTTAAAGATGTTATTGATATTTCGTCCACACATTTTTTCATCACGACTGAAGTGCTTCGAAAGAGGTATGTTTCTTTGTATGCACCTAAAACGAAGAAGACACGGCCACTGAATCCCTTTGAGAGTAATTCGGTCTTTGCATTAATTGCAGTCAAATGGTGTAAATGCTATCACTGGCGGCTCAGGGGCCATCATATTGATACTATAAGCAGTCTTTCCTTGAATGGATCACATCGGAAAGTGATTGTACGCGAAGACCACATTAATATGGTTTACAACGACTACATGCAAGATCTGATATTCTATGTTACAAAGCGTGGAGAATACAGAAGGTTGTTCGTTCTGAGAAATAACAAGGCCATCATGGACCAAAACCTTGTACCGAGGAAGATGAAATGTGACAGTGGTTGTTTTGTTGGAGACCCGTCGTCTAAAGGTCTCATGTATTGCACCTATAGGAAGATAGACGGCCACTTCATTTACTCTTTGTTTTTACTGAACTACACACGTCTACATAACAAGTTGCAGTCACAGGAGCTGTTTACTCTGGAGGCCGAGTCAATCCAGACCTCCTTCCTGTCACCCGACAAAATCGCTGTTTTATTTTCTAAAAACAATTCACTGATGATACATGAAATTCGGACGAAAAGAAGAGAGTTTATTTTTACATGTCCATCCCCGTACAGGAAGTCCAGAATCGGTACCTGGCAAAATTCTCTTTACGTTCAATGTAGGGAGCTTACAAGCAGTATGGTGTATTCCTTTGATTCCAGTGGGCAGATAGTGAGGAAAGTTCCCCTGGCTTATAATGGATATCTATATCCTTCCGGATAGGGTTCATAATAACACTGCCTAGAATTCGGAAAATATTGACATTTTCCACCTACTCGCGCATATATTTAAAACCTGTGTTTGTGATCCAAATTGGACGTTTTGTGGACAAATAATCATTTTACTATTCAACATTTAGTGATACATACATTTGAAAATTTGTAATACAATCTGTTTTAAAATTTACGCAGTTACTCAAGCTCATAGAATAAGGCATTTTGATAGTTTCATTCTGTGTATAATAATATCATATAACTTTATGTATTCAAGGAATTCTTTTTGGCTTAGGAGTCGTATATCGAAATTTATTGTGCTTTTATTTTCTCACCTATGCAATGTTAAACATTTGCAACAGCATGTCATAAATGTATATTTGTATGTGTATGATTAATGTTCAAAGATATCCCTTATAAGCATCATATTTACATATACCGTAGTACGTATACAGTGTCCGCTCATCGGGGGACTTGCGTTCGAGTCCCGGTCGCTTCTTACCAAAATACGTTAAAAAATGGTTGCTTCCTTGCTTGACACTCAGCATTATAAGGACAGAACAACGCTTGAACTGTCGCTGCATTCCAATGTATACTGTGTTGTTGACAATAAAGAGTTTCCTTTGCATACACTATCAACTTTCATTTATCTTGTGCAGAAGTGCCAGTCTAAGTAAACCTTGTCTCAATATCGGGAGTGTAGCGAGAAGTACTAAATGAGTATTTACATAAGTATCAACATTGAAGTTTACTTCAAATGCGCACATTGATATATATATAGCAAATCTCACTCATATGTTTTCTGATATCAAACATCCGAAGATATGTTTACTTTTATCAAAGAGTGTTGATATATTTGATACATTGATATTTATCATCCAAAATCATTATTCGTTACGTTTTAATGAAAATAGTGTACATTTCTGAGCACTGCTCTGCCATTTGACTTCCAATGCGGCGAAGTAATATCATTGTGACGTCATCATGTTTATGATGTCATAGAATCATGATGTCAATACTCAATGACGTAAAACATTGTATAACAAGTCATTTCGTCGACGATGACAGGGCATTGTGTAAAATGAACTGCCAAATCTCCTAGGAGATATCGCTTGATTTCACACAGGCGTTATCTTCCGTGGAACACAGTTTTGGTGATAAATGTAATTGAATAAAGCGATTACTCACAAGGTAAAGGGAAACAAATTAAATCCTTGTAAATGTTAAAGTTTACATATTGTTTCGTTTTCATGATCTAAAATGATCTAAATATATTAATTTTTAACTTCAAATTTGAACTAGCGTTCAGAGAAGAGATGGGGGTTAAGGCATTGAGGTCTTTCAGAAGAGAAGAGATGGGGGTTAAGGCATTGAGGTTTTCAGAAGAGAAGAGATTGGGGTTAAGGCATTGAGGTCCTTCAGAAGAGAAGAGATGGGGGTTAAGGCATTGAGGTCTTTCAAAAGAGAAGAGATTGGGGTTAAGGCATTGAGGTTTTTCAGAAGAGAAGAGATGGGGGTTAAGGCATTGAGGTTTTCAGAAGAGAAGAGATTGGGGTTAAGGCATTGAGGTCCTTCAGAAGAGAAGAGATGGGGGTTAAGGCATTGAGGTCTTTCAGAAGAGAAGAGATTGGGGTTAAGGCATTGAGGTTTTTCAGAAGAGAAGAGATGGGGGTTAAGGCATTGAGGTTTTCAGAAGAGAAGAGATTGGGGTTAAGGCATTGAGGTCTTTCAGAAGAGAAGAGATGGGGGTTAAGGCATTGAGGTCTTTCAGAAGAGAAGAGATTGGGGTTAAGGCATTGAGGTCTTTCAGAAGAGAAGAGATGGGGGTTAAGCCATTGAGGTTTTCAGAAGAGAAGAGATTGGGGTTAAGGCATTGAGGTCTTTCAGAAGAGAAGAGATTGGGGTTAAGGCATTGAGGTCTTTCAGAAGAGAAGAGATTGGGGTTAAGGCATTGAGGTCTTTCAGAAGAGAAGAGATGGGGGTTAAGGCATTGAGGTCTTTCAGAAGAGAAGAGATTGGGGTTAAGGCATTGAGGTTTTCAGAAGAGAAGAGATTGGGGTTAAGGCATTGAGGTCTTTCAGAAGAGAAGAGATGGGGGTTAAGGCATTGAGGTCTTTCAGAAGAGAAGAGATTGGGGTTAAGGAATTGAGGTCTTTCAGAAGAGAAGAGATTGGGGTTAAGGCATTGAGGTCTTTCAGAAGAGAGTTGGCAAGAGAAGACACGGTTTGGTCTGACAGTTGGTTTGGAGATTTGTGAAGGCTGAGGCACAAGACAGAGAAGTAGATTTCGGTAGGGTTCACACACATACACAAGCTGTTTGAGTTGTTTTATAAGGAAAAATATCATTTACTATCATATCTCCTATATTGAGCACACTATAAACGCTTCCAAATATGGACATACTATCTTATAATAGCCTTCTCCTTTTATCTCATAAGAAATGGAAACAACAAATCTCGATTCAAAATTTCCATTCAAATATACAGTTTGTATTTCCTTAGATCAACCTGTGACCGCTGGTTTAACATCATATTTAGATAAGGAGAAAGTCACAAGGCCATTGGATCCTTTTTCGTTTCGTATAGCCTCCATTCCAGCAAGAATATCTAGATGGTCCATGTCTGTATCCAAATTCTCATTCAGACTCCAAACTCCGCTGTAACCATGGTTATAGATCCATTTGAAGATTTCCGATGACGTCATGTTTCTTGCAGAAATGTTGCTGAAGGCTCCGATAACGAGCGGTTTGCTAAGGTTGTAGTCAGAGGCGTTGTGCTGGTAGGATAAGAACCATATCTAATATTACAGGTGGAAAAGAAGTTAGAAGATATTTTTTCAAAGGCTTTTATTTTTATGCGTGTTGAAAAAAGTTGAGCAATGGTAGTTTATATTTTATATAATTAAATTATTCAAAACATTATCCTTGAGCATGTGTTCTCATTTGTCAGTACAATGCATGACCATGTGCATTTATAGAATAAACAGTTGTGTTTGTAAAATTTCCGTTGGTTTTTGTCAATACATTTTTTCTGTATTAAATATATAATTCGGTCAATATCTGTTTTTTGGACCCCCGAGAAAACAATATTGACCGCGATCATCGTCCTTGCTCAATATTGTTTTGTCGGGTCCATAAAAACCGGTAAAGACCTCATCACCAGACCATAAGTGTATAGTATACACTATGGTATTTTGAATGTACATGTGTATTAAAATGTACCAAGATGGCCCAATTACAAATAAACATTGTTTAAGTTGACTGATTGAACAATAAAAGACTACCACAAAAGGATCCCAAGTATCTTGCTTGTACTCGTCTCTGCTCTCCGTCGAATAGAAGCTGAGGTAACCCTGTAATTGAAGCATGGAAGATGTTCATTAACCTGACGTCGCTGCAAGTGATTGAACGTCTTCCAGAGGGCACGACACTCAAAATATACACCCACCTCAAGTTGGCCCCATACTCACACTGGACACGTGTACATTGATGCTAGTCAGAATAGCCCATTTCCGATCTCGTTGCTATGGCAACTTTTGTTACAAGTGTAGGTGTTTTAGCCGATACACCTACACTTTTTTCTGATATACCTACCCTTTTTCTGATATACCTACACTTTTCTAACATACCTACGCTTTTAACAACTGAGAAAGAAATGGAGTCAATTTTCTTAATTTTCAAATCTAAGTGATACATATAAGACATTTACAAATGTTTCATTTGAAACCTGGGAACGAACCCGTGTCCTGTTGCTTTTTGGCCGAACGTACTAACCATTAGACCACGAGGCCAGTTGAAACTTTGTACGGTTTTTCATGACCAAATGAATAAGGTTCTTATAATGAGTGATATAATATCACACATTTCTTTTTATATATGAATATTTTAAAATCTAATTAGGTGCAAAATGTCTTAACATACTGAAACTTGCTTATGTTTTCTCTAAAATTTGACATTAGCCATGCAGTTTATGGCGTTAGCTGTACATTTCAGCGAGATGCACGTGCGTCTGTGTGGACAATATCGTCAAGAAGCCATATCAATTAGATTTCGAGCCCCAAACATGGGTAAGCATACAACGCAGCACGGGCTGAGCGTACCCGGGAGTTGTCACAGATGAGGCCGTATATTGGTTTGGCGTTTCATACACTATTCATTACAACTCTATTTGTTTAGAAATACTATGAAATAGAAACCGTTTACACTCGACCGGAGGGAAAACTGTACGATATCAATAGATACACTCGGAAATGTATAAGTATATCTCTCACTTATTCTACTTGGATTAAACCTAGACGATGTAATGCTCGCCGTGACTATCTCCGGTAAACCTCCGTTCCCCCGACGAGGTGCCGTCCTATCTAAAAAGCGGGACTTTCTCAAATGAAGCGCTTATTTATTCTTATGCACAAAAACGAATAAAATCCAAACCGTTCACGACGATAATTTAACTAGGAGATTTTGATCATGACGCTAACGAGCCATATACTGCATAAAAATGTTTCAAGCGATCCCAGTTTGTTTGTTTGAAACGTCCGCCATTTGCAAAGTTAGTTTGCGCATGCGCACTGCAGATTCTACGATCAGCTGGACGTCGCTGCAATTTTTGACAGGCAAATTAAAAGTTACAAAGTCAAATCTACTAGCCTATGGTATATTTATAAAGTTGAAAGATATTTTAAATGGAAATTAATGCAATTTTATTAGCTAAGTGAAGCGCAATGAACTGTTGACAAAGGTGAAAAATAAATAATTAAAAAATAATTTCAGTCAGTAGGCCTACAGCAATGAATTAATTAGTATTTAGTTTTAGGCCCCACATTTTATAATATATTGCATATTCTACTTTATTCAAGTAACCCAGTCTACTGTTTAAATGTACAATAATCTTCTAAATATTGAGCAATCAATTTTGAACAAATATCAAGTTTGCATGGGCTTTCACTTCAGTAAATATGACTATCATTTCCAAAATAAAATTAAATATTTAAATTAATGTGCATGCACATTTTTGTAGTGTTAAAACAAATCTTGAAATACCGCATTGAAGTTTTGACTTGCTTTCAGTATTAAGATACTGTAATCTGTTAATTATATAATTTACATAAAATATAGGCCTACCAGTCAACACCAGCTATATATGTGTCCACAGGGGCTTGTATTGTCGAAACTAGCAATTAAAACGAATATGAAGTCGACGATCCAGCCCCATATACTATAAAAAAGTAAAGGGATGTAACGGGGTCAACACCCCATGTCCGTTTGAAATTATATTTCAGAATGTTGTCATCATATTATCATTCAATGTTATATATCACGGCAAAGCCAATACATTTGTCTTTAAAACAAGCCATCAAACGTAAAAATCGAACGGATAATAACAAGGATATGATTTTTCAAAGCCAAAAATATTAGCACATTGCTCATGTAAGCCATTTGCCTGGCCCACCAAAATAATAAAATATTCGCTTGAAAAAATTATTATAAAATACTTTATAATATCCTGTCAGCTAATAGTGACCCAGTTACAAAGCCCAGTATTTGGTGCATCAGATCGCGCAAGAATTATAACATGAGGGACATTGTATTTGACATACCAGGGATTTTACATTATATCAAGTGTGTTTCGAAACATCGTTTGTCTAGTAGTCATCCATATTGAATGACCTTGACATTGGTCTATTTTTGGAAACGAAATGATGTCATAGGGCCTCAAATAGCCCTATGACATCATTTCGTTACCAAAAATAGACCAATGCCAAGGTCATTCAATATGGACGTCTCACTATCAAACGATGTTTCGAAACACACTTGAGATCATCTAAAATCTCTGGTACGTCAATTACAGTGCACCCCGTGTTATAATTCTTGCGCGATCTGATGCACCAAATACTGGGCTTTGTAACTGGGTCACTATTAGCTGACAGGATATTATAAAGTATTTTATAATAATTTTTTCAAGCGAATATTTTATTATTTTGGTGGGCCAGGCAAATGGCTTACATGAGCAATGTGCTAATATTTTTGGCTTTGAAAAATCATATCCTTGTTATTATCCGTTCGATTTTTACGTTTGATGGCTTGTTTTAAAGACAAATGTATTGGCTTTGCCGTGATATATAACATTGAATGATAATATGATGACAACATTCTGAAATATAATTTCAAACGGACATGGGGTGTTGACCCCGTTACATCCCTTTACTTTTTTATAGTATATGGGGCTGGATCGTCGACTTCATATTCGTTTTAATTGCTAGTTTCGACAATACAAGCCCCTGTGTATGTGTCTGTAGTTTGAGAATAGTAAATTAGTGTCCGGGCTTACAGTCAATTGTGATTCAAATTCATGGTTGTCAAAGTGTCCTGAAAATATAAATGTTGATTAAAAATATTTGTTTATTCAGCTTCTGAAAATGTTATGTTATGCAATGTTTTTCCCTCCGAGTTTATTCACTTGAATCAGGGAGTCTTGTGTTACAGGCTGTTGCTTGGATGGAGCTGCTTCATACATTAATCTTCTCCACAGTTTCATGATGCATCAATCCCAGATATATAAGAACATCTGAGTTACAATCAGTCAGACGAAAAGCAGACCAACTACATGATTTTGTGTTTAATGTCACGGCACAGACATCTTCCCTTTCTTCTAGTGTATATGTACACCTATTTCCAAGAACTTCACATTATATATTCAATTTAACTTAGTGCCCTAATAAATTTCAAGAATGTTGTGTGTACCATGTTTTCTTTTTATGATGTTATGACCATCAATATTCAATTTGAAATACAGGTAAGTTTAGGATAAGTAAATCTTACTTTAAGTATCCTTGAAGCTGGTGACAGCATTTGCAGAATGAATAAGCAAAAGAAATCAATTGAAAACAATTTTTCAGGAAACGATATCCACAATACATGTGATTCAATTCCATTTTATTTTCACAATTGTATTGTTTGTTATTTTAATTATAGCAAATTGCAATGTGAAAACTATTTGGCAGTTTAATATATGTAAATTGGTGGAGAACATACAAACCAAACACAAAGACATTTTAGCATAAGTTTACAAATCAATGAAAGATAACTGTATACTGTATATGAGCAATGTATTGATAAGTGTAACAAAAGCACACCTTACATGCATGTATCTGTTGATAACTGAGTTTATGGATGAATAAATTAAGTTAATTAATACTATGTAAACAAAATTATTTCTAATTAATTAATTCTTATATATTAAAAAATTATTTAAAAAGTTCAACAATAATGGTTAATAATATGTCATGGTAATGTATAAATTTAATTATTGTCTTTGGTAATGTAATGTCACTCTCTTTCCACAATGTTTACTCCTTAGGATGATGTAAAAAGAATTGCCTTTTGGGTAATAAAGTGTTATCTTATCCTACATTGAGTTTAACTAGCCTTCTGTAATAATATACACTTATGATGAATATTGTTATATAAAAATCAAATTAAGTTCTAAATTTAATATTCACTTAATCTGGAAAAAAACCGTACTCAATGACAATTTACATATAATTCCTATCAAATACTACATAATAACGTTAATTATTCCATATAATAAATTCTGGGTTTGCTGACGATCAAGGAGCATTGTGTTGACACAGTGTCATAATACAAAAAGCACATGTTGAGTTTAGGTCAATTTGATATCTCATATCTCGTAGTTTTCTCTACAACTGTCAACTGTCACTGCTTGAACAATTGTAATTGAATCGATGTTTCCTTTATTATTACAAAGATTTAGTTTTCAAAATGGATTCTTACTGTCTCCAGTCTTGAAAATCGAAATTATTAGCCAAAGAGTGCGAGATTTGTTTTCCTTGAGAGGTCAAGTCATGATTGCAGTGTTCGTTCCGGTTCGGTGCGCATGCGCAATTGATGAAAAAAACAAACGAAATCGTAAACTTACACCTTCTAGAAAATTACTAATTAAAACATAATTATGACACCGAGAGATTTGTTTTAATTGAAATCAACAATTTATTTGATGAAGAACACGTGGGTAAATTTTCGTGTGTGAATTTGTAGTATTTCTTGTAGTAATTAATAGCTAAAGGCCGATTAGGATCCTTGTCGGGCCCGTTTTTCAAATCGTCGATTTCCGCAAATTATTGGAAAAATAAAGCATATAATAAAAAATTCACTGACTGGATGATTAGATTTCATAATTTTACATTGGTATATGACAATAATTTGATCGGGAAACTCCTATTATTTCTTTATTTCGACTTTGAAAATTTCGGAGGAAAATTTCCACTTTTTTCAATGCGAGGCTCCTCGTCTCGGTAACAGCGGAGCGTAGCCCAGCGTAGGGGAGCTTGACCGAGGCGAGCACGATCGTCTAGATTAAACCGTGGTTGTACATAGACAAGACAAGCTTAGTGAACCCACCTCAGGTCTCCCCCCGGCTTTGATGAGACACGCATCCTTGTGGTAGTTGACTCCGCCCATGCTGTCCGTGTTGAACTTCATCCCCGCAGACCCAGCTGTGACGGGAATAGAGGGGTCCACCAGCCGGATAGCGTCAGCTTGCCGGGAAATAAACCTGGGGTTGAATGTCATACAATGAGGATTGGGAGTCAATGACAAGCAATTAGTGAAGGAATGAAGGATACTCAGTTAGGATTGAGGTGAAGGCACGCAATACATGATGAGATGAAGGACAACGAGAGCTTTTACACACATGGCTGAAATGCGTGTCGTCATGGTTCTATGATATGCGAATGACGGTGTCCTCCGTTGCTGACTAACACCCCAATGACGACTGTCAGTAATGTCAGGCGCTGTCTAATGGTGAAATATGATTGACTATATTTAAAAAACCCAACTAAAACTCATTGTGAATGAAAGTATAGATTTAGCTTCATGATGACAGAACTTCAAGTGACAGAACTTATCCAGAGTATATTTTACCGCGATCATTGGATATCTCTCTCCATGGCTCATCATTGGTGTCAACTTCAACTACCTAGGACTATGAACTCCTGAAGCGACTAGGTACAACATCTTATGTTACTACTCCACCTAATGAAGTAGTAAGTGAGAAGAACAGTCATAGTAATTTGGACAAATATACTGCATATTGCTGTACCCGCTAGTTTGAAACTTAGAATATATTAAGCAAGAATCAGTTCACTTACACTTGTAAATTTAGATAACATTGAGACGGGTTGTGTACCTGAGGACTAGAGGTCAGAGGACTCGTCCATCACTCCCCTCGCGGATGGAAATAGTTGTTGAAAAAATGTTTAACACTGATTGACTTTGTACATTATAAGGCGAAACAATACGTTACCATATTGGAAGGCACCAGGGCTCCGTTCCATAACAGCGAGAGCTTATAATCGCTCATTGATCGCTCAATGTAGCAATAATGTAGCGCTCAATGTAGCGCATTCTCTCCTGAACGACACGGTGCGATTCCTCGAGGTTTACTCGCTTTGCTACGTAGCAAGAGAGGTTTAATGTAGCGCTTAATGAGCGATTATAAGCACTCGCTGTTTTGGATGTTATGGAACAGAGCCCTGTAGTTTGTAAACGAGTTTCGTAAACCGACATCACATTAAAGACCCGTTACCTTAGAATGTGTTGTATAGGTTCGCTCTCTGACGACTTGCCTCCGGGTGTCCAGAGTTTAGTGTTGAAACAAGGGTCGGGATTAACCCTCCCTTTAATGACGATACTCTCAAAGTTGTGGGCGATCTCAAACCCTCCGAGGCCAGGTTCATCCTTTAACTCTTGTACAAGGGGAGTCAGCACCAAGTCGATGTATTCCTGTAGCACCACAGGACTCATCAACAAAGCGTTCATCTTCCAGTTGTGTGGTACAATCTCCCACAGGGTGAAAAATACAACAATGTTGTAGTATGCTGCCGCTCTGAGATAGGTCTTCAGGTCCTGGATCAACGTACCTTGGTGGTCAATGCCGATCACGTGACCGGAAGCGTTGAAATATGGCGTCCTGAATGGCGAGGCATGAATGAATGTTCCTGTTTAAGAGAAATAATACCCTAAAGAGTGTTACCTACCATGAAGTCATCAGTTAATATGACGATTAAGATATAAATTTGTTAACACACAGTTAAGATACCCGTTAAGGCCCCTTCACAACCCGTCGTACCTGCAGCTGCGTGCTGTCTACCGACAAAAACGTGGGGTAAATTGGGGAATTCGTGCGTCCTCGGTACCGACGCCGTACCGATTTTGGACAAATTTGGAGCACGCAGACTCGTCGTAGAACTTTTAGTGCATGCAGAACTTTCGCTGCGTGCAGTCTACGAACGGGCTGCGAATTTTCCTCCGTACGTGCGTGCCCTGTACGACAACCGCACGCACAACGCACCGACATCGTGCGTTTTTTTCAAGCTTACCCACTCACACTTTCTCTACGAACGACGCACGTTGCACGTGCGTACAACGTGCGTTGTACGTGCGTAGTTCGTGCTTACTAAGCACGTCCAAAGTTTAACTATCAAATAATTAAAGAAAACTCACGTCGTTCGTACCGAGTAAGCACGTACAACGTACCGAGTAAGCACGTACAACGCACGTTTTGGGCACAACTCCTGTGCTGCCATCTGAAGTTGATCTTGCAGCATCAGGACCCGGAGCGGTGGAATGGGCGGCATCTTGTGGATTGACAATGTGTACCAAGCACCTGTCAATAGGGAGGGAAAAACCTCATTGCACTCGCACGCACTTACAACGTGCGTGGTGTAAGGACACTGTACGTGAGACGCACGGCCCCCGTACGACAATGTGACAATCGCACATCACACGCACGTTGTACGCACGTTGTACGCACGGCACACGCTCGTACCACGTGCGCATCGTACGATGAACGCACCTCCTCACTGCCAGACGTGTCGACGGCCACGTACGTACGACGTGCGTTTGACGTGCGTTGGCAAACTCCCTTTCTGTTCTTGATTAAATCCACCCTACGTTTTCAGAAAAACGTAGCGACCGTGGCCTCCCCAAAAAATTGCACGCACGATGGGTTGTGAAGGGGCCTTTACTGAAAGGCTTGTCGTTTAGGGACTTCTGGGCAATGATATATGATAAATATCTCACCTTTAAACCAAACTTCCAATATAAATGGAATATTGAGACAGAGGTAAACATTGTGAAACAATGTCAAATCCTTAAAGTTTTAGATCTTGATTATATTTTAAAACAGAATTTCTGGATAACATTTTAAATTCTGAATCATACCGTAACGACATTTTCGTCGGTGAAAATGCTTATGCAATGAAACAATAGGTGCATGTATACTCCGAAACGTTGTGTTTTCGCTGATTAAACATATTATTTGATAAAGGGGAGTAACACATTTTCATTCCAATGGAAAATTGTGTGTTCAATTTTTTTGTAACATATTACATATATCTATGAGGATGAAATTACAGGGAATCATATCGAACTTTGCCTGTTGCACAAGTCACATGTCAATAATGGACACATGCGACAGGGTTATTGTGTCAACACCAGCAAGCTTCACCCTCGAGTGGGTGATCTAACTGTAACAGCCAACTGGTATATATTATTCACCCACGTGCAACAATGTAACCGTTTCATTTATGATGATTGTATTTCCCTGCCTATAACCTCCCGTCCATTTGATAAATTCGTGTATCAACTGTTTATTTCGTGAATTATAGGCCATTCAGCACATGATAGAGATATACATTTAAATCATACGTATACATGTACATACAGAGAAAGGCACAATCGTGTTTACTGTAAATTACAAAATAATCACTTAAAAAATTCGTGTATTAATAGAAATGAATAAATCAAAGCGCCTACAGAGAGTCAAGAGTTGCAGAACGTATTGAAAATGTGAAGAAATATTGACATTGATAAACTATGAAAAGGATTGTTATCAATGATAACCTACTCATCATGTTGCCTCCAGCTTGGCGAACCTTTCTGAGGTAACACTCGAAGATCTCAAACTGTTGACTGTAGTGATTGTCTCCGAAGTCTGCCCCGTGATGAACCCAGGCCGTGGTCAGACCAGACAGGAACACCTTGGCACCGTCGATGTAGAAGTCACTTCCTCGCACCTGCAGAGCTCTACCTGTAACGTGCAATCAACACTATAGAATATGTTCTCCGAAAAAGTGAGAAAGTATTATAGCAACAAATTTAATTTTGTAAACGTGAAAAGGGAAAGACAAACAGCGGAAAGCTTTATAAAAAAATGTGTCAAGTACAAATATCAATACATGTACATTTAGTTGGAAGTAAAGCATAAAAAGACAAAACTAACTCGTCAAATGTGATTTTATATAGTTTGAATAGCTAGAGGGTTATCTCTCGAGTATATATCTGGCAAAATTTACATCCCGTCCACGGCGATGGACACTCAATATAAACATCACTAGTTTAGTTTGAAGAGGGCGGTCCTTGAAACTATCGGGTCAAAGCTCTGGAGGAGACATTCTTAATTGTAATGTCGCTATTATAACTACTGGAGATAACAGTTTATCTAGACCTTACCAGTGATGATGTTTTGCAATTGAACACCTATTTAAGGACAAAAATGCAAGAGTCATCTTGTCAAATGGAATGGAGTGGAGTGGAATGCAGTACAATGTATCGTAGTTGAGTGGAGTGGAACGGGGCAGATTGTGATGAGGGTTTGATAGTTCAACTTGTACTTCAATATAATCAATAATCAATTATAATAAAGAATTTACAGATACTGAAATGTTCATCTCAGATTTAACATTCGTTAATCAGGTATAAGATTATGTTTAGCATTCCATGATTGATTGGTAAAATCATATTTAAAATTACAATCTGTAAAGGTTATATTTTAATTTTCATAAACCACACAGTATAATTAAGTTAATAATGTCTACAATATATGATACACATACAATGTGTAAAATGTATACCCAGAAAGTGTCACACCTTGAGATTACAGCTCACCTGATCCTGGCTTAGAAAGATCCCCATAGTCTATATCGTCACTGTACCCGTCCGGACACAGTCTTGTCGCGCCCAACACTGAAACAATATACAAATCTGCGAATTGGGCACAATTAAGACAATCGTAAATATTCTTTGTCGTGGATAATATTTCAATTTAAAGATTTTATGTTTTGAAACAATGATGAATGATTTCATATATTAAAATGTAGTGATATTAGCTTACAATCGGCATGTCATTATGAATTACTCCATCATTGTTCAAAAGATTGTGATATTTATTACATGTGAGTACCGGACTGTGGCTTGAATCATGAACGCAGGTTTGATACCATTATTTATTTAGGTTTCGACCTAAACGACCTAATTGCAAGATGTCAAAAATATCCTTCGTGGTATGCCTGAATATGTGTACAATTAACACAAGAGGCTACATTTAACACAAGAGGCTACATTTAACACACGAGCCTACATTTAACACAAGAGGCTACATTAACACAAGAGGCTACATTTAACACAAGAGGCTACATTTAACACAATAGGATACATTTAAAACAAGAGGCTACATTTAACACAAGAGGCTACATTTAACACAAGAGGCTATATTTAAAACAAGAGGCTAAGATCCTAAACTAGTATGTTCTCATACTGTAATTTGTATGTCTGATTTCTCACATTTATATAGTAAAGTAAAATGCTGTTATTTACCAATTTCGAAAAGCAAAACCAAGCCCACAACTCTCGTAAGCATTATGACCCAAGACTCCAAACTGTAAAGATAATAATTTCATATTATATTGTTAACATATAATAGTAAGGCATCTATTTAAAGTTAAATGAACGCTGGGTTAAAATCGTTGAAATTATTCATTTTTGTCCTCTTATTAAAACTCTAATTTGTGACAACTATTCGGAATCGATGTATCTCTTACTCTCCAGCAGTGTTCTTCGAGTGTGATTATTTCCCTATTTTCCTTGTTTAGTTCATATACCAAATCATATAATTTAAATCATAAATTGGAATTTTGAAAATACACGGTAAGTTCTATTCTGTCTATTTTAATAGGTCGACGGTAAGCAGGTAAGGAACGAGCATGGATTCAACGAACTCTCATCTGTACACTGAGAGTAATGAAGCTGCTGTCCGTACAATCCAAAATAAATGTATTTCTTTAGGGAAATCAAGTTGGTGAAGAAAGTTAAAGGTTACTATCGGGGTATGCCAGAGGAAACGAGGTTGAGACATGGTTATAACACAATCCAATTGATACAAACAATTGCCAGTCGCGGCAATGAGTGCGGAAGTAAGAGGTGAGGTGAGGTATAAAGCCGCTTTCAAGAGTATTTCATTTATAAATATCACGGCTGCTAGTATTATTGTAGGGAGAAAGCCCGCAATGGTTGATATGCATTGCGGTGGAACCTGCGAGCTTCGGCTGGAAATAGCGAACCATGGGTGGTACTGCACTGAACTTCAATGTAGCATTGCACGCAAACCTTACCGCATGTAGAACAGTTCTCCACTGCTGAAAAAGTTGCTGAATCCCGGACCTCTTGATCCGAAGCCGAAACCACAGCGCTATTCCGCCCCAGCTAAATAAGTCTAGTGACAGATTATGTGCTACGTTTACGGATTTTTCAATATTTGTATTCTGTTATCTAAACATGTTAAATTAATTAACAGCGTTTTTCTCATTTCAAGTAATGCACAAAACAAAACGTTTAGAAATAGCTCTCAGTCAGATTAAAATCAACCGTTTCCAGACAATACAAAATACAGAGATACGAGTCATTGGTTAGGTTTCCTTGCTAAATGTTCGTATCCCGGTAGATGCATTATATTGCAAATTGCATACAATTATATACAAATTATATAAGGTCGATTATTAATCTGAACTAGCTCTTCAAGAACACCCAAAACGCTCGAACGCACTGGACAGTTTTCATATGTATTGTGAACAACTGAAGAGGTAGCTGATTGGTTGATAGATTAGAGTCCTTGGTTAGAACAGACCAGTACGTGGATTACAGGATTTGAGTGCCCGTATCCCGGTAGATGCATTATATTTCAATTATAAACAATTATATACAAATAACATTACAAGGTCGATTTTGATCAGACTGAACTAGCTCTCAAAGAACACCCACAATGCACAACGCTCGCACGCAATGAAGAGTTTTCATATGTATTGTTAACACTTGAAGAGGTAGCTGATTGGTTGATAGATTAGAGTCTTGCTAGGCTAGAACAGACCTCAATATGGATTGAAAGGATTTTGTTTGCCCTCAAATTGCGTGGGGAATGACGTGAATATACTCCTACAAAACCTTCAACTTCACTAGCAAACACTTTGATTTCTAGGATCATACAAAGGAAATTTGTCAAAAAACAGATTAAAAAAAAACCGATAAAGAGAAGTATTTAAATTCATCATGTCGTTGTTTTTGTGATGGTATATTTAAATGACAAGAGAGAAATTACATACCGAGAGAGGTCGATACACTGTGAAGTACAACACACCCTATCAAGTCGCAATCAATATAGGTCAGTAAAACATATGGTTATCATTATCTGTAACAGTAGAAGCTGGACTCTTGTTTTGGAAAAACAACAACTGCTGCTGTTTGTCAGCCCATACGAAAATATATAAATTACTAAATGAAATCTATTCACAGGAAAGCGGATATTTCAACGTGTATATTTGCGAAGAACATACACGAAACCTTAGTCTAAAGCCTCTTTCACGTGGACACAATTTACTTACATGAGTAGTTATACTCAAATATGTAAAAGACTAAGTGAATTTACATCATGTTCACATGCTGTTATCGCCAGGTATAAGTAAACATAATATCGTGATTAGGAACAGAATTTCATCATTTGAGATATGTCATTGAGAAAGCTGCTTATACAAAAACGGCTCTGGGGTTTGTCGTGGGAGAGAAGTGTATGGAGATGAGAACGATCTCACCATTGATGGTCTCAAACCACGAACATGTATTTTATGACACCATTTAGATAGGGAACATTTTCGTATGACTAGAGAGATAATTTATGTTCTTTGTGTTACCCACATTTAGTATTGATGTTACTTCCCTCAGCGATATCGTATGGTGTCTTAAAGAGCCATTGAGTATATTGATACAAATGCAGGAAACATTCCCAAAATCTTTTTCATTGAAAGATGATTAGTAAATTAATTAATTAGTTAAGGTGTTTAAGGTTAAGGTGTCTAAATTTACATCGAGTCTTTTTATTTTATATTCAAAGCATTGTGGTCGATTCACACACAATAAACAAACAAACAAAAGATAAACACATATGAGTAATCCTACTCACGGAAACTGAAATTTGGCGTTATTTAGTTCATAATGGTATTGAAAAACTGTTTTGCCAACTAGATATTTTGCTTGAAGCATATAATAATATATGTACCATAGGTTGCTGATATAATCACAATAAAATATCATTCAACAGATAAAATGCAAATATTTTGTGTATTTACAATTAAGACGTTTAAATACACATTCATATAACTATTGTCACAATTAGCAATGCGTGACAAGAGAAACCTACAGGGCGAAGAAAGTCGAGACAAAGCAATTGGACTTGCACGTTGTCATAGGGACTTTGCAATTTACAGACCCTTTTCATTTTCTTAACCCTTGTTACTGTATTCAACATCATGCATGCAATTACTGAAAATCTGTCTAACGACATCACATTCAGTGGTGCACGCGAATACAGGGTGCATGTCTAAAAAATTGAATTGCTTCGGATTGTCCTTATATGCAAATTTTGAAAAAATAACATACTCAATGACTCTTTAACCTTTCGGTGTAATACTCACCTAAGAAAACATAAATTCTGGTCACATGACCACAAATTCTCCAGGAGTATTTATACTTATAAGTAAATATACCTTTACTAGACCTCTAGGGGTCTTTATACTTGTACTTAGGTCTATTTACTCCAGGAGTATATTTACTCATGTAACCAAATGCGTTCACATGCCACCCTTAGAAAAGTTACTTACATGATTAGGTTTACTAACATAATCAAATGTGTCCATGTGAAAAAGGCTAACGAAACTATTTAAAATATTGAAAACAAATATTGAAAACAAATATTGAAAACAAATATTGAAAAGGAGCCTCTTTTCTATTTCTTACAGTAGCCGTATCAATATTTAATTACATGATGACATTCTCAGAATAAATACTTTTTCCAGAGTCAGAGTGTTAGACCAATGAAACATTTATTATCTTATTTAAATCAAATGCTTCCTTCAGAGTTAAATTATCGCTGTCTGTCGCTTCATACCAATATAACAGTTAAATAGATTTTAATTCAATACATGTGGACGCCGACATGTATTCACAAAGTGCATCCCGAATGTAATGACGAAGTCTAACTATATAGGATATCGAACACATATCATAATAATGACTGATATTTGACTCTGCCTCTGGAGATAGGACGATCCAGAAGAGCCCCAACTACCCTACGCAAAGCATTACCCTTGCCAGTCTCCATAACTGGCTGATTTTAAGCCTTAGAGTATTTCCCACACTTTTCCGTGCAAAAATAGTGGAGCGCTGCACCAGAAATCCACAGTGGGCTCTGATTCCCTTGCACGGAAACATTATGGAAATACGGCAAGGCTTACATCAGCCAATGATTGAGAGTGGCAAAAGTTACGCCTTGCGTGTTGCGTGTTATGTTGGCTGATCGACCCCCTTTTTCCACTCGAGCACAGAATATCGATCATTATTATCTATAACACCTTGGCGAGAGTGAAGAAGAATTCAACTCCTGGTGAAATGTTACCTTAAGCAGAGATATGTTCGGATGTGATTGAAAAGCTTTATGATAAATCATTGTTGTTTTTATCTTGTCTTTACTTTTCCTGACCACAATTATATAAAAGAGATAATGTAAATAGTAATACCCGATCAGCATTCATCTAGAAGTAGTAGATATCACGTTATCTTAGCAAGACACTCCATCCTGACACTACACACTGTAACCTCGATTATATGATATATTATTAATGGTAAAATACCCATATTCCCGTGTTCCGTTTTGGTGAATTGGAATAAGCTATTATTTATAATAAACTGATACCTAGACTAAAACTTAGTCTATGGAATTTTAAAAATTATTGTATGATTTTATATTTTTCAATACTACCAGTTCCATTCAGTTTATCTAAACTTGCTGGATAAGGATCTAGTCTTATTTATTTTTACACAGTCATGGGGCGGGACTAACTGATGCCATGCAACTTCAAATATACACAGGGGGCGACATGTGTCCATGAAACTAGATGTGAGATTTAAGATAAGTGACATTTCAGATTTTAAGTGTATGTACGTAACTCACCGTGTTTCTTAACCTCCCAGAATACATAAGCATATTTTAACTATGAACTAATATTCCTTATAAATCAAATTGCGTTTACCACCTTCACGTTGTTAACATGTTCGCTTTCGTTTTAAAACGTTTGATATCTTGAAATTAACAGAAGAGAAACGAGGAATGAGAACAAGATTAATACGCATATTTAGGAAAACCGTTTTCATCTATGAAACCTAAAATTGCTAAAAAAAAACGATATAATTATTACAAGAGGTAATTATGATTTTAAAACACTTTTGACGATTAATTAAGTTATCAAGTTCATAATTTGAGTGAGTGGTGAGTTATTGTTTAACGCCGCTTCGGCAGTATCGCAGCCATTAGCGGCGATCATTATTTGAAACGTCTGCCCTAAAAAAAGCTTTATTTTAGCTGTTTTGTCACATTAGTCGCCTCGCTTCGATCGTTTCACAATACATGAACATTAGGCATTTAATAATGCTCTATAGAGAGTCCTCTGAACACTCAACAATGGTCTTCATCAATAGGGAAAGTTATTAAGTTTTGGCGTACCATTGTACTATTGGTTTCATTAGGTATACGTTTTGGTGTACCATTGAACACTTGTTAATCATTAGGTATACGTATTAATGAAGAGTTATTAGATGGTTTACTAGAAAGGCAGAAAATGTATAATATTCAATTGGTTATATCCAAATATCCAATACGTGTAATAAAGGACGTTATCTTTTCAGGGTTTTGTTACTTATTTATTTCATACGAATAACATTGTCTGAATATAAAAGAGACATATATTGATAGTTGTCTGGACACATAATTTTGTCATTTTCCAATGATTTAAAGGATGTTTATTGACTGCTTACTGATTACACAGGTGCGAGACTGTCCATTTCATATCGATTACACCTTTGCGCCTTCGGACTCCATTACAAACAAGACCATACATAATGCGGTTCCAGTATATTATCATTTTTAGCACTATTGCCTCTGAACGTTATACAATATACAATATACGGTAAACAAGTTGAACTGGCATAAGCCTTGAAAAATATATTATGTAGATAATTTTGCGCAGCTATATAAGTAAACTCGTAAACATTTTGGTTCAGGAGCTTGTGAGACCTCATCGGTACAGGTAAGCCATAATTAGTTTTACCTGTAAGTAATTCACAGGTAAGTTGAGTTTATATTTACCTGTAAGTCATTCTAAAGGTAAGTTGGGTTAAGCTGTGCCTCTCATTTATTCTACGTGTACGTTGGGTGCAGTTTTACCTGTGAGTCATTCTACAGGTAAGTTGGTTTTAGCTGTACCTCTATGTTATTCTACAGGTAAGTTGTTGCAGTTTTACCTGTAAGACATTCTACAGTAAGCTGGGTGCAGTTTTATCTTTTAGTCATTCTACAGGTAAGTTGAGTTTAGCTTTACATGCAAATTATTATACAGGTAAGGTGGGTTAAATGTTACCTTTGAGTCAATCTACAGAAACGTTGGGTTCAGCTTTACCTGCAGGTTATTCTACAGATACGTTAGATTTAGTTTTACCTGTTTGTCATTCTACATATACGTTGTGTTTAGCCTTACCTGTAAGTTATTCTACATCTACGAAGAATACCCAAATACATGATATTTACACTAAAATGCGCAAGAAGAAGAACATACTCTCGGCATGCAGCTGTATAGGCAAAACTCCAGAATTGTTGGTGAAATAGCAATTGTAACTGAAATACGGTGAGACATTTGTCAATAGGGAAAGTTATTAAGTTTTGGCGTACCATTGTATACAAGTTTAGCGCATTTACCGGGATATGAACGTTGAGAGGTTTCCTCGCCAAACCGTCTGATAACAGCCCGTAGGCTCGCATGTTCTGACGCTATTCAGGGAGCCCATCACAGAACGTCCATCAAAAGATTTCGGTACGAAAAGCTTGTTGCAATTAACTCCAAACAGCTATCCTTTAGCCTGTTTCCATGAGAAACGTGTTAAAGAATAATTTCGAAAGCTTTCAAAACGGCGTCCGTTAAAAACCATGTTGCGATTAGTGACTGGGTTTTGTCTGCATTAAACTGGTACAGAACATGCGCCTATACAGGGTGTCTCCTAGACCTTGTGGAGAGGGATCTACAGAACCTGTTCGTTTCCCCGGTAGATGCATAAATTTGCAAATTTCATTCCTCGGAACCAGGTCGTTTTAAAATCTGATGGGATTTTAACATCCACAGCATGAGGCTTACACTACTCTGCGCATGCGCGGTCCTGGTGGTGGAGCTAGCTTCCTCCTTCAAGATCACCGACATCCACCTCAGCAAGTCGAGACTCAGGAGGGAGGTTTGTTACTGTTTTCAATGCTCTTGTTAAAGCTTATTCTTAAAAGTATTTATAGGTAAAGGTCGGATTTCGCCTATTGTTTTGTAGGTTACTTCAGTCTTTGAAAGGTTTGCTTACACGCATAACCTAGATTAAGACTAACTAATGTTACATCAATTACCCATCTCTTTAACCGAATACTCTACCACAGGATTACGAAGTCAGATGAAAGTGTAGGCTTTAAGAACTCTATTACTAGGTATATGGTATCTGTCTCAATGTAATGCTAGTGAGAGAATTTTTGTAACGCAGGATTTGGGAATACAAAATCATAAGAAAACACTACTCTTAGGTATTCTATCTCTGAGAAAACAAGTTTTTCTTAGAGCAGAAGACAGAGGAGATATATTTTCCTCTCACACAAATTATGTGTCAAATCATTTCTACTCAGTATTAATAGCATAGAGAGTAGTCAATCCCGTGTCGTAATCTGATTATTCTTCTCCCTAACGTATATTATGTGAATGGACATTATTCCTGCAACTAACATGCTTCAGAGTGAACCCGCGGAACCCGCAGAAGGCGAACCTGTTAGTGAGCCCGCAAGTGAACCTGCCAGTGAGCCCGCAAGTGAACCTGCCGGTGAGACCCCAAGTGAACCTGCCAGTGAGCCCGCAAGTGAACCTGCCAGTGAGCCCGCAAGTGAACCTGCCAGTGAGCCCGCAAGTGAACCTGCCAGTGAGCCCGCAAGTGAACCTGCCAGTGAGCCCGCAAGTGAACCTGCCGGTGAGCCCGCAAGTGAACCTGCCGGTGAGCCCCCAAGTGAACCTGCCAGTGAGCCCGCAAGTGAACCTGCCAGTGAGCCCGCAAGTGAACCTGCTAGTGAACCTGCAAGTGAACCTGCAAGTGAACCTGCAAGTGAACCTGCTAGTGAGCCCGCAAGTGAATCTGCTAGTGAACCCGCAAGTGAACCTGCCACCGAAGGTGAAACGTCAGAAGAACCCACAGGAGAAGGCCAAGCAGGACAGGGTGAAAGTGGAAGCGCTGAACAAGAGGCTGAGACTGCTGCAGCGCAAGGAGCGGGGGCTAATGGAGACGGATCCGGGCTTGAGCAGGATAGTCAGCAGCCAACCGATGTCAATGACAATGGCGTCATAGTTGAGCAGCCACTTAATGAGGTACATGTATGCCATTTTATTTGTTATCTATTTTACAAGATTAATGATGAGTGAAGGAGATTAATGACGTCATGTCAATGGTTTATATTGAAGGGAGACCGTGTCGAGGATAAAACTGAGATCAGATTTATCTGCCTATCTTTCAATTGTCTGAAATTGGGGGTCTGAGACTTGTTAGCAGACACGTTAATCAGCATAGGTAGATAAATCTAATCTCATATTTCTCCTAAACGCGTCTTCCCTTTAAAGACATCGAATACTTGCTATAAACAGTCTTCACGGAAGATATCTGCCCTTATCTCATGGACGTGGATCCAATTTCAAAGTTGATTTTTGCTTTCAATATATATATATATATATATATATATATATATATATATATATATATATATATATATATATATATATATATATATATATATTAAAATTGCAATAATGAGACATTTAATTGACATTAAAGGCTAATGAATGCCCTGAGAAGGACAGCTTTTTAAGAAGAAATATAATGTATAATATATAATATATAAAGTAAAAGTAAAGCAATGTTTTTGCAAAAGTAAAGTAAAGTAAAATATTTGCTACAGGAGCCAGAAGAAGACACGTCGTCAGTGGAAGGAGCGGAGCAGGATGATGAGATGGACCTGGCAGAACATGGGGAAACTGAGGAAGAAATGGATAACGATGAAGGAGGCGATGACGATGGTATGAACTTATTGATGAAAAGTAATTTAAATAAACCTTAACTCATCTGTGTGTTTACTCTATATGCAACTGGCAAATGGTTAGCTCCTTTCGAGAGGCATGATCAGATATGCATGCTATTTTATTTGGTTCTAAAATGTACAATATTGCAAAAGGTGCTGGTTAAGGTTCTTCTTTCTCGAATTTCATATTCACCACTAAATGCTTAATATATTAACTATATATATATATTGATATATTAAGCATTTAGTGGCACACTGACCAGTACCTCCACTTTGACTCCAACCATCCACTCAGAACTAAGAACAAAAAAACCCACTACTAGCAAGCCTACCCCTGCCCCTATTCGCATCCCACTACCCTACATTGGCAAAACATCGCACCACATCAGTCGTCTTACTCAAGCAACTAGTAGGCATAGACACTTACTTTTCCTCGGCCATCCCACTCAAAACCATCATCGAGGCTAATGGTAGGAAATATGCCCCAAAACAACATCAACCGAAAGGAGTTGTTTACAACATTAGCTGCGACTGCGGCAGCAACTACATTGGGGAAACATCAATACCGCTCAACATACGCATCACAGAACACAAAACATCAACAACCAAGGGAGACAACAAATCAGCCATTTCGGAACACATCACCAAATTTCCACAACACAACATCTATCGGGACACTGTCAAAACACTCAAACAAAAAACATGACAACACTCACCGGCGTTTAGCTGAAGCCGTGCATATTGTTAGACATAAGCCCTCTATGAATACGGATCAAGGCTATTTCATCCCATCAGCTTACAACCAATTAATCCACAAATGATAAATCCAATCTACTCACTCTGGCTTCCACCTCCACCACTAATTGGTACCCTCACCCTGCCTTTGTCCTCTCATCCGCCCCCTGGCTAATTAACTTTCTACTCTCTGGTTTCCTTGTTATCACAACTTCACTTGTTCAACCATTTATGTCATTGTTACCTCACCTTTTTGTATTTGTTATCTATTTATCATACCGACATGTATCCTGTATATAACCTGCTGTTTCACCATCTCTTCCATATGCTTGATAACGGTATAAGGATCTATACCGAAACGTCGCTATTGTTAATAAAGAAGTTGATCATCCATAAAATATCTGTCTCCTATATATATATTTCAATGAAAACCAAGGGACGGTCAAATGTATGTGCAGTAGCCGACAGTCATGGCTCTATCTAACGTATGTACTCGTTATAAGACCTATTAAACGCTATAAAAGAAAATCTGTGTTCCCATCTATGTATTAAAGTTTAAAAATTACGTTTGACTTAATGGTTGGTGCAAGCCAAGGTGCATTGTCCGGCTTTCGATCATGACCACGTCTTTGAATGGTTGTATTTTCGTTATACTGAACTGATTGAGCTTAAACTGATTATTTTCGGTTAAAGTATAAAATTCTCAATTGAATAACACAAATTATAACATTGGTAATGTATGTGACCTCATCGACATGATTTTGTCCCTTTAAGGCTATTCATGTACGACAATGTGATATATGTGTCATATCTGTGATTTGTTGTTTGAACTGTGATCTTATAACGATGTTTTCTTGCACAATGATAGATGATGAAGAAAACCCCACCGAGGCAGAGCCCGAAGAAAACCCCGAAGCACCTTCCGAAGAAGCACAACCCGAGGCACCTTCTGAAGATGATCAACCCGAGGCACCTTCTGAAGAAGCACAACCCGAGGCACCTTCTGAAGATGATCAACCCGAGGCACCTTCTGAAGAAGCACAACCCGAGGCACCTACTGCTGATGGAACACCTGAAGGAGCAGAACCCGAGGCACCTCCTGTTGATGCAGAACCCGAGGCACCTCCTGTAGATGCAGAACCCGAAACACCTCCTGTAGAAACAGAACCCGAGGCACCTTCTGAAGGAGCAGAACCCGAGGCACCTTCTGAAGAAGCAGAACCCGAGGTACCTTCTGTAGATGCAGAACCCGAGGCACCTCCTGTAGATGCAGAACCCGAAACACCACCTGTAGAAACAGAACCCGAGGCACCTTCTGAAGGAGCAGAACCCGAGGCACCTTCTGAAGGAGCAGAACCCGAGGCACCTCCTGTAGATGCAGAACCCGAGGCACCTTCTGAAGGAGCAGAACCCGAAACACCACCTGTAGAAACAGAACCCGAGGCACCTTCTGAAGGAGCACAACCCGAGGTAGCCGACCCAGCAGAAACTCCTGAGGTATCTCCAACAGAGACAGCCAGTTCCGAAGAAACATCAACTGGGCAAGCAAAGCGAAGACGTAAACGCACGGCATTGAGAGATCCCAAAAAGAAATGGCCCCAGGGCATCATCCCATTCAAGTTCAGGGAAGGCACAGGTATGGTTTCAAGGAAATCCACATTATATCGTCTTAGATCTGGTATGGACTTTCAGGCAATAACATATTCAGTATATTGTTACCTCATTCGATATAAAAAAAAAGGAGGGTAGAGAATTCTGCTCAGTCTGGTTATGAAACACAGGAAACTGCTTATGCTTCAGCCCGGTCAATTTCCGGTCAACTCAAATCAACTTTGTAAACAAGCTCTTATTGTGTTGGTATTGTAAACAAACTCTTATTTTGTTGGTATAATGCATGCTGCATATCAAAAACATATGATAACGTTTGGATGCAAATTAAGCAACTAAAGCTAATGATTGATAAACATTTCTTATTTATTCAGCTGAAAGCACAAAAAAGGACGCCACCGCTGCTATGAAGTTTGTGGAGCGTCACAGTTGCTTAAGATTTCAGCCCTATGACAAAGCAGCCCACGAGAAAGCACTTGGACATCCAGCGCACGCCATCTTTGAAAATGCGGGATAGTAAGTCACTTCGCATTTTACTCGAATCGGCTTTCATCATTTCCAAAAGCTTTCTAAATATTTACAGCCTGAAAAGTCAGTCATTTGTCCTGTGTTAATTTCCCTGGAGCTCCAACGGAAAGTTTCTAGGTAATCTTGGGTTCCCTTGAACGTTTATGTCTAATTCTTACTGAAATACACACACATAATTACACTTCAAGTGTTATAATACACACAATAACATACAGATATGTACGGATAAATGATTTAAAGTGATGTTGACTACTATGTTTACATTGGTTAGATATCACAGGATGCAATAATGGTATCATCAATATTAGGCTAAATAAACCAACGGGTTCACCTGTATAGGATGGAATAATAGTGTCATCAATATGAGGCTAAATAAAACAACGGGTTCACCTGTACAGGATGCAATAACGGTATCATAAATATTAAGCTAAATAAAACAACGGGTTCACCTGTACAGGATGCAATAATGGTATCATCAATATTAGGCTAAATAAAACAACGGGTTCACCTGTATAGGATGCAATAATAGTGTCATCAATATTAGGCTAAATACAACGACGGTTTCACCTGTATAGGATGCAATAATGGTACCATCAATATTAGGCTAAATAAAACAACGGTTCACCTGTATAGGATGGAATAATAGTATCATCAATATGAGGCTAAATAAAACAACGAGTTCACCTGTACAGGATGCAATAATGGTATCATCAATATTAGGCTTAATTAACCAACGGGTTCACCTGTATAGGATGGAATAATAGTGTCATCAATATGAGGCTAAATAAAACAACGAGTTCACCTGTACAGGATGCAATCATGGTATCATCAATATTAGGCTAAACAAAACAACGGGTTCACCAGTATAGGATGCTATAATAGTGTCATCAATATTAGGCTAAATAAAACAACGTGTTCACCTGTATATGATTGAATAATAGTGTCATCAATATTAGGCTAAATAAAACAACGGGTTCACCTATATAGGATGCAATAATAGTGTCATCAATATTAGGATAAATAAAACAACGGGTTCACCTGTATAGGATGCTATAATGGTATCATCAATATGAGGCTAAATAAAACAACGGGTTCACCTGTATAGGATGCAATGATAGTGTCATCAATATTAGGATAAATAAAACAACGGGTTCACCTGTATAGGATGCTATAATGGTATCATCAATATGAGGCTAAATAAAACAACGGGTTCACCTGTACAGGATGCAATAATGGTATCATCAATATTAAGCTAAATAAAACAACGGGTTCACCTGTACAGGATGCAATAATGGTATCATCAATATTAGGCTAAATAAAACAACGGGTTCACCTGTATAGGATGCAATAATAGTGTCATCAATATTAGGCTAAATACAACGACGGTTTCACCTGTATAGGATGCAATAATGGTATCATCAATATTAGGCTAAATAAAACAACGGGTTCACCTATATAGGATGCAATAATAGTGTCATCAATATTAGGATAAATAAAACAACGGGTTCACCTGTATAGGATGCTATAATGGTATCATCAATATGAGGCTAAATAAAACAACGGGTTCACCTGTACAGGATGCAATAATGGTATCATCAATATTAAGCTAAATAAAACAACGGGTTCACCTGTACAGGATGCAATAATGGTATCATCAATATTAGGCTAAATAAAACAACGGGTTCACCTGTATAGGATGCAATAATAGTGTCATCAATATTAGGCTAAATACAACGACGGTTTCACCTGTATAGGATGCAATAATGGTATCATCAATATTAGGCTAAATAAAACAACGGTTCACCTGTACAGGATGGAATAATAGTATAAAAAATATGAGGCTAAATAAAACAACGGGTTCACCTGTATAGGATGGAATAATAGTGACATCAATATTAGGCTAAATAAAACAACGGGTTCACCTATATAGGATGCAATAATGGTATCATCTATATGAGGCTAAATAAAACAACGGGTTCACCTATATAGGATGCAATGATAGTGTCATCAATATTAGGCTAAATAAAACAACGGGTTCACCTATATAGGATGCAATAATGGTATCATCTATATGAGGCTAAATAAAACAACGGGTTCACCTGTATAGGATGGAATAATAGTGACATCAATATTAGGCTAAATAAAACAACGGGTTCACCTATATAGGATGCAATAATGGTATCATCTATATGAGGCTAAATAAAACAACGGGTTCACCTGTATAGGATGGAATAATAGTGACATCAATATTAGGCTAAATAAAACAACGGGTTCACCTATATAGGATGCAATAATGGTATCATCTATATGAGGCTAAATAAAACAACGGGTTCACCTGTATAGGATGGAATAATAGTGACATCAATATTAGGCTAAATAAAACAACGGGTTCACCTGTATAGGATGCAATAATGGTATCATCAATATTAGGCTAAATAAAACAACGGGTTCACCTATATAGGATGCAATAATGGTATCATCTATATGAGGCTAAATAAAACAACGGGTTCACCTGTATAGAATGCAATAATAGTGTCATCAATATGAGGCTAAATAAAACAACGGGTTCACCTGTACAGGATGCAATAATGGTATCATCAATATTCGGCTAAATAAAACAATGGTTTCACCTGTACAGGATGCAATAATGGTATCATCAATATTAGGCTAAATAAAACAACGGCTTCACCTGTATAGGATGCAATAATGGTATCATCAATATTAGGCTAAATAAAACGACGGGTTCACCTGAATATGATGCAATAATGTTATCATCAATATTAGGCTAAAAAAACAACGGGTTCACCTGTATAGGATGGAATATTAGTGTCATCAATATTAGGCTCAATAAAACAAAAAATGAAATGTTCTCGGGCATCGGTACATCACCTTTTTAAAAAAAACATATTGAGAATTTGCTCATCATTTTTGTTAAATCCCCAAATCCAGTTGTCCATTGTTCACCAAATATAATGGTCTGCAGGAATGGATGTGCTTCCGTTCGGTATGATTCAACCATGTAAGTGGTACTCTTCCTACGTAATTATTTTTTCCAACAAAAAGTAAAATGAAAGTCCTACCGCCCTCGTCACTTTTGAAAGACATGTGCCCCAGAAACAGTCTAATGCAGTCTAATATATGCACTAACAAACAGGTACTTGCGACCAACGTGCATGTTAAATCGTTTTACCAAACGCACATTGGTCCTAATATTGAACCAAATCCTCGCCTTTCTTGTCCATCACGTCACAAACTTAGACGTTATCCATGTTCTTCAAGCCATGACCCGGTTTTATTGAAACACTTACTGCCATGCGTTCCCTTATCTATTGTTCATCAGTGTTCACGACACTTGAATCATAGTGGTCATATCGGTAACATGCCTCCCGCTAAGTCTGATCTTCTATCTACAGCTGTGCCTCATGGGTGGGGATGTTGTGGTCAGAATCTGGTCAGAGTATATCTTGTGGAAGCAGAGTAAGTACTACTCTTGAAACTAATATTAACCATAACTATAATAGGATAATAAACAATGAACTTCAGGTTATTATGACCTGGATCCCGTTAGTGATGACAACGACGATAGTGATGATTATGGTGTATTGATGATAATGGTGACGGTGATTGTGATTGTGATGGCGATGGTGGTGATGATAAAGATGGTGATAGTTATGATGATGGTGATGATGGTAATGGTATTGGTGGTGGTAATGGTGGTGATGATGGTGATGATGGTGATGAAGATGGTGATGATGATGGTGGTGGTGGTGATGACTGTGATGATGGTTGTTGTGGTGGTGATGATGATAGTGGTGGTGTAGATGATGAGTGTGTTATTATGATGATATGATGATGTGATGGTGATGATGGTAATGGTGATGGTGGTGGTAATGGTGGTGGTGATGATGATGATGAAGATGGTGATGATGATGGTGGTGGGGTGGTGATGACTGTGATGATGGTTGTTGTGGTGGTGATGATGATGGTGGTGGTGTAGATGATGAGTATGTTATTATGATGATGTCATGATGTGATGGTGATGATGATTATGATAATGAAGGCGATAATGAAAATACCAGTGATAAATATCAGGAAAATCGTTCGCGTCGTTAAACAGTAATTGGTTCCATTATAAAGTATAACTCATCAAATAACAGAAAATAGAATAATATTAACACCTACCTGTTACTTAGTACAAAGAACATTTACGTCGCGCACTGAAAACAATCTCAGTGTAAGTTACGATTATGTTAAGATTACTTCCAAAACGTAGAATTTTAAGTGTCACATTATCATGAACAGATTGTGAAAAGATATAATTTGATGTACGAAAATACTTTATATTGACAGTTTGTGTTTCTTCATGAAATCGGACATTTGGTCTTCTTGGTACACGAACAGAACGGCGATAACCGGAAGGGTATAGTTCGAATCAACTACGACAATATTAAGGATGGTAGGCACAATGAACACCTTGAACATTTCTTCCTGATTGCTTCTGTTTGAAATGATGTATTCATGTTCCATGGAACATGTCCAAGTCGACAGTCGATTTCCGACTCTTTAAACTTTTACACTGATAGCACTCCCATGTGTTGTATTTATACCAATTATATTACACGCGTTGTTTCAGACAACAACCAGTATTGGTATTTTTGACATATATTTATTTATTATCCAAAGCTATTCTTAAAAAGTTAATAGTAAAATATCAATATAACTTTCAACACAACCAGTCATTGCATTTCTTGACCAGTGATTTAGGGGACGTCATATTATTGTGATTTTACATCCATAATGCCGTTATAGGACAGTGTTGCATCAATTATTTGACGTCATAACTACGTTACGATTAAGTAATGTTTAACATTGTAAGATGTTGCTGACGTCATTGTATTATGATAACTGTCCAATTTTGGTGACATCTGCTATGCAGATATGACGTGATTTCACTCAGCCGTATGTCATGTTGAAGAAGTTTAGGATGATAAGTTTTAACCTACATGTACCTTTGGTGTTGCAGATAAGTTGAGTCAGTACAGGTCCCTGCCTGAATGGTTGACGTTGAATTCTACAGGATACTCAACATCGGCTGTCACCCACTATTCGCCTCATGTAAGTTACAACGTCGGCCCTCATCAACTGTTCGCCTCATGTAAGTTGCAACGTCGGCTGTAACCGATTATTCGCCTCATGTAAGTTTAAACGCCGGCTGTCACCCACTACTCGCCTCATGTAGGTGACAATGTCGGTCGTCATCCACTGTTCGCCTCATGTAAGTTACAACGTCGGCCCTCATCAACTGTTCGCCTCATGTAAGTTACAACGTCGGCTGTAACCGATTATTCGCCTCATGTAAGTTTAAACGCCGGCTGTCACCCACTACTCGCCTCATGTAGGTGACAATGTCGGTCGTCATCCACTGTTCGCCTCATGTAAGTTATAACGTCGCCTCTCTTCAACTGCTCGCCTCATGTAAGTTGCAACGTCGGCTGTAACCGATTATTCGCCTCATGTAAGTTTAAACGCCGGCTGTCACCCACTATTCGCCTCATGTAGGTTACAACGTCGGCTCTCATCTACTGTTCGCCTCATGTAAGTTGCAACGTCGGCCCTCATCAACATGTTCGCCTCATGTAAGTTGCAACGCCAGCTGTCACCCACTATTCGCCTCATGTAAGTTGCAACGTCGGCTCTCATCTACTGTTCGCCTCATGTAAGTGACAACGTCGGCCCTCATCAACATGTTCGCCTCATGCAAAGTTACAACGTCGGCTGTAACCGATTATTCGCCTCATGTAAGATTCAACGCCGGCTGTCACCCACTATTTGCTTCATGTAAGTTTCAACGTCGGCTGTCACCTACTTTCGCCTCATGTAAGTTACAACGTCGGCCGACACCCACTTTTCGCCTGATTTAGAAATATTGAGCTAACGCTATTTATTGAAGTTATTGATTGACTGTTTATTCACTTCTATTCAGATGAACAGTAAGAACGGGGAACAAACACTGACTGTCCTGAACAAAGCTCCCGGCATGCAACTCAGTGGTGTCATGTACTACACTATGGCGGAGATCAGCCTCGGGTACGGATGTCAAGGTGTGTTTCTCTCTTATATATCTACAATGTATATTCATTCGTGGTGACACGTGGTCCTGTGCATAGCTAAGTTGAACGCTTTCAGTGAGGTTCAGAAACAATGAGTGCTGTCATGGCGAGATAATCTGATAGTCTAAGAGATGAGATGTGACACTTTATTACTTTATTCAAAGAGTGCCTCTCTTCACCCAGCAGTACCATTGGGGAACTGGTATGGAATTGTAGGCAATGTTAGAGATAACCTTAAAGAACATTAATTGGCAGCTAGGTTGCATAGATCGATGTTGGTCTTTACACCAGGCGCTTTGAGGATGCCCCTATATAGATATAGGGGTACATACTTATCCAAATAACATATAATGAAGGTTTTACACAATCTGCCATCTTGTATTCTCTTGAAATGGAAATGGTTATAGTTGTTTCCTGTTTTAATTACGTTTTGTTAAATTCGTCGGCTGATTTCAGTTTTCACTTCCGATCCCTCAGAGACTCAAAGATGATGGATTGTGTCTTCCCTTCTTCATAACTTATATAGGAAGATATATAGACTTAATGCTTATATCTTGAGCTATTATAACTTCGCGTCAATAAATGTTAATCTATTTCTACAGAGGAGATATGTCCCAACACGGATCTGAAATGCTTAAAGGACAGCTACGCGGTGCTGAGAGACAACAAGTGTGTGTGCGAGTGTACGCCCGGTATCGATCCAGACACTGGGTGCAACGAGCCCAAGACAAAAAGTGAGTGCAACTGAAACACTTTGACCATAGCAGATTTAGAAAGTTACTTCTTTTCTCGAAAAGGGAGTTAGCCTGGGTTCACCCCGGGTCCATTATATTTACATGGAGACATATTCAAAACGGGAAATTCCTCTTGATCCTCTACAGTTGGCTCTTGTCGTTCTCACTTCTATTTCACTCAACCTCATTTAAACTGGCATTTCGTCTCATGTGTCCAATCAAGCAAACTTTAATTTTTCCAGCTGTACAAGTTGCTTCAGTAGACGAAGATTGTCGTTCATGTAATATTTCAGATGAGGATTGAGGACATGTTGAAAAACTCAGAATGAGAGAGATACGATTAGAATGCTCAAGTCTTTGAGTTGCCTTAAAGGGGCGTTAGCACGTTTTTTCGCTCAAATAAGCCGATGAAATGAATTTGAAAAATAATTTTACCAATAGTAAACACCATTATCTCTTCGGAAAATTAAATTAAAATGAATGTACATGGCTCACTAAGGCCATGGGAATCGTTTTTGTCATTCGAAATGATAAATTGTGTTCACAATAAAATGGCCGCCATGTATTTTTTGCTTTATACGCAACACCATTATTACTACTGTGGATAATTGGTTTGTGTAATAAGATGTTTTACCCTCTAAAGTAAATTAAAATGACACAGACTATCATTATAATTAAGAAATTTGAAAAAATAAATTTTGCATAAAATGTGCTACAGTCCCTTTAAGATTAGAATGCTGACATGAACAAGAGAATTAGTGAGTAAAGCTCACTCATAATACCCCCGCTTTTACATTAACATTGGTCAAAGAGAAATGTTTGAAAATAGCAAAAGGGTATCAATGTTTAAACTTTTGTATCAAAAGACCATAACATATATTATTAAAGCAGAGTAAGTATTACACCTCTAAGCATGTTTTAGAAGTAAAAGTCAAAGTGGTTTCGTAACATTTGAACAACTAGAAGAGCGTTTGCGGGACACCGCAAAAGCAGAGCAGCTCCGAAACTTTGGGTCTCGCCTTTCCCTGTTCCGCCTTCTCCTCAGCATAAATAAAATGGGATTTTTTTTGGACCAAAATTTGTTCATTATTCAAGTTATTCTAACAAGTTGAATCATCACTGGGGTCACTTTTCACAAGTTTGTTCTTAAAACCTATTTCTGATTTCAAAATTTGATCAAAGGATTAACATGGCCTGAACCAATATCTCATGACCTTGACCTTGACCTTAGACCTTCAAGGTCACACCATCACTGATTACTTTTCATTGTGTATAACAATCATGCAATGACTCAAAGTGTCCATTGTTAACATAAGGCATATTCACAATAGCATGCTTAAGTTGTGACCTTACTGTGACCTTGACCTTTGACATATTTTAGCGAAAACTTTTTCAAATCTTGGTCTATCTCCATAGTTGATATATACCAAATAAGAGCAAAAACGTTTGAAGTTATCATGTTTACAAGGATTATTGTAGTAATTAAAGCACTCATGACCTTGACCTTTGACCTTGAATGTGAACATGTCAAAATCATTTACCAGATTTATAAGAAAGAAGCTATGTATATGAGGTGTTAATACCTTCTTGGAAACAAGTAGTATTTGAGTTATGAGCGGAACCAAAAGTGTGACCATAGACGCGCACACAAAGACGCTTAACAGTGGAAAATCTGAAAAAATAATCATGGAATCTGAGGGAAACATAGAAAAGGCACATCTAGGGACCATAAAGTGTACATGTATAAAGTTTCATAACAATTGAACAAGTAGTATTTGAGTTATGAGCGGAACCAAAAGTGTAATCATAGACGCGCACACAAAGACGCTTAAAAGTGGAAAATCTGAAAAAATAATCATGGAATCTGAGGGAAACATAGAAAAGGCACATCTAGGGACCATAAAGTGTACATGTATAAAGTTTCATAACAATTGAACAAGTAGTATTTGAGTTATGAGCGGAACCAAAAGTGTGACCATAGACGCGCACACAAAGACGCTTAAAAGTGGAAAATCTGAAAAAATAATCATGGAATCTGAGGGAAACATAGAAAAGGCACATCTAGGGACCATAAAGTGTACATGTATAAAGTTTCATAACAATTGAACAAGTAGTATTTGAGTTATGAGCGGAACCAAAAGTGTGACCATAGACGCGCACACAAAGACGCTTAAAAGTGGAAAATCTGAAAAAATAATCATGGAATCTGAGGGAAACATAGAAAAGGCACATCTAGGGACCATAAAGTGTACATGTATAAAGTTTCATAACAATTGAACAAGTAGTATTTGAGTTATGAGCGGAACCAAAAGTGTGACCATAGACGCGCACACAAAGACGCTTAAAAGTGGAAAATCTGAAAAAATAATCATGGAATCTGAGGGAAACATAGAAAAGGCACATCTAGGGACCATAAAGTGTACATGTATAAAGTTTCATAACAATTGAACAAGTAGTATTTGAGTTATGAGCGGAACCAAAAGTGTGACCATAGACGCGCACACAAAGACGCTTAAAAGTGGAAAATCTGAAAAAATAATCATGGAATCTGAGGGAAACATAGAAAAGGCACATCTAGGGACCATAAAGTGTACATGTATAAAGTTTCATAACAATTGAACAAGTAGTATTTGAGTTATGAGCGGAACCAAAAGTGTGACCATAGACGCGCACACAAAGACGCTTAAAAGTGGAAAATCTGAAAAAATAATCATGGAATCTGAGGGAAACATAGAAAAGGCACATCTAGGGACCATAAAGTGTACATGTATAAAGTTTCATAACAATTGAACAAGTAGTATTTGAGTTATGAGCGGAACCAAAAGTGTTCCGGACGGACGGACGGAAGGACGGACGGACGCAAGGACGGACGGACGCGCTGAGCGCTATATACCCCCGACTACTTCGTAGCGGGGGTATAATAAATGTTGAGATAGACAAAGACAACACATTTTTGTGCACACATGTTTGAACCCTGGGACACTATTTCATAATATTCTGTTGTTGGTCAATATCATTTGATAAGTTCTGTCAGAGCTTCCAGTTGTTTTTATCATGTTCCATACTGAGGCACATAGATCGCAGAATGCGAATAAAAAAAGACCTGACCTATTTTGATATCTGCTTGGATTGTAGGCTAAGGTTGAAATCTTGTCTTTGTCAGTCGTTAAAGGGGCTGCAGCACATTTTTTGCAGATTTTATTTTTCAAATTTCCCTTAATAATCATCATCATCATAACATATTTATATTTATATTCGAATTACAAAATACGATTCCCATGGCTTAATCGAACCATGTTACTAATTTTTAACTTGATTTCTTGGTTTTTACTTTTAGTGACATTATTTTTCATATGCATTTCATCAACTTATTTCAGCGAAAAACGCGCTACTGCCCCTTTAACGCCTACTATGATGAACGTTTCCACATACAGTGTACGCAGTTGTTTTCAACTGCCTCTGTATGGTAATTAAAAAAATAATAAATAAATAAATAAAATACTATGGCGTCTAAGTCAGTTACATGTAGCCTATATGTCTGACTCCATAATTCCACCAATGTATTCTATCACAACATTACAGGGATAAGTATCGCTAAATGGGGTGCGGGGAAGGTGCTCATGCCCAAACCAGAGAAGGGATGTCCGGATTTCTTCCAAGACGCGACCAAAAAAATAGAAAGCGAGGGTGATCAAGATGGCGGCAGCTCGGCGGTGCACCACCTGGCGGGCACATTCGGCTCCAAGGTTTCTCTCCCTTTGTGTGTATCAGACGGTTCCGGTTCTGGTGAATGGCCGCCAGGGCGCTACTGTCTCATCTCGGAGGACGGGAACTGCCCCAGCGGTGAGTCGATAAAACTCATATCAATAGTAGGTCAATTGAAGATGCTTCTTTTCTCAACCAAAGTTTTCAATGAACGTTAACAACTTTCATCAAACGTTTTGGAAACTAAAACTTGATCTGTTTTATGTTTATTCAGAAGATCATGGTGTTGAAATATGACGAAGTTCGAAAATGTCTCAAAGTCTCTCAAAGAGATATTTATGTAGGTTTAGTTTCAATGTTAAGGTCCTTAGGGATTAACATTTAGTTTTAATAAAGAGAATTTTGGCTGACGAGAGGTACGAACAACGATAAACTATATGTGGTCTGTAACCTTTAACACATCGCTTGATGGTTATTCGTATGAGAGAAACAAAAGGTATGCAGTACGTTAACACATCGTTTGATGGTTATATATTCGTATGAGGGAACGAAAACGGTTGCCTTTCGTTTGATGATTTTTCAAATAAGAAAAACAAATCGATTGCCAATCAAGCAAATACAGTACACAGAGAGGACACTAAACGATCTTCCGTGAATACTGTTTTCGTTCTTGTTATTATTGCTATTAAACGAAGGTAAACGCGTTTGACAAAATAATTGACTATTTTTTTTATAATTGTATCATATGCAAGAAAGTTCAGTATAATTCAGTTATTATTCGCCTACATTATTCAAACGAAATAGCCGATAGTGTACAAGCTGAAATACCCATAAGCCAAGTACCATCGTGAAGACAATACTTCTATTATGGCATTTCAACTGCAAACATACATATTCAAAGCTTAATGTGATAATACATTAGCTTGTCGCTTTTTGGGACGACGTGAGGCATCGGCACTACTTATGTAACCTCTTTCAGTATACTTAGTACTGTACCACCAGATTATGTATTTTGTAATAATAACAGTTCTTTCCACAACTTTCCAAACTTGGAAGGTTGCCTTTCCAGAATTTTACAAACGTGGATAGATTATATTTCCAAAACTGTATGTTTTGCTCTGAAATTGCAGAATTGTTTGAAAAGGGAAAGGTTACTCTCGGCAATAAAGACGGCACTGATCTGGAAATATTCTTCTGTTGTCGTGATGACGGATTTCCCTTTGAAGAAGTCCGGATGAAAAATGACAAACCATTTGTTTTGTTCCAAAAACATAAGAAGTGTCAAGCGGTTGAAGGTAGGCTGTTACATCAACATCAACGACTATAATAGTCAAATGGTAATATTTGAAATGCGTCACCATTATACTACTTAACAATTATCATATTTCTTTATCATTTTGATATAAACCCGTAATAGTATATACATTGCTGTGCATTTGACAAGTATAAGGGGGAAGTATAAAGCACCATCAACACTATTAGAGTATCTCTTGTTGAAAACTGTTTCACTTGCACTGTTTACAGGGCCACCTTTCACAAAGCACTAAGATGATCGTAAGTCACTTAGGGAACCTGAGTGCAATGTTAAATAATGGGAGTTAAAGGGGTAGTAGCACGTTTTTCTCAAATTTTATTTTTCATTTCTAACTTGATTTTCCAAAGAGAGAAGGGTATTTTACTGTTGGTGACATTATTTTTCAAATACATTTCATCAACTTATTTCACCGAAAAAAACGTGATACTGCCCCTTTAAGGTCAACCTTAGTAAAGCTTCTTTGTGAAAGGAGGTCCTGATGTACTCAAAGCTAAACATACACATGTTATGGACCTTGATTTCTTTAATCTCTTTGCCAACAGATATGTATATCTATGCCGAGTTCTTCAAGCTGGACAGTACGAAGCCAATAGCTAGTAGTGGTACCATACCAAGATGGTACGGGGGATCGGGGTACCAGATGTCCCTGAAGTACTGCTACTACGTCCCCGTGAACTACGGTGAGGCAAGCTTTGCAGTTCGTTTTAAAACCCAGGATACTTATTATCAAAAGTATTTGCTCCATGAGCATACTCGTGAGCGCCATGAGCCATGAGCATACTCGTAGAGTGGATATGTGCGCTATATAAATATGCACTATTATTATTATTATTATAAAGTATTCTAGGTGAGCCATATCCTAATTATTACGACATGTATTAGGATAACCTTTAAGGTTTAAATACGACAAATTAGCGAAACGACCCTAAACCTGTCCTATTTTGTGATATCAATCCGAGCCAGGACAGCGAACTCTTCAGTCAAGGAGATAGGAAAACCGCCATTAACAGGGATTCACTAAATATTATTTTTGATTCATTGCACATTGTACCTGCAATCAACATAACTGAAAAGAAATTACAAATCGAAGAAAAATGTGATAAGCTGTGAAATTAAATTTGTGTTGCACTTAAACATTAATAATATCAACAAATCCTTATAGTCATAATAGTAATAAAAAAAAGTAATTAGCTACGACTGTGTGATAAATGTCAGTACTAGCGGTTGGCAAAAGGGCAGGAATTTGTACTTTTGATTATTTCCAAAATTGTTCACATGAATAATATGTATACCAATGCATCAATTACTGGATCAAACATTGATAATGTCAATAATTATTTATTCATTCAAGTATTCTTACATTTCCACAGCAGTACAATTTAGTTTTGAAAATACGGGTGTTGCTTATTTCTTTTGTGTAGTTTGTAAACTCCTCGTCAATGTTGGTTTGTCACCTCAGGATGTGGAAAAACGATTGATCTGACTCTGGCGAACCACAATGCCACCTTTGAGACCCCTAACTTTGGGAAAGGAAATTATTCGGATAGTACGATGTGTACTTGGATTGTTTCAGTGAGTATTATTCATTCCATGTGTCATTTTTCAGAAGAGATGTGATACAGGGAACCATGCCTTTATACTGTATTTCCTCTGATAAACGTCCCCGTCGTCTATTTTCTTAGACCTCTTTCAGCAGCGTCTGTTCGTGACTGGCGTCTATTAATTTTTTGGCATATGAATAATTCGATTATCAAACATTGAAACGATACATTTTCTTGAACATGAATTTGTTTTGTTGAATATTTATTCATGATAGAAAGGGAACAATATCTTCTTCAAGAGGCATACATGAACACATATACATAATAATAGTAATAATTTTTTTTAGAAACTTTGCACATCTTATTACCCAGTGTGTAATAGAGACCTGAGGCGTTTTCTGAACAGCGAATATTCAAGAGATTTCGCGAGTACCCGCTTCTGAACGACAACGAGTACTCGCAAACTCGCGAATACACGCGTGACCACTTTGGAGCAGTCTCGCCAGTCGAGTATTTACGATCCAAAATGGAGTCGCAGTTCACAAAATTTGATTACCAAAATGGTGATCATATTCTGAAATTATCTTGGGAAGTACTCGCAACCTCAGGTTTCCGTATTCGCGAGTACCGGCTTCTGAACAACGAGTTGGCTCGTACTCGCGAATACAAGCGTGAGCACTTTAGAGCAGTCATACCAAGCAAGTATTTTTTTTATCCAAGATGGAGTCGCTTGTCACAAAGTTTGAGTCACTTTTTTTTAATTACCCCCTCAATTGAAATTAGGTCGATTGGTATATGCAAGGCACCCACTTTCTCATAAATGCCAATGATGTTCTGAAAGTATCTTGGCAAGTACTCACGACCTCAGTTTCTGTTCAGGACCCGTTCGCGGGTACTCGCGTACACGCCAAGCGAGTACTCGTGGTCCTGAACACGCCTTAGGTGTCTATTAGAGGAAATACGGTGAATCTTAGTCTAACACTTAGACTGTAAAAAAAAAAAAATAAATAAATAAATTGAAAAGGAGACTTTTTATATACATATATATGAAAATACAATTTCTTACAGTCTCCTTTTCAATATTTAATAAAATGGTGATATTTTCAGAATAAATACTTTTTTCATAGTCTGAGTTTAAGACTAGGTGAATCTATGCTCATGGTGCAATAAACAAGTTCGTTTGCTGACGATATATTGACGTCACTGGTGTTTCACAGACATTGGCCATGCTTGATTGGGAGCCTGGCAAAACAACCGGCTTACGCTGATCACTTTGTCGATATACACGAAAGTCACATGGTCGATATACACGCTGATTGAATAAATCAAGCATAGCCATTATATATTGTTCCACTGTCCTGCCGAGGGGCGTATAATTGCGACGTTAAAATATTAATTTCATAATTAGCTATATACATTGTATGATGAGTTCGTTAACATTAAAGAGGAAATTTTACGCTGTAGCTCACAGTCATAAAGACTACTTGGAATTAAGTATCTGTATATTATCTTTATCAATAAACAGAAGTTGACTGAACAGATGATTTATCAGTAACATAACAGAATGTGTTGCTAATTGCATCAGAAGTTTTTTCTGATAAGTCTACACCAATCGTGACCTCACTTTCTGCAAGTTTTCATAAACTCTTCTGCTACAAAATTGATTGGCAGTCATTGTTTACGTTTATCTCCAGGCGTCGGAAGAAAAGGCATCAATTTTGCTGGAATTTGAAGACGAGACATTTTGTTTGGAGAAAGGAGACGTTGTAGACGTTCATCACAACAAGATAGGACAACCCAGTCTCAGGTACTCAGGACAGCTGTTAAAGTGACTGTTCTATCCGAAGTATCCGCCATTTTTTAAATATTATTTTGAATTACATGAACAGAAAAAACGCTGTATTTTTTACTAAGTTTACATACATACATACATACATACATACATACATACATACATACATACATGCATGCATGCATGCATGCATACATACATACATACATACATACATACATACATACATACACACATACACACATACATACATACATACATATTACCGTTTGAAAAATGTTTCATTTGGATTGTTTTAACCAGAAATGTGTAAATTGGAAAGTTCCCTTTAATTTCGTTGTATACAGGGTAGTGTATGACATTTTTACCAGTAAAACTTCCTCACTTATAAATGTAGTTATATACTATAACTTATGCAAAGTATCCTATTTGTACAATTTGTGTGGGGTGGGGGAGGGGGTGTAGGTGGGCATTGTCTCGACTAAAGGGGTACGCATCCATGACCGTCCCCCTCTGTATTCGACCCGGATCTGTTCCAGAACGACAGGGAAGGGTTACAAGCCGACCGTGGTCACCCTCAACCAGCTGATGAAGGTCCAGTTTAAATCTGACCTCGACGTCACCTGCGGAGGATTCACTGCCAAAGTCAGAATGGTCACAAGTAAGGCTTCCTGCTTTATCTGATAAAAAGTGAACACCAAAAGAAACGCTAATCAAGAAGTTATAGGAACATGATGTATTTCACAACCAATTTTTCAATATCAAATATTAACCTGACGATGTCGCGTTTCTTTCAGTTTTGGACTGAACTTTACACTGTATAGGTTAACTAGTTCTAGCTTGGATTCAAATATTGCCAGTAGAGATCCAACTCGTCACGCAGGTCACACATCACACGTTTAACATTACAAGTAACTGGAGCCGACAGTGCCATGAGTGTAAGAACGTTGCGAGGGGTAAGGGCTCAGAACAAAAATAGCTGAGCTGGTCTAAGATATTTCCTGTCTCAACTCAGGGTCATAGGGTGTCAACGTCACCTTATAAAAGCATTCAAATTGTAACTGATTGAACAATTAAACTTAATTACTTTGGCTCGTGAAGACCATGAACAATAATAAATGGTTTTAATTGTGACGATATGTTTTGTCATACAAAAAGTATTCTGTCTATATATTGTTCTTAACCGCAATACTAAATGACGAACCTATTAAAGGCGCTGTAGCACGTTTTTTTGCTGAAATAAGTCGATGAAATGTATTTGAAAAATAATGTCAACAATAGTAAAACACCCTTCTCTCTTCTGAAAATCAAGTTGCAAATGAGTGTACATGGTTCCGTAAAGCCATGGGAATTTTTTTTGTGATTCGAATATAACAAGCAAAAAAGTGAGCGTGGTTCACTAATACCCCCGACTGTTTAAGTTTGACATTTTTATTTTACTTAAAGAGAGAGGTGTTTGCACACCTAAGGATTGATAAGCTATGAAATGTAATTGCTAAGATTAAACTGTTTGTGAAAATGGTAGGACAAGTCTCAATCTTCGTGTAAAAAAGGAGGTTTAAGTCAAAATAGGAATAAAAGTAACTTGAAAAGGTATTGGTAACATAATACACTACTGCTATTAAAACTGATTTCAACTTTATTTTGGAAATTAATCCATCATAATGATTCATTCGAGTGACTTTAAACAACAGGTACATGGAAGCACACCCCTGAAGGCACAGTGAGAGATATAAAGCACTTTATGGCTGAAAGGAAAGAAAATTTAACTTTTCCCAAAATATAACCAGTGGAAATATAAAATAGTAAAATCAACAAGAACACAGAAGTAGCTTTTGATGAAAGTTACATGAAAAAGAAAATGATGAAGTCAACAAATCACAACACAGAAGTAGCTTCATTCATTCTAGCTATGATAAATTACAAAAATATAAATAATCGCCAAAAATTCAAAAATTCACCAAATCGTGTTACATTTTGCAATGCACCTCTCCTAGTGGTGATGAAGACATGTACCAAATTTGAAAAGGATGAGATGAATAGTTTTTCTGTAATCGATCGGACAAAAAATGTTCAGAATTTGACTAAGTTAAAAAATACAAAAAATCGCCAAAAATTAAAAAAATCACCAATTCGGTTTAAACTTCGCACTGCACCTCTCCTAGTGGTGAAGAAGACATGTACCAAATTTGAAAAGGATGAGATGAATAGTTTTTCTGTAATCGATCGGACAAAAAATGTTCAGAATTTGACTAAGTTAAAAAATACAAAAAATCGCCAAAAATTCAAAAATTCACCAATTCGCTTTAAACTTCGCACTGCACCTCTCCTAGGGGGGAAGAAGACATGTACCAAATTTAAAAACGATGAGATGAATAGTTTTTCTGTAATCGATCGGACAAAAATTGTCTTCGGACGGAAGGACGGACGGAAGGACGGACAGAAGGACGGACGGAAGGACGGACGGAAGGACGGACGGACGGAATCGTTGGTATTACTATATACCCCCAACCGTTGGTCGGGGGTATAATAAAATGTGTTCACAATAAAATGGCCGCCATGTAATTTTGGCTTTATACGCAACACCGTTATTACCACTACGGATCATTTGTTTGTGTAATAAGATGTTTTACCCTCTAAAATAAATATAAATGACATAAACAATCATTATAAATAAGAAATTTGAAAAAATAAAATTTGCAAAACGTGCTACAGCGCCTTTAATATTTCTGCGATTATTTATTCCTGCGCCCTCGAGCTCGGAGTATTTTCATCTGTGTCACTACTTTATACTCCAAGTCTGTAATAGGAAACATGCTCGTAACCGGTAACATAATCAGCCAATGAAATAACTTACAATCGAGCATCCGGTAACATAATCAGCCAATGAAATTACTTAAATAACATAATCAGCCAATGAAATTACTCACAATCGAGCATCCGGTAACATAATCAGCCAATGAAATTACTTAAATAACATAATCAGCCAATGAAATTACTTACAATCGAGCATCCGGTAACATAATCAGCCAATGAAATTACTTACAATCGAGCATCCGGTAACATAATCAGCCAATGACATTACTTAAATAACATAATCCGCCAATGAAATTACTCACAATCGAGCATCCGGTAACATAATCAGCCAATGAAATTACTTAAATAACATAATCAGCCAATGAAATTACTTACAATCGAGCATCAGGTAACATAATCAGCCAATGAAATTACTTACAATCGAGCATCCGGTAACATAATCAACCAATGCAATTACTTACAATCGAGCAATACTGGCTGTGCCCGGATGAGAAGAGCGAGGAGCAATCATCAAATTTCAATCATGACATTTCATTGGCTGACAATATACATTCAATAATTAGCGATGCGTACCAACTGGTAACCTTTTCGAACATACTCAGGGTATTAACCAGTGGCCCGGATTAAACAGATTGTTCCTATATTGAGCTAACTATTCCATGTATAGAGGAGGAGCAAGCCTACAGTGTGGACGACGAGGGATCAAGCTACAGGGGCAACGTCACATTCACCCACAACAACATCCCCTGTCTTCCCTGGGCAGCGGTCTCAAAATGCCCGTACAGTCCCTTCTCAATCACGTAAGTCACAGCGAGTTCACGTCTACAACTTCACCCAATATTTTGTCTTTAATTGATAATGTCTTAATTGTGTCCGCAGTGGTTAGCGCGTTCGGCTTCCGATCAACAGGTCCGGGGTTCGAATCCCGCCAGGCAACCTTGTCGTGAGAACTGTTCTACACGCAGTAAGGTTTGGGTGCAATGCTACCCTGATGTTCAGCGTAGTACCACCCATGGTTCGCTTGTGCATAGGTTCCACCGCAATGGATAGCCACATCCGATGTGCATAGGTTCCACCGCAATGGATAGCCACGTGGCGTTACGGGCCTTCTCCCTGCCATAATACTAGCAGCCGCGATATAAGTAAATTACTCTTGAAAGCGACGTTAAACCCTATATCACCTCACCTTAATTTTGTCCCATAATGCAAACCCGTATGTACATGTTATTAAGGTAATCCCGAGTGAACGAACCTCTTGGATGCAGCTGTGACTTGTTGTTATTTGCATTAAGCAGTTATCATTGTTGTGACATCGTTGAGTGTATTAGTGTATTGTCCTGCTGCTAATCCGACATACAACATACATGAATGTTCGTAAAATAATTACTAATTATTTACTGAACTGTCTTGTGGATTTACAAATTCTTTATTCTGTTTCACCTGCTTTACAATGACATTATTATTTATGTCGAAACGTCAACGACATAGAATAAAGAAATTGTATGTCCATAAAATAGCTCTTCATTCTTCATCAGCGCAACTTCTAGAGTGCCCATCAAAGATGTAATTATGTACTGTATATGTAGTTCATAAACTTCCTAATTATGGATCACGTGTGTTCCCTAGCGCCAAGACTGACGGATTAGATGGGAACTTTTGCCGTAACCCTGGCAACGGTCTCCAACCATGGTGTTACACTGCCAAGGACAATTGTGACCGAAACTACTGTGACGTCAGCAGGATCGGTACGGATGCACTTTTCTTTCCTTTTAATTAATGTTAAGCGAAAAAAGCATGCGAAGAAAATAGTGTATTTGAATAATTTATAAAACTAGTTAATCAAAGCCTATCTTAGATTGTTAGCGAGAACAATTTTATTCAGAAAATACGTAAAAGGAACGGCTCTTCCAGATACGTATGAAAACATTTAGAACATGTAACATTGGAATTATATATGATTACCAAATACAAGAATATTCATATTTATCACAGAAATGTACCTTTTCTTTAGTTCACGGATGTCACCTACATTTATGTAATAACTTGACATTTCCCTTATTATATTAAAAATAGACGATGATAACCGCCGCCCAGTGGTCATGAAAAGTTACATATCGGTTCTTCAAGGAAGGCGCAGGCTCAGTCGATTTTCGTGACACTGATATTATTCTCAAGGTCACTGCAAAGCATTGAATTTTCAGAATTGGACTTGCTCGCTTAGCTGATCAGTGTGAGATGTAAACTAGTTTACTTGATTACCTACATCCATGTCTGTCTCTCAAAGCTTCTTCCATATAGACTGATATGACTCATTCAATGTTGTTCACCTTGACACTGACTTCCTCAACATGCTAACCTGAGTATTAAGCTTGTCACTGCGACTTTGATATTGGTTTAGTGTTCACATTGAGTTTCAAAACTGCGTAAGACGATCATGTCATCTTGGTAACAGGTGCTTGTTTCATATTGTTACATATCGTGCCTGTAGGACGCCCAGCTGACAACTACCCCGACTGCCTGCGTAAGACGATCATGTCATCTTTGTAACAAGTGCTTGTTTCACGTTGTTACATATCGCGCCTGTAGGACGCCCAGCTGACAACTACCCCGACTGCCTGCGTAAGACGATCATGTCATCTTTGTAACAAGTGCTTGTTTCACGTTGTTACATATCGCGCCTGTAGGACGCCCAGCTGACAACTACCCCGACTGCCTGCGTAAGACGATCATGTCATCTTTGTAACAAGTGCTTGTTTCATGTTGTTACATATCGCGCCTGTAGGACGCCCAGCTGACAACTACCCCGACTGCCTGCGTAAGACGATCATGTCATCTTTGTAACAAGTGCTTGTTTCATGTTGTTACATATCGCGCCTGTAGGACGCCCAGCTGACAACTACCCCGACTGCGAGGCTATCATTGCTGCCGACCCCAAGTTCTGTCAGGACAGCGAGGAGGCCGTGCGCGGCTGCTTCAAGACGTGTGACATCAAGGTGGAAAAACCAAACATTGGTATGATCACGTATTTTAGCAAAATGCTATCATCTGTGTAAAACATAAACAAAATACTTTCTAAAGAAATAATACAAATTAATGAAATGTATTCCATCTGCCATTACCCTTTATTATGTAGATTGACGATATGACATGCTTGTGAACGAAAAGTTTTACAGGATTTGTATCCTGAAGGGTTGATACATGGACGTTGAAAATGCCCCCTAAGATTGATACGTTGAAAATGCCCCCTCACGTTGATACGTTGAAAATGCCCCCTCACGTTGATACGTTGAAAATGCCCTCTCCCCGTTGATACGTTGAAAATGCCCTCTGACGTTGATACGTTGAAAATGCCCCCTCACGTTGATACGTTGAAAATGCCCACTCACGTTGATACGTTGAAAATGCCCGCTAAGGTTGATACGTTGAAAATACCCCCTGAAGTCATAAAGTGAACGTGTAGCCTCAGGTTTATAACGAAATCTTAAGTTTTGAGTCTTAATATCTGAAAAGGCTGCTGGGCACATAATCATGGACTATTTAAAATCCCAAGTATTCCAAACTTCGTCCATAGCCCACTATCATTAATATAATCTGCAACAAAACTGACGACCAACATGCCCGCTAAACTCTAAAATTGTACTGATGTTGTGCATATTCTATCCTCAGTCGGCAAGATAAGCTGTAAAGAGCCTGAGGCCATCGATGGCGCCACAATCGTAGACGCGAAGGGCACGTACCAGGTCGGGGAGAAGGCTGTGTACAGGTGCTCGACTGGGGACGGGGGATTGGAACGGGTGTGTACAACCACCGGCGAGTGGACTGCAGGTGGATACGTATGTGGGGGTACGTGGTCTAATGCATGGGTAAAGATAAATGTACACAATCTGACGGTTATCGTTTTCAGTGATGTGAGTGTTTGGCAACATATATTGTTTAATAATATTTCTTGAATCCGTCCTCTTCTTGTCGGTGGTTATTTATTTGACTATGTATTAAAATGACATACTTCATTGGTCGTAGTGCAAGCTTTAAAGAAAATGCCGGTATTTCAATAAAAAAAATCTTACTTATCGATGTCAAGGCAAGGTGATATGAATCTATTATGTTGTCAACACGTGGGATATACCTAATGCGGGCGTCACACATTGCCGGAGCTAGCGTCCCGAACATCATACGAATGTAAAACATTGAATTTACTGCCGGTGGTGTTGCGATGGTCATCCTGGAGGAGGTTAGAACCGACGGTGACACGATGCATACTAGAACAACACACGAATATCACACGACTATAATACGAAATCTACACGACGTCGTGTAATCGTCGTGTGACGTTCGTATGAGCACACGATGGGTACTGGAAGGCCATCCGAACCAATCACGTGACATGGTATGAAACTCCGTGTGACCGTTGCAGAAGCACACATTTCTCGAAGACTATGTTCTGAATATACGTTACTTGTGATCAAGCCTGCATCCAGTCCTGAAGTAAGGGTAACTTTTAGTGATAAAACAGTACACGAAGGATGTCAATCTGCAATTCTGGTGTGTTGGTTTAAACAGACAGACATATTCTCTGGTAGAATATCACCGCAACATTTCAGTTAAATTACATTCAAGATATTGATAATACATTAAAACAATGAAGACCCACCCTGTAAATAAAAGCTATGAGAGAGTATATACATGTTATACAATTGATATGGTGATACACAGGATATAAGATAAAATATGAAATTTAAATAAATACTAAAGCTAATGCATTCATAATTATGTGGACAAAAAGGTACCAGATATGCAAAGAAATAAGTGCAATAAGAACATCACAAATGTTGCTTTACAGGTAGTGAAGCACAGTTGTTTTACCTGGAAAACAACATTTCAACTTTATCACATATATACAGCTGCTTAACAAAAGTTTAATTCACACTTTGAATGCTACAGATGAAATATCTATTCAATCAGGAAGTGTTTCGTTATCAATATGAATTCTTTTACTGTTCTAGTGGTTAAATGATATCTGAAAGACTGTTACTATTTGTTTAAATGGTTTGTCATATTTTAAAAATAATACTTTATCTTCATTAAAACCAACAGTGTCAATTATTGCGAAAATTCTGAATGTCAGGCCTCCAATTGAAATGTAAAATTCCTGATTATTTGTAAACCATCACAAAGTTTATTTTAAAATTATGTATTACTCACTGTGTGTCTCTACACATGTATTGTATACATCATTTGGTAATGCAAAGGTAGTATTCTATCGTACCGCTTACGGTGTCAGGTTTGGAATTGACGCAAACATAAGCATAAGAATTAAACCAATGATATGTTTAAATAACAATAAGAGGGCAATATTTGAGCAACCTACATATCTATTGTACGACATGGGAGTATACCATGAGAGGATGTGAAAAAATACATGACCAGGATTTAGTTTTGCAAGGTTTCAATTCAAGGGTAAGTTTACGTACAACAAGAATATCCAACCTGTAGAATCTGTGAAAGACCATATACGATTTGGTAGACCAAAACGCTTAATGCTGCAAGAATCGATTTAAGAAAAGTGAGGTTTTCTTTACACTTTTGCTTTTCTGAAAATTGTATAGAAGAGAATGACCAACCTATTGCGTATAAAAAGAATCATAAGACAATTAAAACAGTTTAAACAGTTGTGCCACGTTCCTAAACGAAATCAACAGCTGAAGACAGCACTTAGAAAATAGTAACTTCTCTGGTAAAAGGAATGTTCAAACTTTTGAGCGCAAGAATGAATCCAGTTTCAGAAGTTTCTTTAAGCAAATGTTAATGAAACAGTCCTAATCAATAGATTTACATTTAGCTCTCCAGTCAGCTGTTGAGCAGCTACCACAGACTCACATTTTCACTATGGTAACCAAATGGTGACCCCAACATGGTTTAAACATATTTTTATTTCCGAAGAAGAAATCTGGATTGGCGAACAAGCCTTAAGGCTTATTTGAACGCCGCTCCAGTACATAGATTATAAAACTGGTCACACACAAAACAAGGTAGAAAATATGATACAAATACTTATTCAAAACTAGACAAAACAAAATCTTTGTAAGTCATAAACTAACGAGAACGTTATACACATCAATTGATGTTGGTCATGCCTAGTGATACGGTTGCCTGCAGCTATAGATAAAACAGATTAGTTTCAAAATACATGTAGTTCAGATTATTGAGATAAAACGAAAATCGGTTACTTTGGTTGATAAACTGATGTAAGGATTTGAGAATGTTAATGTTGTCAAGTTACTAAAGTTACAGTTACCGTATAAAATTGTCGTTAGGTCGAATCCTTGATTGTAAAAATACATACTTGATCTTAGATTTTGATAGTTCCGGCAGATAAACAGATAATGGATTACAACATTCACATAGATCAAGAGCATATGGTCAATGGAATATAAAATATGTGGTTTTGTGGAAATCATCTGCATCTTTATAAATACCAATATTCTATTGAATGAACTTGTTAAGTAGCTGTAAAGCTTTTGTTTGATTGTCATTGAAAACTGTTAATCATTATATATTTGTCATTTATTGATGAATGTGCAACCCGAGAGAGTTGATTTAAACATTAAGCAGCGCATAGTGTTTTTTAAGTAACATAACCAATGTCCCTTTAAGGGATTAAAACGACGGTCAAATATCAAAATGTGAACTGTATAACGAAATCGGCTGATGTTTTAACTCAGTAATTATTGGTAGATGTTTTCACTATATGAAATCGGTGAACGTTCGTTCACTAATTATTGAGTAATTGATTTAGTGATTGTTGTTAAGTTGTTTAACGCGCAAATTATTAGTTGTTATAATCAATTATTACATGTACTTGATTTTAACTCATTAATTATTATGGGATACATTATTCAGACGCTGGTTTTATAGGTGCACGCCTGTGAAAGACTGGGGCCCACCTCCGTGTTGCAATCCAGTAACGATAGCAATAATTGGCAACGCGAGGTTACACGAGGGTAACCCACAGGTCTCGCGACGTCGTGTAACCCCCAATATGGTCATACGATGACACACGACGGTCACACGGACATCCCGATTTAGAGCCGAAGTCGACAAATTGGAAATTATTGACATTCCTATGATGTCCGGGATGTTATGCTACGGTCACACTTACACGATGTCATAGGCGTGCCTATTATACGAGGTGCGGATTATCGTAGTAAAAGGTATTTAATACTGTTTACAAGAACAAGATACGATGTACCGCGAGTGTATCACTAACAGATTACGTTCACATCAATGAGACTTACGTTACTACTCCGATTTGCGTGCGTGTTTGTCAAGAAAGGGGCGTGTTCACAACGCGTGATGTAAGAGCTGCTACGTGCTTAAAACGTTGATATTACGATGTATGCGTGTTTTATACGACATAATATCTCCTTATCAATTTTGGTTTCAGACACGTTACACTATTGTTCCGAATTAAGTACACCGGATTTCGCGAAATGTGCGCAAAATGTTCTCGAACACGGTGTAATTAATTCTGCACAGTAGTGTACTTCCCTTGGCTACATGATACCATACCAGTACAGGTCCATCATGGGTGTCGACGTTTCATCTCTAGTTAAGCTAGTAACAGTTGTTTCTGTCACCAACAAACATTTCCGAAGGATGCAAAAGCAAAAACGACTAAGAAAAGCAATTATCAAAACTCCTATGCGGACCAACGCTAAATTAAAAATTCTTTCTATTCTTAACAGTTTGTTGCAGACAATACAAATCTTTTTCAAATCTGTAAAAGTTGACATGTCAGTAAGATTAATACGTTGTAAGCTTGTCCCTCAGGAAATACGGTCTAATGTACGCATTTTCGTTGCAGTGTATGCCCTCGCCTTCGGCTCGGGCTACACAGCTGCAATGATGATAACACCAAAATGTATTGACCTCGAGAGAAGTCTATAACTTATATAGAAATGATTACCACATATCTTACCTGAGCACTCTTTTCAAAGACCTGGCATTCTTGTTCTCTTGTTCGCTTCTTGGGCAATACTAGAATGTGCCACTGGTATTGCGTAAAGTATATTAATAGACGCAGTTCCCGCCAAATTTCATGAACATACCCTTTGTAAGAGACTTGTAAACTGGGGGTATAGAATGGATAAAATAAATGAATCACAAGCTGGCTTTAGACATTGATATACCACCATTGATAATATCTTTATATTACAAAGTCTTGTTCAAAGATATTTGAATATTCCGGGTTTGTAGATTTTGCAAAACATTTGATTCTGTGCAACGGAACAAACTTTGGAACTTCTTTCAATGTCATGGTCTTAGTGACAAAATGTGTAAACTTTTATTGAATATGTAATAACGTAAAGGCATGTGTTAAAAGTAACCAAAGATTTTCGGAAACGTTCGAATTGTTACTTAGTGTCAGACAGGGATGTATTCTTAGCCTTTTTCTTTTTCATTCTTCATAAATGAACTTGCTACCCACATGGTAATAACTGCTCGAACGGCATGCAACTCCATCCAGAAATTGTCCAAATATTCTTTCTCTTGTTTGCAGACGACGATGTTATTTTCAAGCACCATACGTGGCCTCCACAATCAATTAAATGAACTTGAACAATACTGTGATACATGGAAATTAACATTTAACAGGGAGATAACACAAATCGTAGTCTTTGAATAAGGAGGTAAAATCTCTAAAATAGAAAAATGGACATTTAAAGATATACGCTTAGAATGTTTTAGCTGTTATAAGAATGTGGGATTATTGTTCACCAATGGGCTTTCCTGGACCATGCATGTCAAATATGCTGCGCTTCAGGCGCAAAAATCACTAATCCGTATACTGAAAACAGTCAATACACTATATGAATTATAAAACCTTCTTCAAAATATTTGATGCAAAAATAAATCCAATTTTGACTTATGGAGCAGAAATTTGGGGATTAACTGATTTTCACCAAATAGAAAGAATACACTTGTGTTTACTTCGTCTCTTCTCGTGTGATTAAACTGAGCTTTTAGTTCTTCTTGTGTGTAAAGTTCAAATAACATATTCACATACATGCACTCATTTGTCTCAACCATCAATCCACGGGTGAATGATAATTTACATAATTTACAAAGTGGTAAATGTAGATTTCGTGATTTTAATAACAACTAATACATTGCTATCAGGCCTAGATCTCTTAGGGCGTTTATGGCGTTTCGCGGGTTGTGTTTTGACAAGTGAATACCCTTTTTCCAGCTATTATTATATTAAACGGCACTTTGCCCCAAACTGAAATTATATTTGAAGGGACTTCTGAAATTTATATTTTATTCTTCCCGGGTCGACACCGAATGCACAATAGAAGAATTTCACACACCGTTCATTCAGTCATTAACTACAAGATTTAAAGATATCTATCTTCAAACATGGAGTGAAAAAAATTCGTTATCAAGCAAATGTTTGTTTTGTTCAATGTTCAAAATGGATATTATCGATGAATTATATTTATCATGTGTTAACATAAAGAAATTTAGACGTTCATTAGCACGATTTAGATGTTCGTCTCACGACCTATCATTTCCTTCTCATTTGCCCGTCGTATTGTACATTACGTTGTAAATATATTTTAAAATATTACTATGTCCATCCAAATACAATTAAATAATCATCTCTTGTCAGCATTAGAAGTCCAACTATATTACAAAATCTTGCCATGTTTATCCATTATGCAATGCTGTATAGAAACAACGTATTGTCGATGTAACCCGTATTTATGTGTGTATTTATCCATCATGTGTGTGATATAGACCTGTGACCTTTTCAGTATGAAATAAAGATTGATTACATTCTAAACATTCCAAAAAGACATTGTTTGTAAAGTGCACTTGAATATCGTGGTAAACACTTAATGGTGTCTTGTTAAATCGGAATGATCGGAATCAACTCTTTTAGTGAACGTAACACATTCGCAATTAGCACTTCCTATTCGTACAGTTGACGGGAGCATCGAAATAACAATTTGCTCACGATAATGCTACGATAAACAAGAGTAAAGTGCGATGTAACACTTATGCACCACGTGCATAGTGCGTGTATGTCACGATGTTTCCCGATGATCGCGAAAGTTTTGAGCATGTTCTAAACATTTTACCCAATCGTAGCTCAATACGGCCTTCGCCGAAAAGCCACGTGCACATCAAGTTCGTTGTAAGTGTGAATGGCGTGTGTATCCAGAACATATAGGTGCATTTCAAGATGAAGTTACACGTGATACATCGCGGATGACATCGTGTAAGTGTGACCGTAGCATTAGCTCCGGCAATGTGTGACGCCCGCATAAACTCCTCCCTAGATGTTAAGAACAGGCGAGAGGTTTGTTGGGTAATGGGGCCACATGTAGTGATGATAGTAGGTGATGATGAGGATCCATGTACATTCACATTGACGTTGTATAATAACTAGGAAGTGAATTACTTCCTCAATAGATTGCCCCGCAGGATGGACTGCCTTTGAGAACAACTGCTACCTTTATCATGGCGAAGGTTTGCCCTACAAACAAGCCAAATCAGTTTGCAGTGGTTTCAAGGCTAAAATCTCCTCAATCACAAGTAAAGAGGAAGCAGGCCTTTTAGAGGCTATCGGGTAAGTCTTGAAATACTTACTCTTTTTTAAAACTATTTATATGATTATAATTCTTCTTAATGTAAAATATCCCTTTTCATTCACTCCGTATAGCGGAAGTTTGTGAGTGAGAATGGAGCCGAAGAACGATATGAGAAGCCTCTCTGGGCGCTTAAACTGATTAATTGTATATGTTTTACGTGAGTAAATGTAACATATGGGGTTGGGATTAAGAGAGCACGACCCTTTGTTCAAATGGGTGTCGAGTTAGAATTTTTGGGACATTGAATTTTGACAGTTGAAAATTATTTCGATTTGAGTCGAGAGAAAGACGTTGCCAACCTTTGCTCACTTCGTTCGCACATAGGGAAAACTGGTCTTTCATCTCTGTTGCGCAACATATTTGCGCTAAACTTCACCTGTGCATAAAGTCACAGAAATTTCAACAGCTAAAATATCTATAATGTTGTTTAAAAGCACCTCTCTTTCATTACAGTTCATATAACAACATAGCATTATTTGCTCAACAATATCATGAGCAACTAGTCCGCAGTGACATTTTCGAGATATATTTCGATAAAGTTAATAGCCTGAATCTCAGCATTGTTGGATCAATGATTCAATACTACGGTAGACATGATGCAAATCAGTTTAAACATGGGAAGCCAATCAGATATGGGTACAAAATGGAGGTGCTCAGATCGCCTCTGGGATATGTCCTACATGTTGAGCCTCATCCGCGTACCATAGGGCGACAAACGGAATACCAGAGTCTTGGCATAGGCGGATCTGCTGTGGGTAAACTGATATCAGAACTCCAAGAAGAGGATGATCGTTCATATCACCACACTGTTCAACTTGTACACAATATTTGTAATCTGGCAGATGTGCTAGCCAACAGATGAATAGTATGTAGATGGTCTCAAACAGTCTGCAGAAACGCCCCCTGAAAGATGTAAAATAAATTAGAATGACAGCAAGCTGCAGAGGGTTTAATGACCCACGAACCAGCTAGCTTTACAGTGGTCAGATAGAATGGCAGCCAGCTGCAGAGGGTTTAATGAGCCAAGAACCAGGCTTTACAGTGGTCAGATAGAATGGCAGCAGTATAGTCACTGTTGCCTCAAACATGTTTGGTGTCCAGCCACTTCAGAGATCAAGACGATGGCCGGGAGCTCAATCAAACAAATAACTGTTGAACAGCCTTTCGTAATCCGTCACTACGTACTACATCTCTTGTCAGCCGTGTCAGATATGATCGAGTTGATAATTAATTTCAGAGCTGACCAACACTGTGACACTGTGGAATGAATAACAGGTGTTTCTACACAAATGCAGAGTTAGACTACACAAAAGATGTTTTGTGCAGTTCCAAACATAGTGTAGTAGCCGTGTCTAAAACTGCTGTTGAAATGAACTCTCTCATACCACCAGAAAAGTACTCTTTTGTTAATTTATTTCTTTGTTTCGTTCACCGACTCCAAATAATTATGTTTAGTCGTTTACCTACACCTGTTGGTTCACTTCATTAAGGTTCATCTTTTCAACTCGGTCTATTCATATCTTGTACATGGTCCCTGGTGTCCTATTAGTGGGACATCCACTTAATGTGACAACACAATGTTCGGTAACTCATACCACCTACAACAAGCAGAACAGTACATGTACAATCATCTAAGCTATAAGTAGTAATAGCAGTGCATTTAAAACTTGATCTTGTTCATTTATAAACGTGATTAATATTGTCATCAAAACTCAAATCCTAAAACAATTTGGGCATTAATGAAATAAATGATGAACACGAAACACGTTTTAGAATTTCGTTCTCCTTCTCTCACTCTATCAATGAAATAATGTATTTACATGATCATTTCAGACGTGAAACAGGTGCGCAGTGGCTGGGCATGTACAATCTGAAGTGGGAGGATGGAAGCCCCGTCACGTACACCAACTGGGATACGGATACTAGTACGTGTATACTTCGGCTCCTGGAGCAGTGCTACCCACACACTCAGTGGTCACAGGTTCAGACGTTATGACCTCAAGTAAATGGTCCCGTGTCAAGGTATACACATGTACAGCAGTCACTCAGGACCTAGAGTTATTGCTATTCCAAAGCTAAAAGTAAAATAGAAAATATAAATATACGATAAAAGTATTCAGTCGGATCTATTATTCATATTATGTGTATTAACTTATTTCAGCATTCCTCCTCATTCCTGAACGTTTCATTAGGATATTGTGAGGCGATTAGATATAGGTGTGTTTAAAATACATCATATACGCCCCCTGCGTGGATACTGTCATACATGTATCACATGGGAGAAAGGTGTGGCCTCCGCATTCCTAATACGGCCGTATCTAGAAGGATCCGTCAGGCGGATTCCATCCCTTTTTTTGTTGTGTATATTCCTTGACACGAAACCATTTACAGTAGAGGAGATCATAACTCTGACCTTGTGGTCATGATTTGAGAATGCATTTTAATTGTGAGCATTTAAATGTGAGTAATTGTGTTTTTTTTAAAATAAATGATATCTTATTTTATTTATTTATGCGCTGTCTAGATCAACCATGGATGACAAACAAGAATAAAAATGTTGTATTTTTGGGAACTCTGAAAAAGTTGAAATGGAAGACAAGAAAAGCCCGTAATAAGAGGCCTCGATACGCTTTCACTTGCAAGAAAAGCGCAGGTATAGTAACTCGGTCAATTCGTTCAATTATATATCTACTTTATGTAATGCATGAATTGAAAGTATTGTCCATCTCGACAGAAGGAACAGCTAATGTGACAAACAATAGAAAAATTAAATACATATTAGGGATAATATTACATTTGCAAGTGGGTCAAACACATTTAATAAAACCCATGTTAATTTATTTGGTGTCCTTAACTCCCGATCAGGCAAAACTACAGCCCTTACTTCATAAAAAAAACTCCTTTGACACCTGCGTATATATGTATTACTGTCCACTGATGAACGTTTACAGGTAACCGGCCATGCGTGGACCGTTTGCCCAACTGCAAGGAAACACTGAAACTACTACCAGAAGCTTGTAAGAACTTCTCGAGAAACGCATGGGTTGTTCAACAGTGTCGCAGCACTTGTGGGGTGTGCGAAGCCGACAAGAGTAAGTTTCTATGGAGACATTCGGCCTCTTGCCATTGTTAAAAGCTTTTAATGAGGCTTCTATCAGTCAATTTCAAAGATATTAATAAAGTTAATATTTTGATGACTTTATATTTCACTACTCAATAAAGACAAGCGCATATTTGTTGAAAAATAAAAACAATGAGAATTGAAGCCATTCCAAGCCGCTGCGAGTGGGGAAAACTTCGCTTCTGCCTGACAGCATATCGTTTATTGTTTTTTTATACGTTATGTGTTACTATGTGAATATCCTATCAGTGTATATGTTTTGTTATTTTAAAACAAATTCAAATTTGATTAAACATAGCGTGTTTTCATTTTACGTAATGCCAAGAAATCAATATGGCGGATGCTGCCGATTGATCGGTGATATAAATTTCCCTTTAAACATTGCACAAGTAGCAGCACAATGTATACGTTATGCTGGTGATCTTAATGAAGTCAAACAGGTCGGTAAAGAACTGCCATTTTTAGGGAATATTTAACCCATAAATATGAAAAACTAACTAACAATTACATATATATTCCGACGGAATTCCCTAACCTGAAAAGCCAGCATGGCCGAAATGTTAGTTAGCGAATGTGAATGTAATATACCCATTTCTACAACATTATTCCACTCCTTAGTATGTCTTCTACCTCTCTGGGAATGTTCACTCACTACCGGGTAGACGACAGTGAGTCCGGTATCGAGACGTTTTGCCCATTTCCCTTAATTAGCATAACACATAATAAAAGCTCGAGGGTAAGTTACAGCAGATGCCATTGTTTATGTTTTGAAATGTAAGCCACTAATTTAGTGAGGTCGGACTTTTGATAACGAATAAAAAATGGCCGCATTATAAATGACAGCAAAGAAGATGCATGCAGGTGACGTTAAATGGTAAGGAAATGTTCACTCTCACTTCTGCATTGTCAGCATGCCAAGTCCCAACTGGTATGAGCAAGGCGACCCTGAAGTCTTCTACAGGAACCCTGGACCCATCTGCGGGAACCGTGAATGTCGGGGACGTCGTCACGTACGCGTGTAACAAGGGCTACGTAGTCAGCACGGGCGCACTCAAGCTGGCCTGTACGCCCACTGGATTCTCCAATACAGCACCCACGTGTGTTGGTGAGTTTCGTTATACACTGTCAGAACCCGGTTATCCGCACAATTAGGCTACAGTAGAAAATCGTCCGGATAGCAAGTCATGCGGTTAAATGAATTATCATTTGCATAGAAATATATAGGGAGTATTCGATATACTGCCGTGCGGATGGCCGGGTTTCCGGCTAACGGGTCCGGTTAAAATTACAGCCTGAAAACTATGTGTTCTTAACGTACCTTGTTATTCAATTTTGCAAAGGACGTCTCTGACATATGGGAATTTCAGAGGTTGTTTGACCAAATATTTAAAGTGTATTATTAAAGAACACTTAAGCATGTTTGTGTTGCAGTCTGATTAAAATCAACCTTGTTCCGAGGAATAAAATTTGCAAAATTTTGCATCTGCCGGGATACGAACAGGTTCTGTAGATTCCTCGCCACAAGGTCTGAGAACACCCCGTATAGGCGTGTGTTCAGAACCAGTTAAGCGCAGCCAAAACCCAGTCAAATAGCTGACCAATCACATCATAGTATTTAAACGGTTGCTGTTTTGAAAGCATTCGGCATTTTAGGAATAATTGTGTAATTCATATTCAAAGACACATAAGTGAATCTGTTGTCGGTGAAATAACTGCCTTTATTTATTCTGCGTACTTCATCATGTATACATAGAACACAATAACAAGGGGTTTGAGACTTTGAGCTTGTCATTTAGACAGTCACTATGGCAACGCACGTATAAATGCTCAACTATCTTCTTTCTGTTCTTGATACTCAGTACTGATCGTGACGATGTTTGTATCAACATTTTCTAAATGTCCTGTAAATATACAAATAATTAGCATTTTACCTGCTAATTGTTTTTTGTATTGTGATTTTAGCAATCAATTAACTAATGTCATACAGAAAAGAGTAAACATCATATGGTAGAGACAGCTGGGTCAATCTTCTTTAATACTCGACACAGTCAAATCCATCTGCGTCACCTCGACTACACGCTTCAATATCTGAAGGATACTTAATCCGAAGCACTTATTTCCTTTGAATTGTAGTATGTATTATTAGTATTTCTTCACATTAGTGCCTTGTAAATGATAGATTACTAATCGAGTTTTCTCTTTTCATGGTTATCACCAGTTATGCTCTACAATTGCCAGGGAATGTAGGAAAATAAATCGTGAAACGTTTAGCAAATCTTGTGAAATATACCACTTGATCCATATTCAGATTACAGTGCGTTTTAATTGACATTTCAGCGGAATCGACCACAACACGATTGAGCAATGACATTGACATTCGTCCGCGAGCAGGGTCTGTTCCCGCATCCTACAGTTACACGGGCAATGAGGCAATGTACGCTATAGACGCGGACGGTACCGTGATTGGCTGGAACTTCTTATTGAAGCACGGTGGCACCGTGGTATTCCAGGTGTGGCGAGCCATTGATGCAACAAGGTAAGTCCAACAATGAAGACACAACTTAACGGCATAAACTTTCTCTGCATGTCCATCTCTATATTTCGTGAGATTGACATATCTTAGGCGATGTGTATACGTGGATATAACTAGTAACCTGCGTTGGCTTGACCTATATGTATCAAAGTTGTTTTAAAAAAAATATAAAAGTCTGACGTTGTTTTCAGTAATTGATTATAGATATAATACTGACAAATCTCTATTAAAGGTGCATCCATTGTGTTTCATAAAATTTTATTTGGCTTTAATACGTTCCAACTCTCCACATGTTCTGTCTACAATACAAATAGCTCACCCAGCTTGCATATTTATCCCCAATCGCCAAATATATCATAATTACTAGTTTCCAATTAAAATTGAGTAACATCATTATGCATGTGCAGAAACCGAAACGGCACGTCCCATTCACATGCACAGTAGTTATGTGACCTATGAAACATTATCAACTCAAATTTGTCCAGATTCCAAAATTACGTTTGATTCATTGACGCACGCCACACGCTGTGCATTGTCCGGTTTTCGATCAGAAATCACTACTTTTACTTTCATATCGCCAACATGCTTAGTCTACTATCATCAAAATGGTAGTTTTCGGTAACAGTCGGCACTTCTCGATAAAGTAACACCATTTATAACGTTTGCAATATGTGACCCCCAACAACAATGGATGTACCTTAAACAAATGTTCTTTCCAAACAACAGCGATCATTACAGGAATTATTTTCACTGTCTGAATGCTTACTTTCTAGTTTATATGAGAAGGAGGGCTTCCTTTCTTTTCCAAACTTGGACATACAAAAACCTAAGTTAAGGTTAAGGTTAAGGTTATATTTAAGTATAAAGCTCCTTAATCATTGTTCAATATTCAATATAAGTTTTCCCACATGGTGAGGGTTATAGCCAATTATGTCCGCTTGTTTTGATCATATTATTACGATCTTCCAATGTACAAAGCACTGAAGCAGTGAAAAATGCTTTGAACAAAAAAACTGTGTTGTTTTTTTCCGCAGTATGAAATTCATCGGACAAAACGAAGTGACCGCTGAACACTACCGCCCCCATTCCTACAAGGTCCCGGCTGAAGATCAGATTGCAGTGCAGGCTGGGGACCGCATTGGTAAATGGTGGTTCCATACTTTTTTCCATTTATTCCCTCGCATGGCCAATCTTTTGCGAGTATTGCAATATTACACCAATCGTTAAAGAGTATTATAATCATACACCAATCGTTTACGAGCATTGCAACCATACACCAATCATTAACGAGCATTGCAACCATACACCAATCATTAAAGAGTATTGCTATCATACACCAAACGTTAACGAGCATTTCAATCATACACCAAACGTTAACGAGAATTGCAATCATACACCAATCGTTTATATTACGAGTATTTCAATCATACACCGAACATGGTCGGATACAAACTTTCCTCCAGCATCCTAAATCTAAAGATTGAATAAAGATGTCGATACTTTTACTCACAAACTAATACGGAAATACGGTGTAAACATTATTAAGGAATGTTGTTAATAGAAAAATTATATATTTAGATTTCCGTTATAATATTGGTATTGCCATAAAGATTTTACTGATCAGATCAAGAACTTTTTTTTGTAAATATTTGTTTTGATATCCCAAATATAACGTAAAGTAGACCTCGTCAAATCGAAGTCGATAGCAAACGCTTGACACCAAATCATGGTTAGTTAAAGGCTAGAGCTTTCACCTGGCTTATAGAAGTACCAACTGTCTTTCTGTTTTGTTGTTTTTGTACAATACAAGTTCTTTTTATAATTCTTGTAGGAATCTGGGTACCAAGTGGCGGGGCTGGAATCGCCTATGATACATATTCAGCAAGTGGAAACACTGGACTGAGACTGACCACAGCCGTCAGTGATAAGAGCGAATTTGTTGAAAATGAGAGTAAGGAATTCCAAACAGATTCCCCGATGAAAATCATATCCTTCCAGGCACTCCTTGGACCAGCTAAGCCTTGGTTGGTATTTCAATATACTATCATTTAGAAAAACGAAAATTTAGATTATATTTATATAAGAAATTTGATATTGTTATATTTGGGATCACACTATTTGAATGTGTTGTCCCTTTGAGCTCATCAGGCCTAAAAGGCCCGATGGACTTATGGACTTATGGACTTATGGCGTGGCATGTGGTCCGGCATCCGTCCGTACATCCCACTGTCCGTCCATTCAGTGGTCAGGTGAGTAGCATGGCTAAAACCACTCAATGGTGAAGCTTAAGCCAAGCTTAATTGGTTAGATTGGATTAACAGTTTCCTTTGTTAAAATTTTGTTTGCGTTCCAAGAACAGCATTTCCCCAAATGTTGGCGTAGCAAGAAGACACCACAGGGGTAACAACCTTAACATCCATTTTCATCTTCTTCTCCATTACGAAATGCTCTGGAGGACTGAATGGTGTACAGACTCCTTAGCCAATGGTTATTCTTAATTATATATGTTGTGGACCTGGCACTAAGACCATTTCCTATGGGCATATTTTTATCTTTTCCATTATTTAAAGTATTTGAAATTTGTTATACCTCTGATAATACTTTTGAGTTACAATTTGAACGTTTTCTAGTGTATTAATTAAAGCCTGATGAGCTATAGAGCCAATGTCGGTGGTCACGGTCGCCGAATGGGTAAACCACCAAGGCTGGAGGTTGGTGCTTGACAGCGAGGGTCAGGATTAGAATTTGTACTATTGCAGATACTGTGATCCAAAATATAACAATGTTACACACAGTTATTTGTCTTGATATCTCGTACGTGAAGTATAATTGTAACATTCTAGTAGTTAGGATCATATTCCCTCCCAAGGTATTGCATCAGGATATTATTCATATATATTCCTTTAGTACCATGTTGTCGAAACAGAACTTTTGTAAGTATAAGAATATAACATTGCCACATAATTTCTAACAGTAGCCTTTACGTTATAAACAATTGAAGGTTTCATCTGTAGCAATCTCATTAACGTAACACTGGTAACTCATTCGTCGATCTGAGTACAACGCAGCAAAGGTCATGTCAGGTGACCTTCATCTTCAATGAATTCAGCCAATCAGAGGCCTTCATAGATATGGCTTTGAAGGCGGTGTTTTGTATGTCAACTCCTGCTGGTCCGATGGCTTCTAGCCTTGTCATTCATTTGCTGGAGTAAATATCACCTGACACTACCTCTAAGGTGTATTACTCAGATCAGAAACTTACGTTCGATCTGATTTAAATGAGATTGAATTATAAGTAGCAGCTTCCACTCCCGTCTCCTAGGATCTACTGGAGACAGGCGAATAGAGATGCAGATTATGTTGGTTTTAAAAGACATTAAGTATATTGTACGGTCATATTGTGCCAAATGCTATCAATGGTGTTAGTAATTAATTAAATGCTAGTTCATTCACTATAATGACAATATAAAGGTGAAACGTAATTTTGGAAACTTACCTAAAGCAGACGAAAAGAATAGTTGTGTGGATAATAGGTCGTATAACTACTATGCGTGGAAATGGGAAGTGTGATTTAGGATTTAGAAGGTGGCTGCCTGATTTTCCTTAAACAAATATTATCGTATATTTAGCGATTTGATATGAATATTCAAATTGAGTGAAATTATTTAAATCAGCACGTGCGGTATTTCGGCACGTATAAATGCCAAATTGAATATGATAATAAATACGTAATGTCACAGAAGAACTTCGATGAGAATCCATATTCTACTGCTAATAAACGATGCACGCATCATCACAATAACCACATCTACCATTCGTTTGACGTAGTTAGATGCGCAATGAACTTAACGTACTCTTCCAGTGGAATGCCTTGAAGTCATATCTTATCGCATTTAGTCGTTGAAATCAGTCATTTTATTGTTTTTACCAAATGTTTATATTCTCAAACTGTTTCGGACTTACTGACAGATTCATATCACTTAAAATCAATATCTCAGATCTATTTATCTATATTTCAGAGAGGGAGAGAGCGAGACGACATCCAAACCCCGACCTACAGCTGCACGACCTTCGACTTTGAATATTGTTCATTTTGTTCTCTTAATGATGTAGAATACAGTGCAATGGTCAAATAAGCAATGCCTATTCATCAGTTTATATCACACCGGTTACTAAACATTAACAGTATGGTAACTATACAAGTAGATTCTACGATACGCGTTGTGCGGAGACCGCACAGATATTGCAAGTGAAATTATGTTTGATGTTTAAATGATATCCGACATTAAAATTGTACTCTTCTTCGAGACAATTATTGAATACATAGATACCAATACATAATAATTAATAAAGTCTAGTTCAGTAATCGAAATCCACAGTTATTGTAGACATTGCTTATTTGATGAAGACACCCATTACACTATAACGTACTGTCTTCTTTGAATAAATACAAGCATATTGATTCGTGAGATGTTTTAATTCTGAAGCATAACTGCATGATGTGTTCCAGTACATAACACAACACTGGAACCAGCATGTATGCCTTGTTGACGGTACAAACTAGGAATGTGTATGGCCTCAAGTTTTGTATTGCGATACATATTGCTGAACTGTAATGAATAGCAATACTTACCCATTATATTGCAAGATCCTCTGACAATGAGATATTTCTCTAGAAACCATTTTAACTAGTGCTAACGATATTGCAACATGCTAAATGAACTCTATATTCAACTTTTATACTTCTATTTGCAGTTTGAACATGACACATTTGATAAAATGACTTTCCGATTTTGAAAAAGATCATTTGTAATACAGTCCACACATTCTAGCACTTCAAAATAATTTTGTTAATATAAGTTAAGTTTGTAAATGTGCCGCAGCCTTTTACAAAAAATTAATAAATTTGACTTAATATTTGTTGGTGCAATATATTGCGATATGAAAATCGTATTGCAATACGTGTATTGCACAACTCTGTATTGTAATATATTGGTAGAGCAATACTATTGCACAGCCTTAGTACAAACTAAGTTTAATTCAGCTCAACGAAAATGTGAAGCAAAATCAAGTCTTGACCTTGACAGACACCTTGACTTTGAGGTTTTTAAATTTACAGAGAATTCAAATATGTGAGATTTCCCTTTAACAATATGAATAAATCGAACCCATCATAATTCCTTTCTGTACAACAACCACGTGGTATTCTGACTCTGGGAGAAAAGCGAAGGTTATTGTGTATAATTAACTGCCAGGCAAAATAAAGTACACACCTCAGTTAGTTTAGATTTATTTTAAAAGAAGTCAAATGCAATTGACTATGGCATGATGCAATACTACTTTTCTGCAGTAGTTTGAATGAATTAATTGGTGACCGAGTTAAATTTTAGTTAAAATATTTGTGTTTAATAAAGACAAAAGTAAGACATGAAATATACACCAACATGAGCCTAACCATGTTTCAAGTGTTGTAAATGTGTGCAGAATTAGGCACATTTATTATAATTCTCATAGAATATAATAATGTCGATAAACAGTGGCCGTTTCTCCAAATTAATTTTTGAAGATAATCAAATTTAAGATTTAAAATGTATTTTTAAATTATAATTTAAAAAAAATATATAGGTATTCTTTGATTGCTGACTAAACGCCTGCACTATTCAGTTTTATAGTATGATATTGAAATCTTGAGATTTTTACAATATTGAAAATCATAGTTATAAAACAATCAACAAAAGTGTGTAAATGTGTCTTTAGCCTGATTGTTAACAAGGCGAACTTGCGGAATACTCCAATCTGCCAATGTTACATCACCAAAGAAGCGGGTGATATAAATGATGTTACTTTATCGAGAAGTACCGACTGATACAGAAAACTACCATTTTGATGATAGTTGACTTAGCACATTGACGATATGAATGTAAAAGTAGTGATTTCTGATCGAAAACCGGACAATGCACAGCGTGTGGCGCGCGCCAATGAGTCAAACGTAATTTTGGAATCTTATTTATAACAGACAAAAATCCAATTTTGAGTTGATAATGTTTAATAGGTCACATAACTACTGTGCATGTAAATGGGACGTGCAGTTTCGGTTTCTGCACATGCATAATTATGTTACTCAATTTTGATTGGAAACTAATAATTATGATATATTTGGCGATTGGGAATAAATATGCAAGCTGAGTGAATTTATTTGTATTGTAGACATCACATGTGGTGAGTTGGAACGTATTAAAGCCATATACAATTTTATGAAACTCAAAACAATTTCATTTTACTGTTAGGGTTCTAAGCATTTTAACCTTCTAATACTCACAGTTCCTCAGTAACTTCTATATGTAATACATCATGCAAACACAACTAGAAAGACACTGTATAATATGACGTGAAAAAGACAAATTCATTCAGCAAATTTATAACAAATTTAAAGTTACCAATATCTGAGTTATGCAACACACCACCCGCAACACACACATCATGGTCCGGTTGAACAAATCAATCGTGACACTGACGCCAACATCGCAGCTTTTAACTTTTTTACTAAGTGAATTAAGTAAGGTTTTGTGAAACCGGATAAGTCTTATTCGGCTTCTTAGGTATAAACATATGCCCTTGTGTCACTGGATTACAGTACAGGTTCAATATCGACGAACAGTTACAGAACAGATAAACCTTTGCTTCGGCTAGTGTGATAAAGTTTAAAACTTTAACTCTGAGAATCCGGGTTCGAATCCCACTGGAGGTGATCTCACAATCACTTCTGTCACATGTAGCTCCTCCACAGCCTGGCACCTCTACGAGTCAAGCCTGTTTGAGATATGAAACCCATAAATCGCAGGGTGTAGTGAGCAATTTCGAGGTGTCCTGGTCCCGTGCTGGGCAACACATGTAATACTGTTTGAGATCACTTCAAATGGAATCCGACGTGCTATCACCTCAACTAACCGTTATTCCTTTAGATCAGTGGGTATAGCATCGGACTCACTTCGGTTACATATGTCACATTTCCGAAGAAGGCTATCGAATTTCCTACAGAAGAACTACATTCCTGAAAGGCCTTTACCCTACATGAAAGACCCGTCCATAACTGTTCTATACGTTGAGCCGAAACAAACCAACACACTTTAGTTTATCGTATAATTGTGAAGATGTTACTGCAGGTTGAAGTTTGTGTTTATCTTCTCTGGAGATTTCTTGTTACGGTTTTGTCAGAGTGTCTAGTACTTTTTCTTCCCAAACCCACATCTGTCTCGGGCTGCCATTGCAGGGTCGCAGTACAGCCTGTTTCTTGTGTTCCTCCAACTCGATACATTTTCCAGCATTGGGAGAAAATATTGAGTGGTCCTGAAATCAAAGAAAAGAAATGTACCTTGGAAACTTGGCATGCAAAGAAATTGTTTGATCTACATACAGTTTTGTTTTTGGGGACGTAGTTGATATGTTTGAGCTGGAGTAGTCGTCGACATTAATTGTGAAAACAAACATGCAGGAGTTTAAACAATATGATTAATTGTTTGTCATCATTCCCTTCCCACAGCGTTTTCTCCCCTTAGTTTTTCCATCATAACCTCTGTTGTGTATGGAACATTTCCTGGGCTAGAAATATAGAATCTGCTGTCAACGACGTTGATGAGTTCCATTAACTATCGAAATGACCAGTGTTTGCTCATGTCTCGTACAAGATAGAAGTCGGTCGCAGATGAAAAACGATGTTCACCGTCAGGGGATTGGGCTCGTGAAATACTCTCCATATGCAACGGAGGTTACGATAGAAGAATTAAGTGGAGTAACCTCTGTGTGGGCAGAGGTGGTCTCTAGGGTGTCGATCGAAATTGCGCTAACTTTGATGATTGTTTCTGTAGATCAAATTACTGACCTCTCTAACGAGAATGTGCTGTGTCCCCTTCAGCTTATGACACGGGTACATAATCACCGGGTCTTGCTGCCCAGTGTCCACACATGTCCCCAACAACCGGAGTTCCTCGTCACGGGTTTTAAAAAACACCTGAAGAAAATGGATATATAAAATTTTCCTTTCTAATAAAGATAAATATAAGAGCTATACAATATTGATTCCCTGTAGGTGACCACAAACGGTTTTACCGTATAACAACATTTAGCGTCTATATACGTATGTTAAAAGTTGTATGCCTCTCTCGAAGGTAATACAGTCTGATGTGCCATCTTTATATCCGTGTCCCACGAGTCGTCAGGCGAGGGATGAAACTTGTACAACGATGGTACACCATACCGTATTGTCCGAGGGAGGAGCATGCAACGTATTTAATAAACGATCCATTTCAAATGATCAAAAGATTCGTCAGCGAGTTGAAGATTTCCCTCGTTTTAATGAACAAAGCTCTATAACTGGCCAATCCAAATATTGCTGCATTACGTTGCGTTTCTGTGCCAGTGATTTCCGATAACGCTGCTACGATGACCATACTAGTTCAGCAAGACTTAAATGAGCCAACGATAGTGACAGGCGCAAGTTATACCTCGCGGGGGAACTTCTATGGGCCCTTATTCAGCCAACTCCTTAGAATTTTCTGTAGTCTTCCGAATACTTAGACACCTAAGAATTTCCATAACAACGTTTTTAACTTTAAAGAGAATACTTAGAAATTTTAATTGTTCCTTTTATCTTTAAAAAATCGTAAGTATGAAAATTAGTAAATTCTAAGAAGTTAAGTGATTCCGGACCCAATCGTCCTCTCGTCCTTCCTACCTGACGTCTGAAGTCGTCGCTTTTGCATCCCCCTACTTGAAGGGGCTGCTCGGCATGGTCGTGTGCTTGGAGACACAGCGTCGAGTTGCTGCTCACACTGTGCAGCTGAAATTATTATTATTATTAATGAGTTTATAAATGGAAATGATAACAGCAACTACAATTCATTGACGCATATTATAAAATGATGTAAGTATCAATAGAATGTATGCAATATGTTAATGTCAAACAAATAAATTATTGGCGTAAAATTCGCTTGGAGATAAGACATGGGTAGGAATAGCTGTTTGAATAAATTCAGACATATTAAATTTTGCCAGAAGATGTGACATCTTTATTTGTTACGAGGAACATATGTCTAAATGTGATTGAAATTGATGTATGAATTATTGTAGAACAATGTTACACAATAATAACCCGAGGTCACAACATAGGCTACAATCAGTCAGGTCTTTCAAACTTTGCTGTTTATATATCTAATACCTAGACTGTGGCCATCCACTTTATATGCAAAAAATATATTATTTCCATAGTTGTTTTCTGCACTTTAGAACTGTCCCGATATCAAGATACTGTTAACAAAGTCATCCCTGGCTTATATAAAATAATAATATTAGATAAACTGTCTTCAATGTCGTCACATGACTCTGTTTTTAGAAAGGTTCATTACACAAAATATTTGTCAAATATCTGCATTTGCTCATGTAAGTAATTTGTTATACTTGTTCATAACCAAATTGCATAGGGTTAAACAAAACAGGTATACAAAAATACTATGTTATATTAACAAAATAGATGGAAAACAGACTTACTAATCCGGTAACGAGCGCATGTTCAGGCTTGAAGACACTTGTAAAGATGTTGTCAAGGTACCAAGCAAAACTTTTGCAATTGAGTGATTTCCGGAGCTCAAGTCGTGATGAGATATCGCCATAGTCGTTCTGGAAGATGGAACGTGTATCCTTGGGATTGACATACGGAACTGCATTATTGTATATTAAATATATAATATTCTTTGATTTTTCTCTTTTCATAGCTGTCTGACATGACTTTGTCGAAAGGGAACATTTAAAAATGTGTAGTTTTATTCCCGGCGCATATATCTATATGTCAACTCAGTGGAATGTAGCGACAGGAGGGGTCCCGTATTTGTTGTTTGTGGACCCTCAATCTTGATCTGAGTGTATCACCCGTTAGTCCAATATATTCCTCACCACATCCACTGCATTGGATAACACATATTAAGGTTTGTGACGCGCATGTTCTCCCGTATATAGAATATTAAATGGCCATTTTTGAAAGTATATTCTTTTCCTTGTAATACATACGGGCAAGTACCACAATTTGGTCGTACACACCTACTAATCGATTTGTCATCCTGGCTTGCGTGATCAAATTAAGCCATAGTCAATATTTGTTTTAAACTCCTGCTCTGCCTAAGGGATACCTGTGAAAGTTTATCTTTTACGGTATCGCACTTATGTAATTGTAATATATATATATATTGGAAGAGCTTGTTCAAGCCTATATACACTTTTCTAATGTTATTTGTCTGCGACACAAGCCAGTGTTATATTACTTATACACTTATATGGATTAGGAACTTACCAATTCTGTGTTGGTTGCTTTAGCGAACATGTACTTGTATTCATCCATCCACACCATGGCTGTTCTGATGTTGTTGAACCTGATTTTGCTGGAGCTCCCAGATTTAGCGTTAACGTTTCTCGACCTGAAGACGTGACCAATGACTGAACACGGTATTATCTCCAGGGTGCCGCCACACATCCATATCTGCGTGCATCAATTACTCAAAGCGTAAGAAAACATCCATGAAACCAGGGTACTTTGTTTCCATCGAGTCATTTTGAAACAGAATCCCTGGATTCCTTCCCGTGAAATTGCTCGATACGCTCTAATATAGAACAACCAATCACAAAGACTTCTATGGCTTTTCTATAGATACGAAGTGCTTTCCTTGTATACACGCCTTTCCCCTTGGAGTTTAGTCGACACCAATGCCTGCAGTTCACTGACGGTTCCTTGGAAGAGCTTGTTCAACTATAACAACCGATTTGCTTCTCTTATTTACAAACATGCCCCTCTGCAAACGAAAACCGAGACCAAATGCTCCCTGGTACACAGACGAGCTCAGAGAGATGAAGCATTCTCGTCGTGCTGCAGAGCGACAGTGGCGTAGAACTCAGCTTTGTGTTGATAAACAACTCTACAAGGACACGTGTAAACAATATTGTAAACTACTAATCAGGAACAAGAGAGATCAGTATTCTCATTGGATTACAGAATTTAAGGACGATAGTAAACAACTTTTCAGTATCACGAAGAACTTAATGGGACAATTGGGTAAGACTTCCTACCATCATGCTCTTCAGACAAAACTCTAGCCAACAAATTCTTCTACACCAGTAAAATTGCTACTATAAGAGATAATTACAGATGACGTGGCAATGCGTGCCCATGTGGAGTTCTCTGGTAAACGTCTGACACTCTTCACACTTGTTACCACAGAAGAAGTATGCAAAGTAATTCTGAAGGCTCCACTGAAATCCTGTGACCTTGATCCAGTTCCAACATGGCTATTGAAGCAATGCCCCGAGCAGGTCCTTCCCCTCATCACCGGGATATTAAATACGTCTCTATCTGAATCTCGTCCATGCAGTTTCAAGAGAGCTCTCGTCAGGCCCCTCCTCCACAAAGACGGCACTTCTTCGTGTTCATCATGACATTGCCAAGGCCCTTGACAACAGGTGCTCTTTTGCATTGTTAATGCTAGACAAATATGTTGCATTCGACCGACATACTGTTCCAGCGCCTTCATTTCACCTATGGAGCATCAGACAAATCCATGGCTTGGTTCCAATCCTACATGTGTGGTCGATCCCAACAAGTGGCAATAGGAACATTCCTGTCGGTTTCTTAAATACCGTGTGCCACAAGGTTCTGTCCTCGGGCCAGTTCTTTACTGTCTTAATTCAAACCCAATGAGTGAACTTTGTCAGCGACAAAACCTTCCATCCATCTGTTTGAAAATACGCCATCAATTACCTAGAAACATGTATGACTGATAACTCGACAAACTCCAATATGTTGAAGATCAACAAAGAGAAAGAAGAAGTGAAGGTTCTTAAGCCCAAGAGTCATCCTCAGAAAACCGAGCAAATTGAGTTGAATGTTGGAAATAGAATAAAAACGAACGCTCTTTCAATTCGAAAAGAATATTATATATATATATATATATTTTGGTTACGCCAGGGAATTTAGAACACGACTTTCCACTTTTATGTGAACCCATCACATTGAGCTTTTTGATGGGAAGGAATCCAGGGGACGAGTTTCAAAGTGAAGCTGGCGAAACAATATACCCTGGTGTCCAGATGTAAGAACGTATGTTTGGGAAAACGTTTGGGAACATAGTCAAATGTGGTTCAAGTTGTAAATATTCCTTAAATAAATGAACTTTAGTAGATATATGTTCAAAACTTCCAACAAAAAGGCCATATGTTATTTGCATAAGTATGCTGATGTTTTTACATCATCAGAATATAGTAGGTCTGTGCATCAGCTGAAGAAAGAGATTGAAATTATTTATGTACAGCTGGCAAAATGTTAAGGACAATGGGCAAGTGAATCACTCAGTAACAAATGAGTGTAATCTACAGTATATAAAAAATATATAACTATACAGGACTTGTCCTACGAATTTTATTACCAAATGATCAACGTCCTGATATGTATAGTCGTTAACTGAGCAGCACCTTGTCTGATTTCATTCATAAACATCGGGAGCAATAGATAGTTGCGATGGATATTTAGAGTTGAGAGATTAGGCTGGACTTGATATGCATTATAATAGAAAAAAAGATGTAGTTGTTACTTAACTGAAGTGGGGCATAATCATTGGACAAGAATGATGTTTAATTGTTAAGAATTTAAAAATATGCAACTTGATGTGGTGTTGAAATGCTGTTTAAACATAATTATACCCTGAAGGAGATCTCCAGGTTCTCCGCGCCCCAGAACACCATCTGTTCATCGTAGGATCCGATGTGGTAGAAGTAGTCCCTGTCGATGGAGAACAACCCTCCTGCCATTGTAGGACTCCTGTAAACAAATAAAGTAAACATCTTTCAAACACACACAAAATTGTTAAAATGCGTTTTGAAATGAGTCGTTGTATCTGTTGAATCACTAATGTGTAAAGGCGACGGTATTATTCTGCCTTCGTGTACACATTGTGAGTGGTTGCATGTTTCTTTGGACATATGTTCTGTGTTTAAGGAATGTGTTCAGAGAAAATAGTCAATCATACGATAAAAGATGGCACCATAGGGTTTAATACCCAGTGCTACCGTGATTTAACACGTTAGATATATAAGACTAAATATTATTTTATTCTAAAATGGCCATGGAATAACTTAGTCAAACAAATATTCTTAACATGTAAACAAGGAATATTTAAGAAAACGCAACGAATTTTAACTGTTCTAATACAGACACATACTTGATAGGTGAGATGGGCGTTTCCCTTTCTGAAATATTCGGCACCTCCCACGTGTAGACCATCTGCCAGTTGAACACGCCCACCTGTATTTGTGTGGCGTCACGGTTTACAGTGAACTGAAACGTCTTCCGATCAATGACTGGCACAACAGGCCACACCACGTGACTCGGGTCTTCCTTTATTCTGGCTAGTAGAGGGGGTAACCAATCTGACAACAAGAATTTATATTTATTGAGTATTTTAACAGGAAAAATACAGTCAAACGGTTTGGGGCATAACTCATTTTGGCAAGCAAAGGGAAATAGTAATCTGCTACGAAAGTAGTTGATAAAGTAGATCAGACGTTTTCTTACATATTATGTTTTCTCAAATTTGCCATTTATTATTAAAGTGTATACAATATATGAGCACGTTAATGAGTAAAACATCTCATTACACGACCCGATAAGCCATATACATAGAAAACGCTATATATATTGAAGAAACTGGTGCGACCTATAAAGCGAAAATGATGTTGAACTGTTCAGTGTGAGAGGTAGATGTGTAGGTCTCATGAGAATTTGACAGATGAGACAGCAAGATGGTTGACCATTCAATCAATGTACCATATTCAAATCTCTACTCTGAGTGTTTAGGTATCGCTAGATCAGTCAGATCACTTAAACTACCTTCGAGTGGCCATTTTAATGATTGTATTATGAATGTGGTTATTGACACAAAGGCCACCTAATCTTAACTTTTGTAAAATTGAAATAAAAGATGACTGTCTGCCATTGCTAAGGGCTATATAAATACTCTTATTATTATCTTTTTGTGTTTCTTGTTTCCAAATCGCCTATAAAAGTTAGGTTATCAAATCACAGGAATACTGTTCCTCCTTGCTCTATGAATTTTATCAATAAATCATGATATCAAGGAACTTTAAAATTCTTACGCAATTTACATTTAGCATGGCGAAAATGCTCCTTGAACTGACATGTAAAATGTGTTCAAATGATGACTTACTTTCGGCACACTCAATATGCGAGTCGAGGAACGTAAGGACCTTCCCAGTGGCAACCTTCGCTCCATTCAGCCTCGTTCTGATCAGACCTTCTCTCTTCTCATTACGTATTATCCGGACTTTAGGGAATTTCTGCATGTAGACATCAAGTGGGGCCTTCAGGTAATCTTAAAATTACAATGTACATTGATAATTAGAGTTGTATTCTGTTTAATTCATGTTTTTTGTTCATCTTTGATTACGAATAAGTGATTAGGTGGAAATTCCATTCTAATTGAGCTGGTATGCTGTAGGTGCTTAAGTGCATTGTGAACGTACAAGGTTATAGAATGCTAAAAAGAATTTGTTTGGCTATTTTGTATATTGTTTCTAAATACTGAAAATGAACGCATACAACATTTTGCGCAAATGTATTATAATTGAAAACGACAAAGCAAAAAAAGAAATACTGCATATTATGCAACCAAAGTTGTCTGTACCATATGTTGAAAAGTCGTCAACGAGGATTATCTCCCTTAGCAGATGTGGCGGAGAGGTGTTGATGATGGAGTGGACAGTTCTCACGAGAACTGACCAGGCCTCGTCCAGGAACGTGACTATAACACTCGTGTCCGGAAGATCAGTCGGATACGTCATGTTCAGACATCTGAAAATAAGAAAGTTATGCAGATAGAGACGACATGAAACGTAAACTTGGAGAAATAGAAACTTACAATCATCAATTAGTGAATTACGTGAGGCCAATATTGATCTCCAGTGTCGTCAAATGAGAACCAACCTGGTGTTCTACAACATTCCAGAAGCTAAGGATGAGAACTGCAGAGACACACTAACATCATTCTGTGCCGAAAGTCTGAAGATGGACTCAGTAGACGACATTACTATAGATAGAGTGATAGAATGGGACCTTCCAAAGTGGGGAAGACACGCCCAATCGTAGCTAACTTTCCAATATCATCTCATAAGGATAAAATAAAAGGACATGCTAAGAACCTGAAGGGTACCAAATTTGGGATCTCGGATCAGTTCCCTAGAGTAGTGGTAGACCGTAGACGTCGACTAACACCATATATGCATCAAGCCAGGAAGATCGGGAAGAAAGCCCACTTGCGTATAGACAAACTGGTTGTCGATGGAAGAGAGATGAATGTTCCCCATGGAGTCGAGCCGGAGGAGATGTTCCCCAACTATGATGGAGAATACCCTAGCCTACACAAACGAACAAAACATCAATAGGACACCAAACAGGATCTACGTGTTGTTTCTTGGAACGTCCAGGGTCTAACAGATCACGAAAAGACATCTAAACATTTTCATAATTTATTTTCATCAAATGATATAGTGGTATTTAGTGAGACATGGACATCAAAAAGAAGCAAAATAAGTGTAAACGGCTTTAAAAGTTATCACTTCCCAAGATAAACTTACATAAAAGAGCAAAACGTGCCAGTGGAGGTGTTATTGTATATTGTAGGAAATCAATCAGGAAAGGAGTTAAACTTATTAAATCTTTCGAAGATATCATTGTGTGGATAAAACTTGATAAACACATCCTAGGACTACCTAAGCATATTTACATGTGTGTTGGATACTTACCACCAGAAGGATCACCTGTTTACAGAAAACCTGATTTTGACATATTTAATCAACTTGAAAACGATATCAACACCTATTCAGACCAAGGTACAATTTCTATTCTCGGTGACATCAACTGCAGGATGGGTACCCGACCAGATTATATCTGTGGAGACAACAACAACAACCGTGACCCAGATTACATTCCGGACACCCAGCTCGCACGAGTCTCGAAGGATGTAACGGTTAACCAACACGGGATACGCATGCTCCGCCTGTGCAAAGCAACAGGACTCCGTACTGTCAACGGTAGATGCTCAGAGGACGCGAGGATAGGCGAATTCACGTGTCACCACATAACTTGATCGAGTGTTGTTGACTATTGCCTGATGAAATTTGAGAATTTTAATCTTATATCTTTCTTTAAAATTGGTGATCTGAATGAGTTTTCTGACCATAGTGCAATTTCCTTGAAGTTTATATGTAAAACTGAAAGTAATGAAACCAAAGATGAACAATTCACTAAAGTTAAGTGGGAGGAAAATAATAAACAGTCATTTAAAGAATCACTGGTGAATGAACTAGATTTACTTAAATCTCTTCTATCAAATGATAAGGATACTTGGAACCAGGAGACTGTAGATAGGACATTGTGCATGTTTACTGAAACAGTCACTGGCATTGCAGCAACGTTCTTTGAGAGAACCATCCATCACAAAAGCGGAACGTTTAGCAACAAAGACAAAGCAGATTGGTTCGACGAAGAGTGCTATAAACTAAGAAATGTTTTTAATCTTCAAAGAAAGTGTTTAAAGAAATCACCGAGTACTTATCATAAAATTCATGTTTTAAAATGTAAAAGACAATATTAAAACTGTGTTAGAAGAAAGAAGAGGCAATTTAAAACTAAAATGGCATCTGAACTCTGCGAGCTGAAAAGGAAACATCCCAGGGAATTCTGGAAATTCATAAATAGAAACAAGAAATCTTCTGTGGAATCGGAGTTAACTCTGGAGGACTTCTACCAACACTTTAAACTTATTCACTCTGACCAGACCTTTAGAAATGAAGCTGTAGAAGAAGAACTTAAGAACAACGTATCAAATGATTGTTATGAAACTTTAAATGCACCAATTACACTGATTGAAGTAAAGACAGCACTTAAAAATATAAAAAAAAATAAATCCCCTGGAAAAGACAATTTTTTGTTAGAATATGTTGACATTCTGTTGGAGGTTATGGACACAGATATAGTTACTTATTTCAACAACATACTCGATTCGGGATGTTTCCCAACCATCTGGTCAATCGGACTTATTGTACCTATACACAAGAAGAACTTTGTTGATGACACTAATAATTATAGAGGCATCACCCTCTTGAGTAGTTTTGGTAAATTATTCACTAAAATTCTGAACACAAGACTTAGCATAGTTGCTGATATGTTTAATTTGATTTCCGAAGCCCAATTTGGATTTAAGGCAGGATGTGGTACAATAGATGCTATATTTATTTTTGATAGATTAATAGATTATGTACTCCAAGGGAAGAATAAACTATTTTGTGCGTTTATCGATTATCAAAAGGCATTTGATAGTGTATATCGCAATGGATTGTGGCTAAAATTAAGTAAACTAGGTATAGGGGGTAAGTTCCTTGATATATGTAGAGCTATGTATAATGATGTTAAGTCATGCGTCCGTTATAATAATGACATTAGTGAGGTCTTTTCTTATTGCACTGGTTTGCGTCAGGGTGAAATCCTTTCTCCATTATTGTTCTCGTTTTTTATTGAGGATCTCGAATTTAAATTACAGGAAAATATTACTTCTGGTCTAGATTTACATGATCTCATGCTGTTTTTGCTCCTCTTCGCTGACGATATGGTTCTCATGAGCACATCTTCCTCTGGTTTACAATCTCAGCTCAATAGTTTGTTAGATTATTGCAATGTCTGGGGGCTTTCAGTGAATATAGACAAGACTAAAGTAGTCACTTTCCAGAAGTCGTACATTTTCCCAAAGCAGGTTTACTATTATGGTTCAGTCCAACTTGAAAGTCTTACAGAGTTTAGTTATCTTGGTTTATCATTTAAATTTAATGGAAATTTGTCACCAGCTATTAATCTACTGGCGGATAAGGGACTCAAGGCCTGTAATGCTTTATTAAAAGAAATTAGAAAAAATAAGATTAATGTTAAAACATCATTGGAGTTGTTTGATGCTTGTGTTGTACCGGTATTGCACTATGGGTGTGAAGTATGGGGCTGGAAACAGAGTGATTGTATAGAGAGAGTTCATCGTAGATTCTGTAAAAATATCCTCAGTGTTTAGAATTGTACAAGTAATCTATTAGTTTATGGAGAACTTGGAAGATTTCCTCTTTATATTCAGCGAGATTTACAATTGGTTAAATTTTGGTTTAAAGTTGTAAGATCAGAAAATCGTATTTTTAGGGAATTGTATTCTAATCTAGATGAAAGTTCTGGTTGGTTACGCCATGTTAAGGATATTCTTACTGTAAACGGGCTGCTCTATGCATGGTTGTCTCCCTTTGACGTAAATGTTCCAGTTTTCTTGTCATTATTGAAGCGGCGACTCCAGGATAAATTCATTACTTATTGGTACCAGGAAATGAGAAAATCTGCCACATATCAGTTATATAAGCAATTTAAGGAAAACTTTGGATTGGAAAGTTATTTAGTTAATGTTTTGAATTTCAAACATAGATGTGCACTAAGTAGATTAAGACTTTCGTCCCACACATTATTAATTGAAACAGGTAAATATAGTAGCAGTAGAATTCCAAGAGATCAACGATTATGTATGCATTGTCATCTTCACGAGATCGAAGATGAATTTCACTTTTTACTACAATGTCCGTTGTACTCTCATTTGAGATCTGTCCACTTAAAGAAATATTATTGCAATCGCTATTCTGTTTATAAATGTACACAATTATTGTCATCAGAAAATATTAATATTCAGCGCTCCCTTAGTAAATTTGTGTATGAAGCTTTTCAATTAAGAAACAACAATTAATACATCATTGTCGATTGTTCACCTCAGCACCGAATCATGTATTATTAACAATGTATGGCCAGAGGCCAAACTTGGCTTGCGCTAATAAAATCTGTCTGTCTGTCTGTCTGTCTGTCTGTTAAAAAGATACAATACTGTACGTTACGTACAGAAATCTCATCTGAATATCTAAGGATCCTTATAAACTAAAAGGCTTCCGTACTTATCCTTATTGTTATTGACGTGGGTTTATTTTTATTATTCCACTGATTTTGTCAGCAAGATTCAGCAAAAAAAGGCTGACCCAAACTCAACCAAATTTCACATGCAGATAGATCTCGATGTGGAATGGCGCTCCTAAGCTTTCAGACCCAATGGGCTCATCCATTAAAGGTCGTTAAAGGGCAATAACTCATTGTAGATTAGAATGTGCATTGTTTAAGAGGAAAATACTTTCTTCACAGTGAGTGCCTGAAATCTGGTAAATTTTCAAAAAGTTCAAAATTACAATTTATTTTTCTTTTCGCATATTATGCACAGTTAGATGTCACACAAAATTACTTAATCTATCATCGAAAGATAAAGTCCTTGAGGGTAATTATCTAGCGCCATTGAGCAGTCCTTGCACTGGATATTAGGGTTTAAAATGTGTATTATTAATATATTTTATTTGAAAAAAACTATTCACGCATTCCTTTCTATGTAACCATCCATTATCCATTCTTCACTGATGGGTAATAGGTATAAGCTTGTGTGTGCAGTGGCCTGTGACCTTATGTGTATTGGGGTGTATGACAACTGGCATGTGTAACCAAAGGCAGGTCAAGCTAGATGATCTTACTTTGTCGATTGGTTTTTGGCTGTCTGCTAGGGTATTGCTCAATATACATGACACAATGTTTATTATGTTTATTATGCTGAAATCTTCAAAAGAACAACCGACCTTGTTTCAATAAATGGAAATAACATATAAATTTTAACTAGGAAGTGTATGAACTGACCGCGGATCTCTGACTTCTGGAACTGTTCTGTCCACGGAAATGCGGTCACTGAGGTACTCATTGAAGTCGTTCCTCTTGAACAGTTTGTCATAGAGGTCCTGGTTTGTTTGATCGAGCTGCTTTCTGTCGATTGTCACGGGGGCTCCGTTCTGACCTGGAACAAATGAGCTGAACAATCAGAATTGCAATTTCTGCAAGGAATTGAATGATGTGGGTAGTGATTTCAGGAAGCGAGCGAAAGTTACATAAATTATGTCAACATTTGGGCTGAGTTTTTCACCAAATTTCGTAATGCGATATATTGCAATACATACAACCTGTATTGCACTATATTGAGTAAACTCTGCATCCAATTTTAATGTTTTTGTTTGCAGTTTAAACATTACACATTTAGTAAAAATCTTATTTTCGACAAAATGATATTGATGTTAATGATAAGAACAGAATTATTTTCTGGATAACAACTTCTTTAATGTTGTCTTAAACTATTTTAATCACCTGACAATCCCTTATTTAATTCTACTTAATCCCCCCTTGTTGTCTCGTTAATTGTTAATTAAACCCCTAACAAGGGAACTGGCATACCGGGTATGATCCCTATCATCCATCCACTCCTGTCGGAGTAATTATCCGAGGAGTCCCCACCAATCAACATATATCAGCTCCAATCACCATGCAACAACTTCAAAGCCACCCATATCAACAATTTGCCTCTCTTCCAATCAATTGTAATTATTGTTTGTTTAACAATTTCAATAAAGCCAATTGGCCTCCGTCGTTTCATCATGTGTGTTTATTTACATATTCAATAAAGCCTACAAGCCATTTTGTATCCACCACTCAAGTACTTACTCCCCTCATGTTTGTATTGCAAATCCCCATTGTAAACCATTCTCATGCTTTACCTCTCTCATGTTTGTATTACAAATCCCCATTGTATACCATTCTCATGCATGTTAATCTCCCTGATTGAGTTTCCTTACCATTGTCTTAATTGCTATATAAATGTATCATATTTTGTTATTCCTTACATTCCATCTGATGAAGGAGTGAGTATCTACTCCGAAACGTCGTGTATTTTCACATTAAAGAAGTTGTTATCCAAAAATCTTCCTGTTCTGATATTTAAGAGGTAAAGAAACACTGTTACATTATGACCTGACATGTAAAATTATGTCTCAGTCACCACAGTAAATTTGGTACCTGGTTTCACTCGGGGTTACTCTAGGATATAGAGGTTCAAGTGGTGACAGAGGATCGGGATTTACGCCCTCGCGAAGAATGTTCGGTATGATGTTGACTACTTGTAACATGTAAATGTGTCATTTGTAAACGATTTGATTCAAGGGTTGGCTGGCGATTCCCTCTGGAGTACTGTTCAACTGCGCACACCACATTAGAGACACAAGTCGAGGTGCATGTATACTTGCAGTGAAAGCATTTAGCACAACGACCAATCAGAGTATGTTTCTAAATTCAAAATGGTCTAAAATATGTTTGTCTCATACACAATAACATTAAATTTTCTGATAACCTAACTTTTCGGTAACCGAAGACATTTGCAGTTTGCATGACAACCCCTTCCTTATTCTATCACATACACACATAACTGTGTATTCAGAAATAACACCGCGCCCAATTTAAGGTATTTAATACTCATGCGAAGTCACCTACCTACACCATCAAGCCCAAACACTAAAGGCGGTATCTGAACTTGTGGTTGTTGCATTTGTTGATTTGAATCTGCCGGAGCTTCCTGTTGAACATCCAGTACATGGTTATCGGGAAGAACATCTTTTGGAGGTTCGATATTTTGTTGAAGATTATCCTCGGGAAGAACATACTTTGGAGGTTCGATATTTTCAGGAAGATTTTCCTGAACAGGGTTAGCAGGAAGAACATCTTTTGGAGGTTCGATATTTTGTGGAAGATTATCCTCGACAAGGTTAGCGGGAAGAACATCTTTTGGAGGTTCGATATTTTGTGGAAGATTTTCCTGAACAGGGTTAGCAGGAAGAACATCTTTTGGAGGTTCGATATTTTGTGGAAGATTATCCTGTACATGGTTATCGGGAAGAACACCAGGATCAATGTTCTGTGGAATGTTCTCAACAGGATTTCCCTTTGCATCATCAGGAGGAAGAACAGGATTTGCCAAAACGATCTTTTCAGGAGGTTTGACTTGTGTTTCACTTGCATTGTTCAAAATGTCTTTTGCTCTTAAAAGTTCAGCTGTATCCCGATTTAAACGATGTTTCACGTTTTGTGTCCCTGTCAGTGTGTACGTGCTCACTATATACACGATCAACAAAGCACCTGCCAATGTAAACCACTTCCGAGGAATAGTCCTCTTCCACCTGAGCAACATCTGTCGTCTCTGTAGTGATTGCATATTGTGATGTCCAATCTAGACTGTTTCTGAACTTCCAATCAATCAGGAAGCCTATAACCACGCATCTGTAAGAAACCAATTATTTGTTTATTGTCTGTTCTGCATTCTGTATTAGACCCGATAGAAAGTCAAGTTGGTGTTTAATCTTCTTCTAATATTTACATAAAGTATGCTTGCCCTAAGAACAGTGTAGATTATGTGGTGAGTGGTATCGATGAGAGATAGTGATTGTTGTTTACCTTAACTTATTATTGGTATTCGTTATAAGTTTGGGAAGCATATTCATCAACATAAGAAATATGTTGCACTTCGATCGTGTAGGGTGTACATTTTGTGTATGCTCTCTACCCTGCAATTAGTTATAACTTGGTGAATCATATCCACCTGAATAAGAAAAATGCATTTCAATCACGTAGGGTTCACGTGGGTGACTTTACTTTGAATGATTTTACTACAGATAACAACGAATTAATTTCGCTTCGGTTGGTTGGTTGTTTTTTTTGTTTTTAAAAACATTCCAAATAACTCCCTTTTTGGGAGGTTGATAATTTGATCAATTCGATCATTCGATCGAAATAATTACTTTGAGATTAGGAAAGTAGATTTATGTTGCTGAAATGAAGTTCAGGCTCATTTCTGTGCTGTATTATATATATCAATGCTGTTCACTAGTGCTCACTGAAACTGCCAATGGGCTGTACTTTGGCATGCACTATCGGCAACAAGCATACAAACTATCATTACTCACCCTTGGTACACACTACAGTGCAATATGAACACGACTAGTGCAATACCGCCGTACGTATCTTAAGTATTTAACGAAAACGGTATTACATGGTTTAATATGTATATCTGCTTGCGTTTCCTTTCCCCTGTATACATTTGTAATATGGTGAAATGAACGACCACTCACCTGCTTTAGAAAATGACAAAGAGCCTATATATACATCTACATCAAGAAAATGCCACGCGAATCAAGAAATCGACATGATCACAGCTGTGACTGAATGCATCGGAAAATAACTGATCATAAGTCGTCGTTGACAGTTTTCTCTTCGGCAGGCTCCCCTTCAACATTCTCCTCTTTGATTTAATATCGATTAAGGTACGAGGAATCAATAAATGATATTGTCAGTGGCAGTTTCATATTTCTCCTCTTATGAAATCATATTTATGGAGACACAGTAACTCTTCTAGCATTCCTATATATATATATAAATATATATATATATTCATATATAGATGTTAGCCTCGTACCATCGTGTGTTGTACTGTGTTTCGGGGCAGAAATAAACTCCTAGTCTATACCTGAAGGAGTATCAGTGTTAGATATTAGGAGAAGGACGTGTTTCACTTTTACCTTATTCGTTTGACCATCTGTCAATGAAATATGTTGAAGACAATATTAGCTTTCCTCGTGGACGAAACATTGTAATGTAGTGTGTCAACATAACAATATCGTCCACAAAGAAATTGACAATAAACCGAATCAATATTCACATTAAACCAGTATACATGCTAATAAAGTGGAGAACTATAGAACTATAGAAACTATATAATTCTCTTGTAAAAGCTATATACATTGATCTTAGATTAATATGCTTGAAACTCGTGTTGTGAATTGACGTGTTTTTTTTAAACCTTTCACAGCAGTTTCTCGATTCCTTAGTGGTTGCGTTGTCCTGTAAACAAATAAAAGCCTTCAATACAGTTTAGATTTTTATTCAGCAAGTCTAGAAACACTGAATACACATGGACGAAGGTAGAGTAATAAGTAAATTCATACATTTTAGTCTAGGGATGCCGTTTTGATTTAACATAAGCATACTGTTTAACCAAACTTAATCAAAAGTTAAATTAGTTATGGGTTAAGAGAAACCATATATATAAGATCAAACACGTGTCGTCCAATGACGTCAGTAACGTTTTAGATTTAGAATACAATTATAATTTATTCAGGACTTTAAACAACGTTGTCGTTTGGCCATACACACGTACGTACCGAAAGTTTGTTCACCGCCATGTGGATCTTAGTGCAAATATTATGCAATTTGATGTTCATGGTAACGTCAATAAAAGTGAATCACATCATATATATATATATATATATATATATATATATATATATATATATATATATATATATATATATATATATATATATATATATATATATATATTGTAGTCAAGTAATCACAAGTTGCGTGTTTACATGAGTAGATATCAGACCGATTTAATGTACTAATGAAACTTGTGAACTAATGCTTAGTAAGGATACCTAGTATGTTTCGTGTATATTATTTCGTTTACACTGAAGACTTATATCAACTTTCAGAATCAATGCTTTATCCTGCATATTTCTACTTCTTGTATCGAAGCTTCATCAGGGATATACCCGGTATATATATATATATATATATATATATATATATATATATACCGAGAGAGAGAGACATATATATATATATATATATATATATATATATATATATATATATATATATATATATATATATATATATATATATATATATATATATATATATATATATATATATATAAGACGAGTTGCTTTTCACGTGAAGTAAGGTTATATATAGAAAATAGTAAACATCAGATGGTTTTGACTGGATCAATCTTCTTTAATACAATACTCATTTGTATTGTATTAAAGAAGATTGATCCAGTCAAAACCATCTGATGTTTACTATTTTCTATATATACATATATATATATATATATATATATATATATATATATATATATATATATATATATATATATATATATATATATATATATATATATTTATTAGATTTACAGTGTACAGTGTACATGTATTTTCCTACAATGTACATTTGCAACAGGTATAGTTACTCTTTAATACAATGTGATGTTGTTGCTCATATAAACTCCTTTTCGGGCGAAACATTGAAATATGGATTCAAGTGCACAATCAATACGTGTACCCCTATAATTCAGTCATTTTGAATTAAGAAGAAGTATGTTTTCACATAAGCCTCTGGCATGAGGAGATATGCTTTTGAATGCTTTTGAAATAAAAAATAAAATCCAACTGGTATCGGCTCCATAACCAGAGTAGATTTGTCAATGTGTTAAATTTACAAGAAATGTGGAAACAAATAATTGTTTTAATAGTTCACAGTTATGGTAAAATATATCTGTCTTCAAACACAGCTCAACACATGATGATACGAGGCTAATAACTATAGACGTTTTAGAAGGAAAGAGTTACTGGCTCCCTAAACATGGTGTCATAAGAGGAAAACTAGCCTATGACAATACCTACCGTTCATTGATTCCTCGTAGCTCCATACACAATAAAAGTGGAGAATGTTGAAGGGGACACTGCCTAAAGGAAACCCGTCAACAACGATTTACAATAATTCATGTTTAAATGCATTCTGTCACATCTGTGCTCATGTCAATTGTTTTATTCGCGTGGCATTTTCTTGGTGTACATGTATTTACAGAATTCTCTGAAGCAGGTGAGTGGTCGTCCTTCACGCTAATTATTCAGTGTTATATTACCAATTGAGTACATAGGGGGAAAATAAACGCAAGCAGATATACATGCTAAACGTCCTTCCATGTAATGCCGTTTTCATTAAACGAGTTTATTATACATACGACGTTTTTGCACTAGTATATTATCTTCGTATACATATTAAACTGTGTTATTTACCAAGGGAGAATAATAATATTATGTATGCATTTATTGCCGATAGTGCATGCTATTAAAGTACAGGCCACTGACAGGCTTACAGATCAATGGTGAACGGGTATGATACCATAAATGGTAAATACAAAGACATGAAAAACGTAACCTCTTGAATTTCATTTCAGCAACAAAAACCTATGGCCTACATTCAAAATTTCAAACACTTGTTTGGATATCGAATCTATGAAAAATGATCAAATTATCAACCTTCAAAAAAAACTCCAATCGAACAAGTAAAATCATTCCAAGTAAAGTCACTCACGTAAACCCTACATGACCGAAATGGAGCACATCTTTCATTCAGGTGGATATGGTTCACCAAGTTATAACGAATTGAAGGGTAGATAGCAATCGTGATATTTCATCAATACCAAAAAAAGGTAAGCTGCACATGGAATGTGCATACTTTATGTAAATTTAGAGCTGTGATTTATTTTTCTTACATAAGAACATCAGACACCAACTAGGTTTACTTTAGGCTCTAATACATGTTTGAAACAGGGGTGGGGTGGTGATGGGGGGGGGGGGGGGGGGGGGGGGTATTAGTGGGAGGGATAGGGTTCAGGGGGTTCAACCCCCTTTCAACAAATTTGAAGGTTAAATGTACAGACCCCAAAGGTGAACCGCCCCCTTTCAATTGAGTTACCCCCCTCCCCCAAACCCCCCCCCCCCCCCCCCCCCTTTTAACATATCTACATCCGCCCTTCAATATGATGTCTTCCGGCAGAACATACATAGACAATAAACAAATAATCTGGTTCTTACAGATGCGTGGTTATAGGTTTCCTGATTGATTGGAAGTTCTGCAACAGTCTAGATTGGACATCACAATATGCAATCACTACAGAGACGACAGATGTTGCTCAGGTGGAAGAGGACTATTCCTCGGAAGTGGTTTACATTGGCAGGTGCTTTGTTGATCGTGTATATAGTGTGCACATACACACTGACAGGGAAACAAAACGTGAAACATCGTTTAAATCGGGATACAGCTGAACTTCTAAGAGCAAAACACAGTTTGAACAATGCAAGTGGAACTCCTCCACAAGTCAAACCTCCTGAAAAGATCGTTTTGGCAAATCCTGTTCTTCCTCCTGATGATGCAAAGGGGAATCCTGTTGAGAACATTCCACAGAACATTGATCCTGGTGTTCCTCCCGATAAACATGCACAGGATAATCTTCTCCAAAACATCAAACCTCCAGATGCTATTCTTCCCAATAACCCTGTTCAACAGGAAGCTCCGGCAGATTCAAATCAGCAGCTCCAACAACCACAAATTCAGATACCGCCTTTAGTGTTTGGGCTTGATGGTGTAGGTAGGTGAATGCGCATGAGTATTAAGTTATTTCTGAATACACAGCTGTGTTTAATTTGTATGTGATGGAATAAGGAAGGATTATATTTGTGTCATGCAAACTGCAAATGTCTTTGGTTACAGAAATACTTTCTGGATACCAATTAGAAAATTAGGAGTTAGTGTGCGTGCAACAAACCGATTTTAGCGCATTTGAATCCACTATATAAGCATAGAAAATGACTTAAATTGGTTGTTGTGTTAAATGCTTTTACTTGACTTGTGTCTCTAATGTGTTGCGCGCAGTTGAACAGTAAACAAGAGGGAATCACCAGCCAATCCTTCATTTCAATCGTTTACATATTACATATTTACATGTCACAAGTGGTCAACATCATACTAAACATTCTCTGCATGGGAGTAAATCCCGATCCTCTGGAAGCGTTCGAACCTCAATCCCAGAGTACCCCCGAGTGAGACCAGGTACCCAAATTACCGTGGCGACTGAGACATCGCATTTTACATGTCATAATGTAGCCATGTGTGTTATCCTCAGAAATAAACACTTGGATGAATAGTTGAGACGTTCTGAGTAACGGATGCTACACAAATTATGATCAGATTATTAAATAAATATTTAGTTTCCAAATCTGTAATAATGATTTCAGATATTTCGTGAATGACAGTGTTGTCCGTATGACATGTCTACCATCTGCCATCAATGTAATCTTCTCGAATATCAATATCATTTTGACAAACATCAATATTATAAATATGAAGTCTTTGAAGGACGAAGTATATGCTTACTCCTTCATCACGTGCACTTTCAGTCTGATGAAGGAGTGAGTATATACTCTGAAACATCGGGTATCTTTAAGTAAAAAAATTTGCTTTACAGAAAACCTTCCTGTTCTGATCAAGAACATCAATATTATTTTGTCGAACATCACTATCATTTTGTTAAACATCAACATTTCTTTGTCGTCGCTGATTTACTGATGATTGATTCTGCCTGTTGAAATCATTTATGTAACTATTCGCTTGCTTAGTGTTTGGGCTTCACTTCACTATCATCACTATCTTCCTAACCCAACTAACTTCCTGCCCCCACATCATTCGATTCCTTGCAGAAATTGCAATTCTGATTATTCAATTCATTATTCAATCCAACAGCTCATTTATTCCAGGTCAGAACGGAGCCCCCGTGACAATAGACAGAAATCAGCTCACTCAAGCAGACCAGGAACTCTATGACAAACTGTTTCAGAGGAACGACTTCAATGAGTACCTCAGTGACCGCATTTCCGTGGAAAGAACAGTTCCAGAAGCCAGAGATCCGCGGTCAGTTCATATACTTTGTAGTTATTGTTTATATTTTGTTTAGACTTTGACTTCGTTTTAATGTTGAAATGGAGCAAACATTAATCAGTCCCCTTTGCCTTTATTTGTCAACAGTAGTAGGACAGTAGCGGTTAAACTATCGCAAAAAGGCCATCCTGTTAGATGGTAGCAAACTTAGACAAATTTAGCGAGTTGAAAACAATGTGCTTACTTGAAACTTATTCACACAGAGAGTAAATTGTGACATATATGGTTGATCACAAGTTAGACAAAGACACCTGTCAAATTTGAGTAAGGTACAAATATTAAGAGAAAACGTAAATTTATAATTAGATCTTGAGTTGAGCCGAATCTAGAAAAGATGATGTATCGTTTTTTGGTTCTCCGTAGCCCTAAATCACGCTACATTCTGAACTCAATGATGAGTATACAACCTATGGCAGCAATAGAGGCGTAGGACGTTAACATTCATGTTAGTCTTCACTTCAACACTGGGTAGTCTAGGTCGAACTCATGTCTCAGATGAACGAACCCTTAACATTCTCAGATTACCGGTTCGCCCTCCCGGCGAGCAGCGTCCATTGTGGTCAACAGAGTATGCGGAAGATCATGTGTGACAACGGGGTTTAATAATTGAATAGTTCATACATACCAGCTTTTGATAGCTATTGACTTTTCTCCAGTCCATTGTAAATTTACAATCTCCGTTATATGGCATAGGCTGTATTCAAGATGAGACGGAGATGTCACTTTCTTACTTTCAGATGTCTGAACGTGACATACATTATTGAATGTTCCTTACACGTTCTTACTTTCAGATGTCTGAACATGAATACAATATTGAATGTTCCTTACACGTTCTTACTTTCAGATGTATGAACGTGACATACTGAATATTTCTAACACGTTCTTACTTTCAGATGTCTCAACATGACGTATCCGACTGATCTTCCGGACACGAGTGTTATAGTCACGTTTCTGGACGAGGCCTGGTCAGTTCTCGTGAGAACTGTCCACTCCATCATCAACACCTCCCCGCCACATCTGCTAAGGGAGATAATCCTCGTCGATGACTTTTCAACATATGGTACAGACAACTTTGTTTCTTTGTCGTTTTCAATTATAATACCTTTGCGCAAAATGTTGTATGCGTTCATTTTCAGTATTAAGCAACAATATACAACATAGCCATACGTTTTTATTTTAACATTCTTTAACCTTGTACGTGTAAAATGCACTAAAATATGTACAGAGTACCAGCTCAATTGCAATGGAATTTCCACCTCATCACTTATTCGTAATTAAAGATGAACAAAAAACATTAATGACACTGTTAGTGAGTCAATGTACATGACATTCAACCCAACGCATTAAAATAACATCAAAACCAAACTCTAATTATCAATGTATGTATATTGTAATTTTAAGATTACCTGAAGGCCCCACTTGATGTCTACATGCAGAAATTCCCTAAAGTCCGGATAATACGTAATGAGAAGAGAGAAGGTCTGATCAGAACGAGGCTGAATGGAGCGAAGGTTGCCACTGGGAAGGTCCTCACGTTCCTCGACTCGCATATTGAGTGTGCCGAAAGTAAGTCATCACTTGAACACATTTTACATGTCAGTTCAAGGAGCATTTTCGCCATGCTAAATGTAAAACGCATAAGAATTTTAAAGTTACTTGATATCATGATTTATTCATACAATTCATAGAGTAAGGAGGAACAGTACAGATTTATTGCTGTGATTTGATAATCTAACTATGTGTTTCCATAGGCGATTTGAAAACAAGAAACACAAAAAGATGATAATAAGAGTATTTATATAGCCCTTAATGGCCGCCAGTCCATGTTTTCTACATCTACGTTTGTTGTCACAGTCACCACACCTTTTATTTAATTTCTTCAAATTTTAAGATTAAGTGGGCTTGGTTTTTCAATAACCACATTCCTAATATAATCATTTGTACAATTTCTCAACTTCCCCCGCAAGTCATTAGTCACCATCACAGGCTAATCATACGTCGGGCAGGTAACCATCACTGGCTAATTCAAGCTTTGTCACTTTTCCTTAACCTTTAGTGCTACTGTAGCAGAGCACACTTTGAAGATCAAGAGCAGCGCGCCGCTGCATTAGCAAAGAAAGTTAAGCAATTTCGGCAATGCTTAAATTAGCCTGTGGTGGAGACTGGCGTGACCTTTTCATAACATAATGTGAATTTTCACATTCAAACTTTATTCGTCTGATTGAAATCATCAAAACATTATCTGTGTAATATGTTGAATTCACAGTTCTAATGTATATTCTTATGTCAACGTCAGCAAGAATTTTATTTTTAATTAAGTTTCTTAAGTGTGAAAACAATAATGTCTCAATTATTGGTTTGTAAACCTTTAAGTTGATTACTGTGTTGCAACTATTTTCATGCTTAATGTTGATTTTGTAACAGGGCTGTTGATTGGACTGTCAGTTTCAATATATAGACCAACGATTTGAGGCAATACAAGGCGTGCAATACTGCACAGGATTAATCGAGTTTCTCACTATCGCAGATTTCGGCCAGTGCAGAATGTTTTACAATTTTCATAATTTTCAATTTCTGTTCCATGGTTTCCGTGTGATCGGCACATGTTACTCATGACGGACAAACACAAATCATATAAATATATTTTACATATAGTTAATAACTACTTTTTCATTTATTTTCATTGCAGATTGGCATTTCCCTTTACCTGCCAAAATTAATTATACCAAAAGAAGTTTGACTGTATTTCTTTTAACTAATAAATTCTTGTTGTCAGATTGGTTACCCCCTCTACTAGCCAGAATAAAGGAAGACCCGAGTCACGTGGTGTGGCCTGTTGTTCCAGTCATTGATCGGAAGACGTTTCAGTTCACTGTCAACCGTGACGCCACACAAATACAGGTGGGCGTGTTCAACTGGCAGATGGTTTACACGTGGGAGGTGCCGAATAGTTCAGAAAGGGAAACGCCCATCTCACCTATCAAGTACGTGTCTGTATTAATAGTTAAATTTCGTTGCGTTTTATTGAATATTCACTTGTATATATGTCTAGAGTAATCTTTATTTTGGAGTACGTTAATCAATGGTCGTCTTTAGATAATAATCCTTATTTTTAGATATTTTACAATCACGGTAACACCGAGTATAAAATACTATGATGTTAATGTTGTATTCTTTTCAGCCCAATGGCTTTTAATTACTGAATACATTATTTCGCCTGAAGGTCAGAACACATTGTAAAAAAATAATTATGAAATTGTAAAATCTAATTGTTAAATCCAATTGACGATTTGGACACGATCGAAGGCATTATAATATAGTGATTAGTTGCCATTACAATTCTACTCACAATGGCACAAAGCCTATGATTTGAACTGATTGCTATCACAAGTTAAGGATCGAAGAGATGCATCGGTTCTTTTCCAAAGGTATAGAGAGCTTTCAAGTTAAGTTTAACCTGGGATACTGTGTGTTTGAAAGATGTTTACTTTATTTGTTTACAGGAGTCCTACAATGGCAGGAGGGTTGTTCTCTATCGACAGGGACTACTTCTACCACATCGGCTCCTACGATGAACAGATGGTGTTCTGGGGAGCCGAGAACCTGGAGATCTCCTTCAGGGTAAGGTCTTTCTTCAACAGAATTTAGAAACACAACTCCATGCTGCAGCTTTTCTTCCTTTTTTTCTCAATGAGCAAATATTTATTTTGTCCATTTATTATGCACCACGTCAGTGACGTTATGACTAAACATCTGCTTTCCATTTAATGTATATCAATGCTCATTCTCATCTCTCAACTCTGAATGTCCAGCACACAATTCTATTGCGTCCAATGTTTATGAAAGATTACTAAGTCAACACATGACTGAGGTTTGGTTTATTCATTGAGAAAAGGACTTAAAATACCTGAGGTGCTGCTCAGTTAACAGCTATAGATGACGTTGATCATCTGCAAATAAAGATGCTGTAATAACAAAAGGAATTTCTCTTGGATTCGTAGGACAAGGCCTGTGTAATTATAATCTTTTGAGAAAGGTAGTGTCATTTTTTCATCTTAAGCGATTCACTAGCCCACTGCCTTTCAGAATTTGTCAATTGTACATAAAGAACTTATATAATAAATATGTCATTAGCATGCACAGGCATACTATATATTTGAATGAAGTAAATGAAGTAAAACCACCAGCACCAAAATGCAAATGATATATATTTAGGACCTTTTTGTCGGAAGTTTTGAATGTGTATCTAGTACTATCTACTGACATTTCATTATATTTAAGACTTATTTACACCTTAAACAGCGTTTGACTATGTTCCCAAACTTTAAAAAAACATTTGTTCTAATGCCTTGATTAATGTTTGCACACAGATATGGATGTGTGGTGGAACCCTGGAGATAATACCGTGTTCAATCATTGGTCACGTCTTCAGAATAAAAAATGTAAACTTTAAATCTGGGTTCGCCAGCAAAATTAGGTTCAACAACATCAGAACAGCAATGGTGTGGATGGATGAATACAAGTACATGTTCGCTAAAGCAACAAACACAGAATTGGTAAGTTATATACTTATATAAGAGTCCAACGATATAAGTAATATCACACAGAGAGAGAGATAGAGGGCTTTTGCTTCTGTTTGGACAATGTGTCTTTTCTAAAGCTATTTTTTAAAATAATTTAAATTTCGTAATTGAACTTCTTCAATTGTTTCTAAAATATTGCAACACGTACAATCCGTTCTACCAGAGCACTGGTCCACTACTGAAAATGCTTTCTTTTCTTTTCATTTGAAACTAGATTTGTCTATGTATGAACAATTTTACATTTAACAAACTAAATTTAATATTTTAGTATCATTGAAAAGAATGAGATGTTAGGGATAATATATATATATATATATATATATATATATATAGAAAAGAGTAAACATCAGATGGTTTTGACTGGACTATATATATATATATATATATATATATAATCGCAAGAAACACGTTCCGTCTTCCAGAACGACTATGGCGACGTTTCATCACGTTTAGAGCTCCGGAAATCACTCAATTGCAAAAGTTTTGCTTGGTACCTTGACAACATCTTTACAAGTGCCTTCAAGCCTGAACATGCGCTCGTTACCGGATTAGTAAGTCTGTTTTCCATCTCTTGAGTAAATATAAAATTGACAAACTATTGGTGATAAAAGTAAATTGCACAATGACTAAATTTGATGCACTAGGAAAAAGTACAAATATTTTTTTGCATACGCATATTGTTTACCCCTTTGTAAATTGGTGATGTACTTACATGGGTAAATGCAGATATGTGACCAATATTGTTTAATTACTCACACTGAAAACGAATCTTGTTCTGAACAAGTGTCCATAGTGAAGTATCAAAAATAAGTATTGTGCATTAGCCAGGTTTTGTTTACAAAATGTAAATATAGGGACAATGGAATTCTAAAGTGCAGAAAACGAATATGGAAATAATATATTTTGCTTTAGTTTGTATGAATAGAAACATTATCATATTGAGAAACATTTTACTTCACTAAGCCAAATGGCATTTCAAATTAGCAGTTTGTTTAAATTTGGTTAACATCAATACTGATGGAACCTGTATTGGGAAAAAAATATCTTATTTGAAAATAAATCATAGGTTAAATAGATCTGATCGAAATCCCAACATTTGCGAAATAAATACCTTTGCATAGTCCAGGTAATAGATAAATAAAAACAGAAGACTGTTTGTAGGCAGGGTAGGTTTTGGTGTGATCATGGGTTATTTGTTAATTGTAATATTTCTCTACATTTCTTATACATCAATTTCAATCACATTTCAGATATATGTTCCTCGTAACATGTAAAAATTCTACATCTTATTGCAAAATTCAAAGTTCAAAAGTACTGTTCAAACGGCTATTCCAATACCTACCTATATGTCTCTCTGTATTCCAATACCTACCTATATGTCTCTCTGTATCCCAATACCTACCTGTATGTCTCTCTGTATTCTAATACCTATTTGTATGTCTCTCTGTATTCCAATACCTACCTGTATGTCTCTCTGTATTCCAATACCTACCTGTATGTCTCTCTGTATTCCAATACCTACATGTATGTCTCTCTGTATTCCAATACCTACCTATATGTCTCTCTGTATTCTAATACCTATTTGTATGTCTCTCTGTATTGCAATACCTACCTGTATGTCTCTCTGTATTCCAATACCTACCTGTATGTCTCTCTGTATTCCAATACCTACCTGTTTGTCTCTCTGTATTCAAATACCTACCTGTATGTCTCTCTGTATCCCAATACCTACCTGTATGTCTCTCTGTATTCCAATACCTACCTATATGTCTCTCTGTATTGCAATACCTACCTGTATGTCTCTCTGTATTGCAATACCAACCTGTATGTCTCTCTGTATTCCAATACCTACCTGTATGTCTCTCTGTATTCCAATACCTACCTGTATGTCTCTCTGTATCCCAATACCTATTTGTATGTCTCTCTGTATTCCAATACCTACCTGTATGTCTCTCTGTATTCCAATACCTACCTGTATGTATCTCTGTATTCCAATACCTATTTGTATGTCTCTCTGTATTCCAATACCTACCTGTATGTCTCTCTGTATTCCAATACCTACCTGTATGTCTCTCTGTATTCCAATACCTATTTGTATGTCTCTCTGTATTCCAATACCTATTTGTATGTCTCTCTGTATTCCAATACCTACCTGTATGTCTCTCTGTATTCCAATACCTACCTGTATGTCTCTCTGTATTCCAATACCTACCTGTATGTATCTTTGTATTCCAATACCTACCTGTATGTCTCTCTGTATCCCAATACCTACATGTATGTCTCTCTGTATTCCAATACCTACCTATATGTCTCTCTGTATTCTAATACCTATTTGTATGTCTCTCTGTATTGCAATACCTACCTGTATGTCTCTCTGTATTCCAATACCTACCTGTATGTCTCTCTGTATTCCAATACCTACCTGTTTGTCTCTCTGTATTCCAATACCTACCTGTATGTCTCTCTGTATCCCAATACCTACCTGTATGTCTCTCTGTATTCCAATACCTACCTATATGTCTCTCTGTATTGCAATACCTACCTTATGTCTCTCTGTATTGCAATACCTACCTGTATGTCTCTCTGTATTCCAATACCTACCTGTATGTCTCTCTGTATTCCAATACCTACCTGTATGTCTCTCTGTATCCCAATACCTATTTGTATGTCTCTCTGTATTCCAATACCTACCTGTATGTCTCTCTGTATTCCAATACCTACCTGTATGTATCTCTGTATTCCAATACCTATTTGTATGTCTCTCTGTATTCCAATACCAACCTGTATGTCTCTCTGTATTCCAATACCTACCTGTATGTCTCTCTGTATTCCAATACCTATTTGTATGTCTCTCTGTATTCCAATACCTATTTGTATGTCTCTCTGTATTCCAATACCTACCTGTATGTCTCTCTGTATTCCAATACCTACCTGTATGTCTCTCTGTATTCCAATACCTACCTGTATGTATCTTTGTATTCCAATACCTACCTGTATGTCTCTCTGTATTCCAATACCTACCTGTATGTCTCTCTGTATTCCAATACCTACCTGTATGTCTCTCTGTATTCCAATACCTACCTGTATGTCTCTCTGTATTCCAATACCTACCTGTATGTCTCTCTATATTCCAATACCTACCTGTATGTCTCTCTGTATTCCAATACCTACCTGTATGTCTCCCTGTATTCCAATACCTACCTGTATGTCTCTCTGTATTCCAATACCTACCTGTATGTCTCTCTGTATTCCAATACCTACCTGTATGTCTCTCTGTATTCCAATACCTACCTGTATGTCTCTCTGTATTCCAATACCTACCTGTATGTCTCTCTGTATTCCAATACCTACCTGTATGTCTCTCTGTATTCCAATACCTACCTGTATGTCTCCCTGTATTCCAATACCTACCTGTATGTCTCTCTGTATTCCAATACCTACCTATATGTCTCTCTGTATCCCAATACCTACCTGTATGTCTCTCTGTATCCCAATACCTATTTGTATGTCTCTCTGTATTCCAATACCTACCTGTATGTCTCTCTGTATTCCAATACCTACCTGTATGTATCTCTGTATTCCAATACCTATTTGTATGTCTCTCTGTATTCCAATACCTATTTGTATGTCTCTCTGTATTCCAATACCTACCTATATGTCTCTCTGTATTCCAATACCTACCTGTATGTCTCTCTGTATTCCAATACCTACCTGTATGTCTCTCTGTATTCCAATACCTACCTGTATGTATCTTTGTATTCCAATACCTACCTGTATGTCTCTCTGTATTCCAATACCTACCTGTATGTCTCTCTGTATTCCAATACCTACCTGTATGTCTCTCTGTATTCCAATACCTACCTGTATGTCTCTCTGTATTCCAATACCTACCTGTATGTCTCTCTGTATTCCAATACCTACCTGTATGTCTCTCTGTATTCCAATACCTACCTGTATGTCTCTCTGTATTTCCAGCCAGTGTGACACCAATTATTTGTTTTCGACATTAAAATAATGAATACAACATACACGAATGGATTTCTGTTAATATTAACATCATTTTATGATAAACATAAAATGAATTGCTTTTTGCTGTTATCATTTCCATTTTATATGCAAATTATTAATAATTCCAGCTGCACAGTGGGAGTAGCAATTCGACGCTGTGTCTCCAAGCATATGACTACAATAATAAGCCCCTTGAAGTCGACCGATGCAACAACGAGGACTTCAGCCGTCAGGTACATTTACAAGGAAGACAGGAGATTCCTTCCATCTTCTCGCACCAGTCTCTTTCAAAGGTTGATCAAGAAATTTAACATGTGCACGTGCGTGCGTGTATGTTTTTTTTGCATGCATACGTGCGTGGAGACTGGCACGAGTTATGTCTTGAGAGGGATGTTTGGGTTGACGAAGGAACTTCCCACTATTTTTGATAAGCGCAAGTTTTGGTTAGCCTACACAAGAACTCTGAACCTGAACTCAATAACTGTAATACTTTTCTTCAACTCTCAGGTGAATCTTTACATCGTTTGGAGTTGATCGTTATTTATATACGTTGCATGCTCCTCCCTCGGGCAATACGGTATAGTGTACCATCGTTGTACAAGTGTCACCCCTCGCCTGACGACTCGTGGGACACGGACATAAATATGGTACATCAGACTGTATTACCCATGAGAGTGGCATACAACTTATAATATATTAATATGGAAGCTTATTATTGTTATTGAGTAAAATCGTTATAAATCACCATACAAGAAAAACTAATTTTTTGTCTCTTACTTTCATGTGTCTGTGTAAGAAATGACAAAGGTCATATATCCATTTTCTTCAGGTATTTCACAAAACCCGTGACGAGGAACTCCGGTTGTTGGGGACATGTGTGGACACAGGGCAGCAAGACCCAGTCATTATGTACCCGTGTCATAAGATGAAGGGGACACAGCACATTCTCGTTAGAGAGGTCAGTAACTTGAACTGCATAAAGGCTGGTAAAGTTAACGTATTCGCGATACCCATCTGAGGGGCCATTCTCTTCCAACTGGGTTCGTAACCTCTGTTGCATATGGAGTATATTTCAGTATATTTCAGTATATTTCATGATTCTCGTCGATAGCCATTAGAGCTTTCCAATCTTAAGTACAGTCACTACAGGTACTGAGATCAGTGCCACCTTTCAAAGAGATTTGCAATGAGGACCCTCGTTTGTTTTGATAAAACAAGGCAAACATGTATTGGCTGTCAGTGTGTACACTTTCATTAATCAATGCGCAATCATTATTCCTTTTCCCATTTCATAAGACAATTAGCCCGATAGTTCACCTGCTGTTAAAGCAGTGTGTACATTATAATGCTTTATTTTATATATAAAAAAAAGTTTATTCATTACAATTTTAGTTGTTACCACTTACCTACATTTAGCAAGTTATGCTTCAATACAACTGACACCATCAAGAAAAGTATTTCCGGCTGGCGTAGATCAATTTGGTTTCAAGAGTAGATATTTGAGTTCAGTATAAATAATTCCCACACAATAGATTCATCCTTCATGGAATTAACATTGTGTTGTTACTCCTGTGTTAAACTGAGTGTGTTGTTGTTAAACTTGTCGTTGTTGCTCCTGTCTTAAACTGAGTGTGTTGTTGTTAAACTCGTTGTTGTTACTCCTGTCTTAAACTGGCACTTGATATTTGATTAATTTGGAAACAGGGTACCACCAGTAAGGCTTCATACCTCATGAATTATTCTCTGATGTTGCTGCTACTCAATGCTGATTATCCAATACTTCAAAATAAAAATATAAGCTATAAGTCCAAAAAAAGAGAATTTGTTTCTGGTTTCCGCCCGCATCAGTTTCAAACCCACGCCTCAGGTCTTTTATTTCTAGATTTTAACAACAGAAAGGGGAAGATAACTCCAATTCTTTAACCTGAACATATATTGGATATTGTAAATGAAGTGTAGTGATGAGATTATTGACCATTTTGAATAGTAACACATATTTAAGAGGTTGTGTGTTTTATTTATATAAATAAATGTCTAAATTTGTTGTTTTGTTTACTGAATTTACTATATTTTCGTAACAAAATATGACAAAATCTGTAGAGTGACTTTCCCCAAGTGCATAGAGGTGGAGAAACTGGAACTAATGAATTATGCTGAAAAGCGTGCAGTCCTCAAGTATCTGTTGGACAAGCACCTCCAACAGTGATGTTCAAAGTGATGCTGTTCACGATTTGGTGCTTGTTAACTAGTGACCAGAAACTCAAACATTTCAAAAGAGCGTTTGTTTGGATTCGGGACTTAGGGAGGGTTACCTGAAACGATAAGTGACTCAGGATGAGACCTGGGTACGTCACTTTGATCCTGACCTTTGGCCTGCTGGAAATGTGGTGGCCTCTGTTTTGGGAATAGCTAGGGTTTCATCATGACAGACTACCTAGAGAAGGGTCAAGCTATTAACGGGGCATGTTATGCTAATGAACTGAAGTAATTATGAGCTGCTATCAAGGCAAAATGGCGAGGGAAGCTCTGTTCAGTTATGATGCAACTACAGGACAATGCTCCCGTCCACTCAGCACAGGTTGATTCCACTGCCGCGATCGTATGAATTTCTTCCCCATCCTTCCTACTCTGGAACCATCGGACTTCTTCGCCTTTTCCCATCTGAAGAACCATTTATGTCGACGCGGGTTTTGCTGATAACAACAGCCTGATTGCTGCCGTGGAGAGTGTCTTGAGACCCAACATCGCTTTTCTAATTGTATTATTGTTGAAAAATAAAATGCAAAAAGTGACACTTTGATTTTGTTTTCTATATCATTCTAGAAGCTCTGTGATTGACCCTCTTATGATGTATAGGAACGAATTGAAAAGTTCACAAATGATAACTGATCAAACAAATATGATAATATAAATGTTTTGAATGCCAAGGTATTTTTTAAAAGCCACATTTCTTTTCTTTGATTTCAGGATCACTCAATATTTTCTCCCAACACTGGAAAATGTACTGAGTTTGAGGAACAAAAGAAAAAGGCTGTATTGCGACCTTGCAATGGCAGTCCGAGACAGATGTGGTTTTGGGAAGAAAAAGTACTAGACATTCTGACAAAACCGTAACAAGAAATCTCAAGAGAAGATAAACACAAACTTCAACCTGCAGTAACATCTTCACAATTATACGATGAACTAAAATGTGTTGGTTTGTTTTGCTTCGACATATACAGCAGTTATAGATGAGTCTTTCATATAGGGTATAGCCCTTTCAGGAATGTAGGTCTTTCTATAAGAAATTTGTTGCCTTCTTCGGATTGTGATATATGTAACCAAGGTGACTGTGAGAGTCAGATGCTTAAACTACTGAGCAGAATGAATATCGGCTAGTTGAAATTATAGGACGTCGAACTCCACAAGAAGTGATCTCAAACAGTTGTAGTACACATGTTGCCCACCACGGGACACGGACAACTCGACAGTGCCCAGTACATCCTGCGAACTTAGGGGTTTCATCTCAAACAGGCTTGACTCGTAAACGTGCAAGGATGTGAAGGAGCTAAATGTGACAGATTGCGAGATCACCTCTAGTGGGATTCGAACTCGGAACCTCTGAGTGAAAGTGTTACACTCTATCAGTGATGTTAGGATATCCACTAGCCGAAGCAAAACTGGACACTTTCACAGGACATAAAGGGCTGAATTCTATCTGGCTGGATCCTGCCATATCCACCCAAACTTGTCGTTTTCACGTTGTTTTATACATTATCTTGTTGAAGTCGCCAGGTGATTTTCAAATGTGTATTTCATACAGAAACAACTGCGTTACTGTGTTAATTATAGAAGGTTACAATGCTTAGAACAGTAACAGTAAAATGAAATTATCTTGAGTTAATTATTCACCTTTTTTTCTTGGATTGTATGACGAGTTTCATGTACCTCATCTTGCATTATGTTCAACATGAGCAATGTTCATCTAACAACGAAATAGCGCTCCCTCAAAAGGGTCTTTCCATTCATTTTGAAATATGAGCAGAGGCCAGGGGTGTCTTCTTGAGATAATATGAAGAGCCTTATCTTGAACTTTCCCGCTGCCAATGGAAGTTCCAATGTAAACAATTTGAAAAAGACAGATTCGCTTTTACCTTGGAAATGAAGTCCAGCTCACCAAACTATTATTAGCCCTGCGTCGTGTCTTAATGGAAGCTTTGTGTGAGATATGAACCTATGTGCAAAATAATTAAAGAATCCAGTCAACAGTTCTCGTTCACAGGTAGGTGACAGTATGTGGTAGTGTGATGGGTGTTTTCATCAAATAAGCCTTGTCTACAATCACTGTTTATTTCGATTACTAAACTGGACTATATGAATTATTATGTGTTATTATGTTTTCAATAAGTGATCTCGAAGAAGAGTACAATATAAATGTCGGATATCTTTTAAACATCAAACATAATTTTGCAAAATCACTTCAGCTATCTTTAATACGATGTGGCTTCACCATAACGTCGTATAATTTACCTTTCACAGTCAGACAGTTTTCCACTTATTTATTTGTTTATTAACCGATGGGAAATAAACTGATGAATAGGCATTGCTTATTTGTCCATTGTCATGTATCAAAGAGAACAAAATATTCGTCTCTCTCAGATCGAACATAACTCATAACTAGCCGACTTTCTGATCCGAGTACTGCACCATAGAGGCAGTGTCAGGTGATATTTTACTCCAGTAAATGAATGACAAGGCTAGAAGGCATCGGACCAGCAGGAGTTGACATACAAAACACACCTTCAATGTCATATCTATGAAGGCCTCTGATTGGCTGAATTCATTGAAGGTGAAGGTCCCCTGATATGGCCTTTGTGGTGTAGTACTCAGATTGACGAAAGAGGTACCAGTGTCACGTTTAAATGAGATTTCTACATATGAAAACTTCAATTGCGTCATCTCGTTGTTTATGTCACGTAGATATTTGGGGGTCACAGGATCGCCAAATCTACAAATGTAGAATACCCATTGGCCAAAGAGTCGGCACATAAAATTTCAGCTCTGTAGAGTTCATCGATGGACGGACAGATAGATGGCTGGAAAAATGCCGGACGTCATGCCGAAAATAGTAAAAAATATCCCAATAGTGTGATCACAAACATAACAGTGTTAAATTTCTTCACTTAAACTTAATTGCATGTATTTCATAACTTTATTCACAATGTATTGAAATACCCACGTGGGTGGGTTTGTTTTTGGTTTGTGTTTTGTTTTTGTTTAATTTTGTTTTTTTTTTTTGGGGGGGGGGGGGGGGGGGGGGGGGGGGGGGGGGAACTAATATATAAGAATGGAAGGCTCAGCTATTTTGGGGATTTTGAAGGTTCTGTTACAAAAGTGACATCACAAGACCGAATTTGGGCACTAACTGAAGGTATAATTGCAACAAAGGAAAGTCCACTAAAATCATTGGAAAAATAAGGTGAAAAAGTATGGCTGCTTAGGTCGTTACAACGAAAAAAAAAAAAATTTAAATTACAGTAATGTTAAACCCCCTTTTCAAATTCATGTATAAGTTCACAGTTGGGATTTGGGTCCATTTCTCCTTTTCCAATGCAAATGTTAGGGACATTGACGTTATCATCGGCGCTGTGAGCACTACATTTATTAAATTGTCCGAGGTGCATGAGGCGTACATTTTACATAAAACGTACCAGTCATGCTACAGCACATGCACATTCATAAAAAAAACACTCACCTGATGGAGTGTTACAACACACCAAAGCAAATTTCTCTGAACACGTAACTTTTTATGATATTCAAATTCAAAGAGGTGTAACATTTCTTTTGGCGTTCAGTTTTTATATACAATCACAAAGAAAATGGTGATTACCAATATTCCTAATTCCTCATACTCATTTTGTGTATAAAAGTACAATTCCAAACAAAGCTTCGTTCTTTTTTTCATCTCTATACTTTACTCGATATACTAAAATTATTTAATTTATAACATGACTTTCATCTCTCTCTTTATCTCTGTTAGTTGAATAACCTAACATCTACTAACAATAAGTAATGTTGTCAACTTTAAATGTTCCTAAATGTAAAAGCTAACTGCAGATGACTGCGTTTTAGTACACCCTCCATGCATGTTCAATTATGAATTTCAAAAATAGGGAAGCGTCCATAAAATGTCAAAATCGACGCACATTTCGAATAAGTTTTATATGAATCAATTCTTCAAATAAATGAGTGCATATAGTGCAATATATAGACACGTTTTTTTACATGGTTTCCTATTTTATGCAGTAAAAGTTGTAAACAAAAGCACACGCACACTTAAGTGTATGTGATTCTGTTTTTATACATTGACGGGCAAAAGAAAGTATATGGCTCAGTTGTATTTATCATATTTATAATTTTCAAAGTCAAATATCTCGAGTTTTCGACGTCGTATTAAAAAACGGACTAGTTTGTGAACTTAGTCCAAACATGTAATCAGTCAATGAATACCTCTACGCGGTTTGAATTTTTTTAAATTAAAATTTTGAAATTCCCCCAAATTAATTTTGATAAAACACAACTGTTCATCGACATATAACACATACTCTTTGTGTAAATCAATAAATGTGCTTCGTCCTGTACACATTTATAAGATTTTGAGCATGGTAGGGGTCATGGTGTAAATACTTTAAAAAATGAATAAAAAATTATTATAATTTTTATTGTTCCCAGAATGTTATTGTTCCCAGAAATG